>CM076583.1:1164848193-1165130825 GCA_034641835.2 Pinus albicaulis
GAAGATCTACAGATGGAGAAGCTTTGGCTTCACAGTTTGTGCTTGACTTTTCACTGATCGCATGCTTGGTTTCAAGTGTGATGGGATAGGTGTGGTTCTTGGACAGCGGTGCGTCATTTCATATGACGGGAGATTGGGATTTGTTCTCAGATCTGGAGGACAAAGATTTGGGTGTGCACATTGAGATGGGTGATGATGGTAGATACAGTGCGACTGGTATCGATACCATATCCTTTTAGAGGGAGTCTGGTAAACCCTTTGTATTGAAGGATGTCATGCATGTACTTGGATTGAAGAAGAACTTGATCTCTGTGGCGATGTTGGAGGATAAGGGGTATGATGTGGTCTTCAGCGAAGGAAAAGCCTTCCTGCGCAGTAAGACTACTGGGGAGACCCAGAAGATAGGGGTTCAAACCAAGAACCTTTATCAGTTGCAGGTAGATGGCTGTGTAGCTATGGCATGCAAGGCGGGACAAATGGTGAGCCAGGATGATGAGGGCAAACTGTGGCACAGGAGATTGGGCCACCTTCACCATGGAGCTTTGAAGATTCTGCAGCAGATTTCTACTAGGCTTCTTAAGGGCACTTTTGCGCAGTCAGATCAGTGCAAGGGGTGTACTTTAGGGAAGTATGTGAAAGCCACCTTTCACGAGAAGGATAGTCATGCCACGCCGATCCTTGAGAGAGTTCACACAGACGTGTGTGGTCCTTTCTCAGTTGCTTCGACAGCAAAGCACAGGTGTTATGTGATCTTAGTTGATGATTTCTCTCGAAAGTGCTGGATCTTCTTCATGCAGAAGAAGAGCGATACATTCACGAAGTTCTGTGAGTTTAAAGCACTGGTCAAGAAGGAGTCGGGGAAGAAGGTGATTTCTCTAAGGAGTGATAACGATGGTGAATTCATCTCAGCTGAATTCAAGGATTTCTGCAGCGTAGAAGGGATTCAGAGAGAGCTCATCGCACCCCATAACCCACAGCAGAACGGGGTGGCTGAGCGGAAGAACAGAACGATCGTGGGTGCTGCACGGGCGATGTTGCATGATTAGGGCCTACCCCTTCACTTGTGGGATGAGGCATGCAATACAACAGTGTATGTGCAGAACCGTTGTCCTCACAAGGTTCTTGGCATGAGTACATCGGAGGAGGTTTATTCTGGCAAGAGGCCTGATATTTCCCATTTGCGGATTTTTGGTTCTCCTGTCTACATGCATGTGACGAAGGATGTGAGAAGGAAGCTGGATCCAACTACTGAGGTTGGAATATTTGTGGGGTACACTGATACACCTCACAACTACCGGGTGTATTTGTCGGACAGTCGCAAGACTGTTGTGTGACGGGATATAAAATTTCAGCAGGAGAAAGCCATGCAGTGTTCGCTTGAGAGGGAGCTACCCTTGCATGCAGATGAGGAGCTGTTAGTTCCTAAGGAGGAGCTTCCGGATGTGGATCAGCCACAAGAGGAGGTTCAGGAGGTGGAAGAAACCACCCAGGCAGCGCCAACCATCAGAGGGCGCATGCGCACTACAGAAGCTGAGCGACTGGCTCGGGATGCAGAGAAGGTTGTAGGACGACCTACAGCACAGCGCAGACAGAGACAGTCACCGGATCGGTACACTGGATACATGGCTCTTGTGAGTCAATGTGTTGTGACGGAGCCATCCTCTTTTGAGGAAGCTGTGGAGGAACCCGCATGGGTTGATGCCATGATCGAATAATATGATTCGATCGTCAGGAACAGTGCATGGGAGATTGTCCCAAGACCGGTGGGAAAATCAGTGGTGGGTTCGCGATGGATCTACAAGGTGAAGCAGGCGGCTGACGGGAGTGTGGAGAAGTACAAGGCGAGATTTGACGCCCGTGGCTTCTCACAGATCGAGGGGATTGACTATGAGGAGACTTTTGCACCTGTCGCAAGGTACTCTTCCATACGGACGATCCTTGCTCTCTCAGCGCATATGGGGTGGCACATTCATCAGATGGATGTGAAGACTGCGTTCCTCAATGGAGTTATTGAGGAGGAGGTGTACATAGAGCAGCCTGAAGGTTTTGAGATCTTCAGCAGTGAGTCGCATGTGTGCCGACTCAAGAGAGCACTGTACGGGCTGAAGCAAGAACCTCGTGCTTGGTACACTCGGATAGACAGCTACTTCACTAGGCTTGGATTCTCCAAGAGTGAGGCGGATCCAGACCTGTACCATATTGTGGTGGAGGGGAAGCTGTTGATCATCGTACTGTATGTAGATGATCATATTTTGACTGGCGATGAGCAGTTGATACTTTCATGCAAGGAGGATCTTGCACGAGATTTTCAGATGAAGGACTTGGGCATCCTTCACTATTTCCTAGGATTGGAGATTTGGCAGTGCAGCAGAGGACTGTTTGTTTCTCAGGGAAAGTATGCCCGGGAGATTCTGGAGAGGTTCAACATGTAAGGCTGCAAGCCTGTTGACACTCCTCTTCCTGGTGGTTGGAGGAAGGAGGATGCTACTTCAGCGGAGGTAGTGGATGCCACTGTCTATCGACAGTTGGTGGGGTCGCTTATGTATCCGGTCAATACACGACCCGATATATGCTATGCAGTTAACCAGCTTTCGCAAGCTATGGTTAAGCCTACCAAGCTCTTTTGGAAGGCAGGCAAGCATGTATTGCGCTATATTAGAGGCACATCGGGATATGGTTCATGGTACAGACAGGAGGATCAGTTGAGGCATCATGGCTTCACAGATTGGTATCATCATATCAGAGATTGTGTTCAGCGGAGAATCATGATGCTTTCATATGTTCCCACGGAGGATCAGGATGCCGACATCCTGACGAAGGCGCTCACCAGGAGAAAGTTCGAATTCCACAGAGGCAAGATAGAGGTTGCAGATAATCCATATCTTGCTGAGAGGGAGTTTTGAAAATTCAGCAAGATGATGGAGCTTAGTGAAATGAAGTTGCCTTCACTAAGTGGGCCCGTAGGCAAATTCTGGCGCAAATTCTATTTTTAGACTATGTCTATTTTTAGATATATGGAGCATGGTCCGGGGATTGCAGTATGAGATTCTTGGAGTATGTGTCATGTTGGTAAAAATAGATGGGACTCTATTTTTTGGACCTATAGGTCGAAGTCTATTTTTAGACTGCCTCTCCTTAAAATAGGGAAGTCAAATATTATTTACCCTCAATAATATTTGGACTATAAACTTCAGTTTACTCTCTTGGATCACTTCAGTTCGAGCCTTGGAATTGGCTCATGAATCTGAAAGAGGAATTATGCTATTCCTAAGGTTTTGATGGCATCATGCATGGTTGACTTTAATTAGGACTTGAGTGGCAGAAGTTTGGTGGAGTTAATGAGACAGATAGTGGAGTTGTGTTCTGTTTATTTTAGTTAAACTGGTTGAGATTAGTTTAACTAGCTAATCAATTAGTTATGAGTGGAGTGAATTAAATATTATTTAAGTCATTAATTAGTAACTCATTATTCAACTCAAGAACACATCAGTTCACTACAGTGCATGATCAGTTCAGTGGAGACCAGTGAAAGAGGTAGATGAAAGGGTGGAGTTAGCTATCAGTGGCGACATCAGTTGTGCATGAGATTTGTACCACACTTGGAGGAATTTCCCATGATGATTGCGCTATCAAGCCAAGGAGATTCGAACCTTGGATCTCTATATAGACAGGCCTGGATTGCGCAATAGAGGCAAGGCAATTGGCGGTGAGTTTTGAACCAGTAACCTGTTCAAAACTGAGCTAGTTTGTGTGTAACTTCATGAGAAAGTACTGAGGACTTGTGAGGAGTATTGTACTGAGTTTGTTACATTATTTCTCCATTATAATATACACAATAGCTGCGGGGTTTTCAGCTATAAGCTTTCCCCATACATACTGTGTTAATGTGTATGATGATTTGATGTGTTATCGCTTGATTTTATTTCCCCATGTTTGATGATCTGAGTGGAAGAGATTATGTGTTGCATATAAATTCGAATTGTATGTGATCAGGATAGTCTCGGTGGATAATTAATCATTATTCAACAAATTTCTACAACATACACCCTCATTAGAAAAAGCAAGAGAAGTTTTCTTGCCATGACTATCTTTCTTTTTCATTATTGACTTAACAAAGTGTCTTAGCTAAGAAAATAGTTTCAAGGTTATGGCATAGCTTGTCATATAAATTGAACATAAGTTATATCCAAAATGTTAACTTGTAAAGTAATTGGCTAGTTTTATGTTCTCCATATAAAATCAAGTCCATTTTGAGCTTTGAATGAGTTGTTCCATAGACTTGAATATTAAGAGATTTTGGTGTAAGGATTAAAAAATATCCCATAAGGCCTCTCAATTATTAATTTATTTTATCTCAATATAGCATTTACTAGTAACGTAGAACCACTTGGCACAAATACGTCATAGATCAATATCATACTTTGTAGAGTGTCACAAAATAAACATAGGAGCAAGGACACTGAATTCTTTCAGTTTTCCTGGTTCTTACTGCCACCCCTTACAGTACCTCCACAAGTTTCAAATGGAAGTTCAAAAATATTTGATATCTATTATCATCATGGCATTTATTGTATCATGTCTCCATGTTATGGGAAATGCCTTGGTTGTTGGGAATCAATATTTATTTTCGTATGGTTTTGTTATTGAGTTCCATTTTGTTCTTGAATATTGTGCTCCATATTTATAAGATCAAAGTGAAATTTGTGAATTACCCATCTCTTGTCATGATTACTTGACTCAAAAAACTTATAGTAGGTGCTAGTGCAAAATATTATGCAAAGGAATGGTGTTAAATTTTACAAAAAACATGGCTTATCCCTCCTGTGCATATTCATAATTACATATCTAGTGAAAGAAGAAATCATACTTAGTTTTGGAAAATAGGAAATTCTTGTGATCCATTCATCCCCTTGGTTTTTCGATGCGTATGGGACCAAAATGAGCTAAATCCTAAGAATAAATAAATACTTAAAAAATCCTTATATTGTAATAGGTACTGTGAACAAGATTTGAAGTACAGGGTGGTATCTACAAAGCTAGGCATGTCAATGAGGAGACCAGTAGTGTATCTGACTATGTCCTCTAGAAACCTTCAATAAATAAGTTTTTTATGGCATGCTTAGTGGTGTTTTCTATAGATATATTGCTATGGAGTTCTACAAAAATTCTATGAAACTATGCACTTTGTATAGATTGGTATGGGATAATAAGAACTTTTTTTTAATATCCAATAGTGATAAAAAAATAATTACATTTTATTGATAGGTAATCTAAAGATGAGTGCTTGTTATGAATGAATATTAGTAAGGTGCACTCTTAGACATCAGAATAAACAACATACTTGTTAGCACTAGAAAGATGAACCATGCAAGTTTATTTTAGAAATTATACCTTTGCCATTTGTTCCAGCATTTCCATGAGATAATGATTAGTTGGGATGTGGCAAGGTTGTTGTTATAGCATACATATGCTAATCTGTGCACATTATAAACTTCAAATTTCAATAGAGTGTGGCCAACCTTAACACAGGTTCATACCCTATTTCACTATAAATATCACTCCAAATTTTATTACTCATCTTATGTTATTATCTAATTTCCTTAGTGATGTAAACCTACTTCATCGAAGTCAATAGATGTTAGGAGCTTCATTAGTTACATCCTATACATTTCAGTAATTCATCATTTGTGGTTGACATTAATTGTGTTCCTTCCATTCCTATATTACCATTATCAGCATGGTGGAGTTTGTTAGTGTTATTTTTTTGAGTGAACTTGAAGGAACCACTACACAAAAAGTCCCCAATGCAAGGATTTCAGGAAGACATAACTTCTACAGAGTAAGACCGAAAAAAGTGATATCTATAGTTTTGGAGTGATGATCCTAGAAATGGTGAGGAGAAGACAACCAATAGATAGAGAAATTTGAGAGGATGAAGATCTTGTGAAGTGGGTGTGCAATAAAATAGAGAAAAATAATAGATTTCCCGAAGTGTTGTATCTTGAGTTTGTGGACTGCTTCAAGGATGAAATTACCATTGTTTTGAAAGTAGGACTCCTTTGCATAAGCACCTTGCCCATCAACTGGCCAAAAATGAAGAGAGGCGTACATTTTCTGTTAGAAGCGAATGGCGAGCACAAGACCAAGGAAAATTCCAAGGATGAAAAATAGTCTCTTCACTAGTACGTGGAACCCACAATTTGCATTGTATAAGCATGATGGTAACTGTATTTGGCCTAGAATTTTCTTCTTTACATGCCCTCCATATTTACTTCCACTTTGTAGCTTCTAAGATTGTTTAGAGTTTGTTCATGTATAACCTTTTGAATATAACCTAATACTAATAGCCAAAATAAAATCTTTCCTTTGTAACTCTTTGGGCATCATGGTAAGAGGATGCATCTATCTACCCAGTCGTGGGCCACTGTGTTGTTTTTTTTTTTATAAATCTACCCTCCAAGTTGATAATTGTGGTGGGTTGGCTAAGACATAGAATTTTATCCCTATTAAACACCATGAGAAGAGCACAAATCGATACCATTGTCATCATCATCTATGTTAGCATATAATTATTGATCTCCTCTTACTCTAGTCTCTTAGGGCACAAGCATTTAATTTTAAACCAGAACACTGAAGCTTTCAATGTAATGTAGGTGGAAATCAAGATGATTTTAGTGGTTCTGCCTTATATTCTCATTATCCTGTTGTCATAAATGGTTATTTCGTATAAGTTTAATTATGGCCTCTGGCCATTTTAAAATCATATTGTAACATGAAAATGTTCATTTCTAAAATTTAAGTGTTTTCAGGTACTCCTTGGATTAAATCCCAATTAGTGTGTATTTAACCATTCTCCATATTAAATCATGACATGAGAGGACAACAAAATTGTAACAAGAAAATCATGTTCCTTCTTGAAATTATAAACGTATTTAATCATTAGTAGTTTTAGTAAATATTAAGTATTTAATCATGAATAGTTTTGGTAAATAATATGTATCATAAAGGAAATTAATCAATTGAGTTATTATATTTTTATTATGTATATTGAATATCATATTTATTCTTATTGTATTTTATTATGTATATTGAACATGTTATTCCTAACAACTTTTGATCATCCTAGATCTTCTATTCCTTTGGTGTATGTTTGAACCTTTAGGGGAAATTTCTAGTTTAAAGTCTAATTCTTTAAATGGTGTTAGCTCAATGCAAGAGCACCTACTTTACAAGAAAAAGGTTGGTGGTTCGATTCCATCATGCCCTGATATTCAGAAGGAATGGTGATAATCGATTTTTAGTGACAGATGCCCTTTTTACCATCACCAATGAGCTTATGGTGACATTTTTCGACCCTCACCAAAATATGAAATGGTGATGGTAAATGTAGTATTCCCATTTTACCACACAACTAAATGGAATATTAAAAATTTTTTTTTATCACCTATTAACTTAATAAATCGGTAAGTGAGCCCATTTTTATTGAAGACGTGAAAAAAAATCCCTCATAATGTTAAAGGGATCATCAAAGTAGCCTTAATTTTCACCCTAAAGTGTGAAAAGGGGCAAATGCATGAAGACAAGGTCAGGATTGACCAATTCAATAGCACTGCCATAGGAGGAGTGGATCACTTTAGATGATAGCGCAGTGTGAATGAGGAAGAGGATATTTGGTGGAGGAAACCCTAATGAGTGGGACCCATGGATAGAGAGCTTTCACTTGTTTAAAAGGAGGGCAAGGAAGCCATTGTTATTCATGAATTGGTTTATTGATTTCATTGTGTATGCAGACATTGTGCATTATTTTGTTGTTTAGCAAAGTTGCCGGGGGAATTCCTGTTTAGGATTTTTTCTCCTTCTTGAGAGGCCTCTTCAGGGATTTTTCTTCATTCTCCAAATTTCTTGGCTCAATTCCAAAGTCACCTCCTTCAGTCACAACATTATTTCTGAAGCAAGATAACTTTGTGTTGCAGGGTGTTGCAGTGGGGACTCCACAGCACCATTTCCTTGGCTCATATTTGAGAGGAGGGAGATTCTATTCCTCAGGGAGGTTATTGAGGGAGATTAATGAGCATATTTCAGATCATTGGCATTAGTCCAAGCACTTCCCTTCACCAAAAATGCAATCCCTTCTCTAGATTGCATTATTTCTGAGTGCAATTGTAGTGGGAACTTGCTCCACTATTTTGGAGGGTGAGGTCTTTAGGGATTGGATCAGCCTTTCACCTGAGAGATCCTTTGGATGAGATTCAGCCATAATTTTCAGCATCATCAGCATCTACATCCATTTCCAGTTTCTGAGTTGCAGCTGCTACCGAGCAACTCCGGCATTTTTGCAAATTTGCCATTTTGTACTTATTTCAGCCAATCCTTTTCAGGATTTTGTATTGTTGTTACCAGGGGTTGATATCTTGCTCCCCCTCTTTTATTTGAGTTTTATATTGACATATTTGTGTATTGAAACTATTTTTCAGCAATCCTCCTTTATATACTGCATAGTCATAGCAAAGGCTTCTTTTGTATAGCAATATTTCTCCACTTGTCCTGTATATGTTTCATTGAGGCTGCATTTCATATCTTCAGAGATCATTTCCTCAAGATCTTGTATACATTTATGCTGCTATAATATAATTTAATGGTTATGTGGATCTTCTGGCATTCTTGTATTAATGTATTCACTGCTATTTCCAGCTCATGTTTATGAATTGTTGATCTCCACATTTGTAATATCATGAGATATTCCCAATTGTGTAGCTATTCCTAATTTGGAATATTACAGTCAATGAATTCCACCATATATATGCATCAATATTGATGACCATGAAAGGTTTGTCACCATAAATCTTTTTTGTTGATATGAAAAGGTGAGAGTCATTGTTTGTCATTATAGTCATTATTCGTGACGGACCTTGATGTCACCGATGAGGTTATCATGAAATTTTTTTACCCTTACCAAATATGAAATGGTGACGGTCAATGAATGTCGCCATATATATGCACTAACAGTGACAAAAATGAAGGTTCCATCAATTAAAATTGGTGTTGTTCATATGAAATGGTGACAATAACTATTTGTCATTATAATCAATATTCGTAACGGACCTTGAATGCCAACACAACACATAATTTCAGTGATGCCACCTTTGGGGACATTCAATTTTTTGGTGACAGAGGCTATTGTCCGTCACCATTTCTCATATCAAATGGTGACGGTAATTATCTGTCATTATAAATCATTATTGGTGATAGACCTTGAATGTCACCACAACACCTATACTTTCGGTAACGCCGCCTTTAGTGATGTTCAGTTTTTGGTGACGAATGCTATTTTGACCCTCCCCAATGAGCTTATGGTGACATTTTTCGCCCCTCACCAATGTCATTTTTTATTGTAGTGGGATGAACTCGCTTATTCTATAACACAAACTGTTAGACCTGCAAAATCCTCGGGATCTCCTGATCCTGAGGATTCACCATTATCTGTTCTGTTTTTCTGTAGAGATATAAAAGATCAATAGATGTAATAGAATGGAGGGTGGATAATCCATATGTTATAATTGTATTTTATTTTCATTCCTTCTAAAAATAATCGTTCATGCTTAGCGACATTGTACCCTGACTGTTAAATTTAATGAAAGAGATATTGATTTTTCCATAATCGTATTCTAAATATCATCTGGCAGAGACTTATGGAGACTTTGGGCCTAGTCAGTGGGATTTCTACTAATGTATTGTGTTATATTCTCATTTCCCTATTTTGCAATTAATCATTTTTGTGTTTTATACAATTTATAATTGATTTGAATTTCATTAGCATCGAGTGGTTTGCATCTTATTGATTTAAAGCCTTAATCTCTTTCATTTTCCTCATGAATGTTACTTCTCGCGTTTACTGAAGTTATTTGAATAATTAGATTGATTTTCCTCCTCAGTGATCTTGTTCATTTATAATCCATTACGAATTATAATTGCAGAACGTGATTGTGTTGCTTTCTATTTAGTTACTGCAATATTCCCTACTTGATTAATAGATTGTTGTAGATGTTAATAGATTGATGTAGATGTTAGTCTGTAATTCTCATTCATTATGAATTCCTTTAAGTTTCGCATCTCCATTTTCTTTAATAGAACATATCAGATTTAAGTTTTTTTAATCCATTAAGTTGTTTAAATGACTGATTACAGAATTTTTTTGATTGAACTTCAAGAATTAGATTTTACCTTCGCAATGATTTTGATTCGATAACGTCTAGTTTCACTTGCATAAATTGTGATGAACACTCTGGAAATAAAAAGACTTACCATGGGTTGATGATTAATGTATGCATTAGGATTATTTTTAATAGACATCTTAGTGAGCCAATATTTTGTCGTCGTTGTCCGGGAGAGTGTTTACAAGTGATGTTTATATTTTTCTTTTGCTGAAGAATAATTGGGTATTAAAAATGAAAGGTAAGAACCTACATACCAGCAAGAAAAACACTTACCCATTGTCTCGCTTTTTAGAAAAAATATGGAGGTTGAATAGAAGTAGTTCTTTTTTTATGAATTACTAGAAAGAAAAATATAGAAACAAATCTAACCCCTCCATCCAAATCCATGAAACCCAAGGGACCGATGACCCTTGGAAGAACAACATTTATAGAGTAAATTATAATAAAATTTGAATCCCAAGCATCTGTAGGACCCAAAATAATTTCTTAAAAGAGTCCTACTATAATCCCTACGATAGCAGGCTCACCATCTGTAGCTTACGCCAAGATCCATAGCGAAAAGAAAGAGTCAGAATTTTTTTTTCAAATAATATAACATCTAAGTCTGGGCACTTCACAAGAGGTAAATTCTTGAATCTGGAAATAAGGAGAGGGGGAAACCAGTGTTGCTATGTAAATAAATCTAAAATCCCGAGAGCTTGGATCTCCTAAAATATTGGTTGAAGAAGAAATTCCCGGCATCCCAGAGAGTGGTAGTACTATAAGACCTTTTCCAAAACTGACTTCTAGTCCATCCCGAATTAATCTCGCAGACCAGGAAATCCCTGAAGGTTATTGGCACATATTAGATCAGATGGCACACAATCAACCCCAGGGACAAACATCAACATTGGAATACCCCATTGTTGACCCAGTCGCCAATGCCCCTATGAAATCTATTTTGTTACAAAACATCCCCAATTTCGATGGATTGATTTCCGAAGATCCGTGTGCCTTCTTATTTGAATTCTATGTTTTGTGTATGGGATACGATTACACCATTGACCCTCAAAAATTGAAACTATTCCTCTATACATTAAAAGGGGCAGCTTTACGTTGATTTATGGGGCTCGACAGAGGAGCTATTAATAAATGGGATAAAATGAAAAACCATTTTCTTTCTAAATACCAAGATTACCGTCGGACTAGAGAAATAATTGATGAAATATTCAACGTGACTGCGAAAGATAATGAGACATTAAAATAATATGTTGAAAAATTCCAATAAAATTTGCAAAGGTCCCTTGATACTGCGTTTTCTAATGATTTATTAAAAGTAATGATGATAAAAGGAATGAAAAATCAATGGATAGAAACATTAAATCTAATGGATAAAGGATACATCTATTAGGAAAGTTATGAAGATATTATTTCATTGTGTATCAGGTGCTCTAGAGTCAGCACGCGCATGAGACCAGCTAGATGAGATTCAATCATCAGAAATAACAGAACATCAGGTGGAAGCGTAACGCGAACAAAAATCATAAATCTCTTGGAATATTTGAAGAATGAAATCTTTGGTACCCTTACGACACAATTAAACATCCTGTAGGCCGAGCTGAAACAAGAATTGGGAGAAAAAAAATTGGTTGGATTTTTCCCACGCTGTTGAAAGAAGAACAACCAGCGAGAATGCCCATTGGACCTGGTCCAAACATGTGCCATCTATAGCGAAGGCCACACCACTGAACAGTTCCCGTCACTACCGGGGTTGAAATCAATCTTCAAAGAAGGAGAGGATGAAGTTGAACCAGTATATTTAATGAATCAACATCGACAATGGCAAGCTCGAGCTACAAGTATGTCACAAGATCCATCTCAATTATTTCTTCCTTCACAATTTAATCAACAACAAAACTATGGGACAACATAGAAAAATCAATCACCTTTTTCCACCTAGCCATCCCAACCATTCTCCATGCCCCCTTGGAAAACCCAATCCTTTCTAGGAAGCAATTGGCCAAATTCTTCTTTCTCTCCTCCATTTTGGCAGGAAAATCCATATTCATCCCAGTGGCCTGCCTCTACCTTAAAAATTCCAATTGGTCCCAAAATTGGCAACGACCCTTGATAATAACGAATTCACCTATGGGACCGGGTCCTGAACCTCAACCCACATTACCAGCTCCATATATGCTACCATTGAATTCTCAACCTATGATATGACCTCAACTACCAGCTCAATTGAACCTGAATCCCAACAATAGACTAGTGTAGTTTATCCAAATCGTTGAAAGTCCAGACCTGGAAATCGATAAAAAATAATGCAGTGAACTTAGGCTAAGATCTGGGTGCATTTAGCCCAGGGGAAGTCACAGATCTGTAAGAAGAAAATTCATAACCACATATAAATTAATCCTTCAACAGTGATCAATATAGAAATAAGACAGGGAGAAGGCACGAGTGAACAAGAAGACTTTGGGAAATTTGTTGGTGTTTCTCCCCCTTTCCTTGAAAAATTAGTGATACCTAAACCAATTGTTTATCTAGATTTTGATATTTTGGGGAAACTTAAAAATATTTGTATTGAAATTCCTCTCCTCTAGGCCATTCAATACATCCCTATCTATGCTAAGTAAATTTAAAGAACTATGTACAAAAAAACCTGTGAGAACAAAAACTCCGCCAACTGTCCATGTCGTAGGAACCTTATTTGGTTCATTATTGAGCTAGGAGACACCTATAAATTATGAGGATCCAATGAGTCCTATATTTATAGTCAAAATATATGGCTACTCTTTCCCAAACACGCTAGTCGACCTAGGCACTGCCATTAATATTTTTACCGCAGAAACTTGTGAAACTATTGGCATTTCCGCTTTAGAACCAACTTCCACTTTGCTGGAATTCGCTATTCGATCAATTGTCAAACCAAAAGAAACTTTACAAGACATCATGGTTTTTGTTGACTAATGGGAGTACCCGATGGATTTCCTAGTCATTAATCCAATAAGCCGTTTAGACAAACATCCTTTGATTTTGGGTCGACCTTGGTTGGCCATAGCCGACACTTACTTAGGCTGTCGTACAGGTAGTATGACCATTGCTAAGGGAGATGCTGTAAAAAATATTTTTTTATATCCCTCCGCCAAACCAAGTCTTCCCATTGTAAAAATTCACAAACATCCACCTGCATACCTGGAAGAGAACATCTATTCACCACTCACAGTAGTAGAAGCACTTGAATTCAAAAAACAGACTGAAGATGACATAATTAATAGTTTTATTAATCAACAAACTGTTGTAGAAAATGTAAAGTGCAAAATGTTAAAAGAAATTCTTGATAACGAGGCACATGAAGATTCTTTAAAGGATAACAATGACCAGCACATACCCACAACTATCGTTCATAATAGCAGACCTATCGAAATTGAACTAGGAAATTTTTTTAACATCAATGACAATATGAATGACGACCAATATCAAAAGCTCATTAAAGTTTTAAAAAAATACAAGGGAGATTTTGCTTGGGATTATTCAGACAAGAAGGCTATAGATCCTCAAGTGTGTACCCATCACATTATACCAAAAAATATGCTCATTCCATTAGGAAACCTCAGCAAATATTAAACCCACACCTTAAAGATATTTTGAAAGAGGAATTACAGAAGTTGTTAGATGTTAAATTTATTTATCCTATTTCAGAGAGTAAATGGGTCTCTCCGCTAGTATTTTTCCCCAAGAAAAATGGCAAGTGGCATATTTGTGTGGATTATGGAGAATTGAATAAAGCCACGCAGAAGGCCGACTTCCCTCTTCCATTTCTCAATCAAGTCATTGATACATTGACAAGAAAATGATTATTTTCCTTCCTTGATGGCCTCAGCGGCTATAATTAGATTCAAATTGCTCTTGAAGATTAGGAAAAAACGAAATTCACATGTGCATGGGGTCATTTTTATTATAGAGTGTTACCCTTCGACTTATGTAACGCTCCAACTACATTTCAGAGGGCCATACTTAGAATTTTCACTGATCTAATTAATGAAGCACTTGAGGTTTATATGGATGATTTCACCCCATATGGGGATAATTTTGAACAAACACTGAAGACATTGAAGTTTTTTTTGGAACGATGTATCGCAACTAGGTTATGTTTGAGTAATGAAAAGTGTCACGTGGTGATGATGGGAGGCATAATCCTAGGACACTATATCTCTGTGACTGGAATACAAGTAGATTTGGCAAAGATAGATGTAATTATGTTACTATCCACACAGTGTAATCAGATGGAGGTACATATTTTCCTTGGATATACATGATATTATTGTAGGTTCATAAATAATTTTTCACAAATTGCCACGCCTTTGTATGCTTTAACTGGAAACTTTGAATTTAAATGGTCTGATAAGTGTGACACTACTTTTACATATTTAAAGAAATCGTTCTTGAATGCACCAGTATCATGTGGACCCAACTGGGAAATACCATTTCATATTTCATCAGATGCATTAGACACAACAATAGGATCTATTCTCAGTCAAGAAGACGATAAAAGTCCCTACACTATTTAGTATATCAATAAAAATCTCACCCTTGTTGAATTATATTATACAGTAACATAAAAGAAATTCCTAGCAGTCATATATGCCATAAATATTTCATGTATACTGATAAATATTAGCTATCAAGTATTTCAGTATACTTATCATTATGCCATTATTTACTTAAATAATAAACCAATTACAAATGGGAGAGTGACTCACTGGATGTTACTTTTATAGGAATTCGATATTACTATTAAAGACTGTCCAGGGAAGGAAAACCCAGTCATAGATTTTCTGTCCTAGATCCCAAAGATAAATGATCTGCTAGTGGTGCAGGACCAGTTTCCTGATGAACACCTATTTTTTGTGGCAGTGAAAGCACCATGGTATGCAGATGTGGAAAATTATCTTTCCATAGCAAAACTACCCAGGAATTTAACAACAAAATAAAGGAAGTTGATCGTCCAACGTAGCACCTGCTTTTCCTGGATTGGTGGGTATATCTTCCACACAGGAGCTGATATGCATATACACAGATGCATCCTAAGGGCCTACCATAATGGACCTTGTGGTGGACACTTCTCAGACTGCAGAACTGGGCACAAAGTATTACAGATGGGATATTATTGGTCCATTATTTTTAAGGATGCTAAGAAATATGTGTAGGCCTGTGATAACTACCTAAGAATGGGCCACCCCGAACAATATTATTAAATTCCCCTACAACCACAATTGGTGATAGAACCTTTTGAAAGGTGGGCAATAGATTTTGTTGGTCCATTCAATCCACCCTCAAACAAGAAAGCTTACATACTGGTTGCCACAGATTATGTAACAAAATGGGTCGAAACAAAAGTATTGTCGGGAGCTACAAAGGAAATGGTTATTAATTTTATTTTCGAGATATTTTTAAGATATGGTTTACCCAGGGAGGTGATAGCAAATGGAGTGGCGAAATTAGTAGGACATAATATTACAGCCACACTACAGAACCACCACATCACGCATAGAATCACTTCTCCAAATCACCCGCAGGTGAACGGGCTGGTCGAAAGTACCAATAAAGTCATCGAAGAAATTCTCACTAAAACGGTATGGACACATCGACGGTACTAGGCTACCAGACTACCAGAGGCCTTGTGGGATTACCGTAGAACTTTGCATAACACTGTTGGATATTCTTCGTACCAACTAGTTTGTCAAAGAGCCAATTTTTCCCATCAAGTTTGAAATAAACACTCTCAGAACAACACAAGAAGTGGGACTGGACTTGACAGAGGGTCAAATTAAAAGACTTCAGGAGATAAATGAAATAGATGAAGCCTTGTTTCTTGATTTAGGACGCACCACAATCATTCAGTAGCAACGGGCTAAGTGGCATGATAGGCTTACTAGGAAGAAGACATTTCAAGAAGGATATTGGGCACTCCTCTATGCCTCCAGATTTCAAGACTTCCAAACTAAACTATAGACAAGGTGGCTCGACCCATATGAAATTCAAGAAGTGCATAGAAATCGCACTATATGTTGTGAAACCAGCTCAAAAAATAGAATAAAATAGATATCAACGCCTTAGAAATGAGCCACTTCGAGGGGGAAACCTCCAATACATTACATAAATGAAAAATTCTTGGATGATACAAATGAAAAAACCTTTTTTCTATATATAGGAGTCCATGGGGTCACAATGTAATCCTAGGTGACCTAACGATAATAATGTAAGGGCACAATAATGACAATATGGGGGTTACAGTGCTACAACAATAACAATAAGGGGGGATACACTAACATAATAAAGGACTACAATATTAATATAGAGACTTAACATGCCCCTCTCCTTCAAAAAAGTGTTGTCCTCAATGCTTGATTATTTCTTGATGCTTCTGTATAACATTCTCATCCTCCCATGTGGAATATTCTATAGGAAAGTTCTTCGACTTCCTGAGATACTCTGAAATTGATCGTACTTGTCAATTTCTTGTTTCTGTGACTGCTTTAGAACTTCTTTCGGTGTGATGTTGATATTCCTGTTGTTTCATTAGATTATGCACCAAAGTTAGGTTATCCTTTGAGATTTCGAGAACTTTTTGTTGATGCTCGATGTGGTCTTCCACTAATTTATCATCCATATTAGCTATTATTTGATCCTTCAAACCATCCAACTTGGCCTCCATTTCTACTTTTAAACCATCTATGTCATCTTTGTTTGCTCTTCTTAAGATCAAAATTTGTTGCACTTGGTACCGTAATTTTGATATCTCATACTGCAGTTCTTCCTCTTCATGGACCATAGTATATCTTTTTGAGGGCTTAATGGGTATGGAATTATTTTTTGGATGCATTATAGAACCCAATACTGATAAAAATTCTATAATAGGCCCTTGGAATCAATTCAAATTGATTCTTCAAACAATACTTATGCAATTCGGAAAAACAAAATACACACATTTTACTTGCTTTTGAGGAGCTCGATATTGAAATTGACTTATCTCTATATTTACAGATCCTCAATATCTGAAATTCGGCCCTGTAGTGTTCCTCTGAAGCTTCTTTCAAATTCCACAGGTCTGACTTGATTTTGATTCTTCAAGTCAAAGTTATGTCCAATCCCTAATTATGGATTGGTTCAGTAGAGCGAAATTGTACGAATTTCCACGTATCACTGTTTTCTCCTTTGGCTCTAACATTTATAGAAAAGAAACTACAGTTCGTGTAATTCTAGTCACTTTTTATAGAATTCCAATCCAATCCTTAGAGAGAGAGTTATGAAGATTTTCCCACGATCACCTCTTTGAGATGAAATTTAGGAGCCTGAAAAATACCTAACTTCCACATATCATATCTCTGAAAATATTGCGAACCAAGCTCCAAAATTTTGTGAAGATGTTCCTAAGGATTTTTTCTTCAGGCCCTAAAAATTTCAGCTTCTGAAACTTCGTAGAATTAAAGTTATAGAGAAAATTTCGCGATGACCTTTTTAAGATAAATTCAGGGGCCTACAAAAAACCCTAACTTCCACAGATCATATATATGAAAATATTGCGAAACAAGCTCTGAAATTTTTTGACGATGTTCCTCAGGATTTTAGATTCGTACTCTAAAAATTTCAGCTTCTGAGCCTTCATAGAAAAATAGTTATAGCGCAAATATCACAATGACCTGTTTGGAGCAGCAAAACCATATAATCCAAAGCTCTGATACCAAATGTCATGAAACCAACTCCAAAAATAGAAGAAAAGAGATATCAACACCTTATAAATGAGCCACTTCGAGGGGGAAACCTCCAATACATTACATGAATGAACAATTCTTGGATGATACAAATGACAAAACCTCCTTTCTATATATAGGTGTCCATGGGGCCACAATGTAATCCTAGCCGACCTAACAATAATAATGTAAGGGTACAATAATGACAATCTAGGGATTACAGGGGTACAAAAATAACAACAAGGGGGGATACACTAACATAATAAGGGACTACACTATTAATATAGGGACTTAACACTCTAACTTTGACCACCATAGATGGGTCCAACTCTTCCTTTCAAGTAAACAGACATCGAGTATGTATTTATCATAAACCACTCCCAAAGGAGTCTTTCTTCCAGCAGGTACATGACGACCCCGCCATGCAAATTTGAGCTGCAGGGAGTAATGACCCGAAAAATTTACCTTCATAAAAAACTATTTTTTTTAAGTTTTGTAAATAATGTATATATTGTCTTGCATTTTATTGTGATTCCATCTCTGTACAACTATGAAAAATTATGGTTCTTTGTTCAATTGACTAAAAAAATGTTTTTCAATTGATTGAACAAAGTATTTTATTTTGTGTGTTTTTTATGTTAAAATGATTGAACAACTGCTTTTCAATCAACTGAACAACCACTGTTTGGTCTAAACAAATTTTTTTTTTCTTTTGTGTGTTTTTACTATTGAAACAGTTGAACAATTGTTATTCAATCAACTAAACAACCGTTGTTCAATCAAAAGAGAAACATATTTTATTTTTGTGTGTTTTTTCTGTTCAATCAATTGAATAGTGGTTGTTCAATGAAAAGAACAACGGATTTTATTTTGAGTGTTTTTGTTGTTAAAACAATTGAACAGTTGTTGTTCAATCGATTGAACAACTACTGTTCGATCAAAAGAACAAAGAATTTTATTTTTGTATGTTTTTGTTGTTCAATCAATTGAACAACTATTCTTCAATCAACTGAACATTCATTGTTTGGTCAAAATAAAACCGGATTTTGTTTTGAGTGTTGTTTTTGTTCAATTGATTGAACAATTGTTGTTCAATCGACTGAATAACGACAATTCGGTCAAATGAACAACCACATTTTTGTAATAAGTATTTTTCTGAATGAATTTTCACCTTTTTTCTCATATATTGTTTCATGGGAATCATCATGTCTATAAGGAATATGCATCTAAGAAGGAGAAAAAGAGTGATATTAATAAAACAATATTATTTTTTTTACTTTTGATGGGTATCATTATTTCCAGACATTGATATGATTCAAGCTATCTAATGGCTTGTTGGATATCTTTTCTTTAGAGATATTATGAAAAAAATTATTATCTTAATACCATGTTGGTTTATCTATTTACACTATCGATGATTGATCCTCTAGGGTAGGGTGATTTAGCAATAATTGTATAACTCTCATTATCATTTCTTTTCACTACTCACACCATCCCTAACCCTTAATGAGTTAATGAGCCTCCATCTATTTATGATTCAAAAATATAAAAATATGAAAATACTATGAAAATATTCTAGAGAGGATAGGGGGTCTTATCATGAGTGAGCCTATCATGATCATAAGGAGATAACAAGTAACATTCCCATTATGGCCACCACGCTAGTGTAATGACCTTCTAGAAAAAAAGATGCCTGAAGGATAGGAGGTTTCATCACAAGCTGACCTTTTTACTTTGTTAGAACCTAGTGAATGGCACTGTGAATATCTGGTTACCATGCCAGTACAGTGGTCTCTCTATGAGGATAATTAAATTATCTATACACTAAATAGAGGATTCTGGCTGATTTTTGGGGTAAAAAGCAACCCTGTCAAGGCTATGGACATGTGTTGGCAGTAGTGGCTCTATTTGTGGCATTGGAGTTTCATGTTAAATAGCCAATGATTTTTCACTTATTCTTAACAACCCATTCCCAAAGTAGAACTTATCATTTGAATAAGTGTTATATTTATAAAAACTATTATGCATGGTAAAAATATATATGAATTAACTTAATTATTTCTTATCACTTAATTCCAACAGTTGTTACCACTCTTTACATATCATGTTCTATCATAATTTTCCATGAAATTAAAAAAACTTTTCATAATAATTATTTTTCCATTTTTTATTTTTTAATCATTTCCCCACCATCCTCATGATTTGAGTTTATTTGATTGATTTTTGACACATTGTACATTACTCTGATTATCATTCTAATGCATTAATGATCCTCAACGTCTTTCTCTTTTTCTACACTCTAGGGGTGTGGATGCCCTTCTCTCATTGGAGGGGGGAAATGTGTACATAGGTATATATGATGAGCAAAAATGAGAACTAATAATCAAAATCTGTTGAAACTTTCCAATTTGACAAAAGCATACAGTTGCATTTATACCCTTTTTAATAGTTTCGAAGTATTTTCATGCAGTAGTTGTGTTGTTCTAAATTTATGAAGGCGTGAGTAGTGCATGTAGAAGTAGAAATCAACCTCTGAGACACAACAGTCATGGGTGGAAGATCTATCCGCAACGATTCTACAATACACAATTACAGAACATGCCTGTGCTATACTACAGAATCTTGGTTGGCTATCATATTTGGAAAATTTGTAGGGATTCCACACTCAGATAGCATTATAATTCCCGTAGAACCTGCAGAATGGACACACAAATGTGAAAGGCAGAGACATAAAAATATCTGAAATTGTAATAACTGAGGTTTCTAGACTTGCAACAAAAGGAACAAAGTGGAATGACAAGCATGTTATGCTACATGAAGCAGTTGCAGTGTTCTAAGATCTAGGCGAGAATTTGGTACGCAAAGGAAAAGGGATTCACCTTGCGACTTTGAAGGAAACATGGAAGGAAATGGAAATCATCGTTCAGAAGTATATTACATGGGACGATTGCCAAGACATGGTAAAACCCCAAAAACTCAAACTTATAGCCATACTAAAGCAGAAAATTTCAGTTAATTTGCTATTTTTCTTGAAATCTTTGTTGCGTGACATATCTATTCAGGTTAGGAGGGCTAAAAATCCGCATAGAGTTATGATCCATCATGGTTTGATAAATTTTATTGTCACTCATGGATTAAATGAACCTCAGTTAACTTGGGACAACTTTTTAAACCCTGTCCTAACCCCATTAGAAAAAAACCCAGACAATAGAGAAATTGACCATCCAAGAAGGGAAATATTCATTCGAAGGAAAGAAAGAGGAACAAGGAACAATCCATTGACCTTGAGTTCAGTGAAATGAAGATCCTCCGAGTGATTAATTTCACGAAAAAACACTTCAAACTTGGTCGATGAGGCAGAACCATCTCATACACCTCCTTTAGACATAGAAGAAGTAATTCTATAGGGATATGAGGAGGAATTGGCATGAGTACCAGAAGGTATGAATGTATTTCATGAAGAAAGAAACCCCTTCGGAAATTCCAAGGGACAGAGTTGTCATATAGAGAATAATTCTTCTGATGGAAGTTATGGTCACACTGAGATTTTACCATATGAGGAGGAAATAAAAAATTCAGGGGATTCAACACCCTTTGGTGGTGAATATCTGGAGGAAGAAAAATTTGCAGAAATAACTCCTAAGTCTGAAAATTAGTTAGATGACACTATCCCATTAGAACAGAGTATTGAATTAGGCATAATTCCCATGGTGCCTGAATAAAAAAACATCCTATTTGACTAGAGTACTGATGTAGGCACAATTCCCATGGTGCCTCAAAAAATGTCGTCCCATTGGATCAAAATACTGATATAGGCACAGCTACTTCAGTGCCTGAGGAAAATACTATTTTACCAGATTATGGCCTAGAAATTGGTACAACTCCCCATGTGCCTAAAAATAGTACCATGCCCTCTTCTACTAGAAGCCCTACAAAGAAAATAAAGTCAGCAAGGGCCATGTTAGTATGAATATTCTGTCGAAGTGTACAAAAAAAGACCACTTTAGCTACGCATAAATAATAGCCCTAACATCAAATAAGGCTGCCAATATCTTCAGATCTGTAGTTAGTTGATCGAGACAAGAGTTGCAACAACCAGATCTATGCATAGAAAGACATTAAGCAGTAAAAAGAAGGTTTTGCTCCATCTATCCAATAGACAAGACAAGAAAAATTTTTGAAAGAATTTTTGCATTAAGGGCACCTGGGAGGAAAACAAGAAGGTGTTTCCAATTCTCCTCAATGGGATGGGTTCTTGGAAGTCCTCAGCACTTCAGATCTAGCATTTCTCTCTACTGTTGGTGTAGAAAACCCAGACAAAGATAGAACTCAAAGGGAGCTCACACAACAAATAATGGAAAATATGAAAATGATAATGGCTCAAAGTCAGACCAAGAGTTTAGATCTAGAGTGATCTAATAGGCAAGAAAAGGTGAGGAATGGTAGGAAAACCCCTCCTATTTATAACCAAATATTGGGTCATTCTAGATCTTAGTGTATGATTAAAATAATTTTAACCAAATCTAGATCCACCTTTTATGGAATATTTTATTATATTTGTTGGAGGGAAAAAGTATTTGACATGGGTCAAATCCCTTTATTTATCAATAATAAATAAATAAATTATTTATTTATCATTTTAAGGAAGTGGTTAAAATATAATCAAATAAATAATGATTTATTTAATTATTTATGGGTGATTTAGTCATATTTAACCAGGAATAGTATTTAAATAAGGTTTAAATAATTATTCCTAGAAAATAATAAGATAAATAAAGATTTATCTAATTAATTTCTTTGTTTTGGGTTAAACATGACCAGGAAAATCAAACAAATATAGGTTTGTTTAATATTTCCTTTTGGGGTTTCCTCTTTAGACCATAAACAACGTAATAAATGTGTTTTATTAAGTTATTGTACATAGTGAAGGCAATTTTACTTAGGGTAAAATTGGTCTTACATGGTGTACTTGGGTCCATCTAATGATAGTAGGTTAGATGACCAAAAAATGGTGTAACAGGCCAAGTTGAGGAAATTGCACAATAACTACAAAGAGTTGAAAATAATAGTCAAGCAATTAAGGGAATAGTTAAAAGAGGCAGATAAGGCTTGCAAGCTTAAGAAAGAAATAGACATTGCAGAAAATTAGACGGAAGTAGAGACACACACTATTGAAACCGAAACAAGATTAGAAACAAAAATAGTGGGAACTTAGACATAATTAGAGACACAGACAGAGGAAACTCAGACAAATTAAACACCTTTTTATACTCCTATGGTAAAATAAGTCGTTATTTCAAGATTTCAAGACACATTGACACAGACCCAATAGGGATTGACTAACTATAAGAAGGAAGTGGTACCACTAGATGTACATCAGGGGCACCTGGGAAACCTCAAGAAACTTACAGCAACTGAACATGAGACTTTTTCCAACTTCAAAATTTTCTCAATTCACTCAGATGTCTTGCCTTGTAGATCACTTGCTACTAATTATTCTTTCTTCTTATTGGAAATATATATTTTATTAAAATTAAAGGCCATTATAGCAGGGAAACCAACCAATTTTAAGAATACTAGAGAATTTGTCTAGGGTTGTGGGGAATAGAATGAGAGAGGTCAGTGCCTCTTGTGTGAACTATATCTACAGAACTTCCTCTTGGAGGATAAAAGAGACAGAACCCAAGTGCCTTTATAGGAGACATCTAGTTTCAAGCATTCATCTCGTTTTTTGATATTCAAATCAAGTGGGCTAAATCTTATAACATTTATAAAAAAATAGAACATGGTCTAGATCTCTGGGTCAGAGGGGAACCCACTAAACCTCTTCATCTATTCAGTAAACACAAAATATTTATGAAACAGGAAGGGGTTAGAGCCAAGTTGGGACCACTGCATAAGGATATTGTACAAGTTGGGAGAGAATAATTTTAGGAAATCAGAGAATATCCCTTGTTAGCAACTAATAAAATATGACAGGCATCCACCAACAGTGTTAAGAATCGGGAGCCTTTCAATTATAGAAACTTTAAAGCAGTTGTTTTTCATTTTTATCACATACAGTAACATCATTTTATGCATGGGTCATACATGTATAGGGGGCTGCTATAGGTGTCCTATCATATGGTACCCTCCTAAAGGCTATCACCATAATTATGATCTTCCAGAGGGTCATGAAAATTAGGCTTTTGCAAGAATTAAACAGAAACATGGTTTCACACTATATAAGGAGGAAGTTTATACTGCCTATCCTTTAAGATTGTTACACCTCAATCATCTCATTGCATCAGGACATGCAATAAGTTAAGCTGGGGAGTATGTTGGGTTACAAGAAAGGTATGTTTTACCCTCATGATTAACTTGATTTATTATTAGCTTTCATGTGTTTACCTTCATTTTGGGAGTAAATCTGGAAGAATTAATTATAAAAAAAAAATGTAAACTAATTATCAATAAATTATGTAATTATGAGGAAAAAGGGCTAACTTCCATTGTTTTTAGGTCTAGGGAATCTAAACTTATTAACCGATTTTAAAACTATTGAGATTCAACAAGATGATGAGCTTAGTGAAAATTAAACACTTTCACTAAGTGGGGCCCGCAGGCTATTTTTAGGTGTATGCCTATTTTTAGACATGGTGAGCATATTCTATAAGTTACAAGATGCTATTTGTAGATGGTTGATCAAGTTGGAAAAATAGATAAAATTATACTTTTATAAGATTGGGTGAAGTCTATGTATAGATCGCTAAACTAAAAGTAGATGCATGTCGATTATTATTAGCGCTTAATAATAATCCGACAATAAATATCAACTTATTCTCTTGGAGCACTTTATTTCAGTGAACAGATTTGGAAAATCATTAGGCTGAAGGAATTAGGCAAATCCTAGGGTGGTTGGTGGCTCATGCATGGAGGAATCAGTTATAACTGAAGTGGCAAAGTTGTGACAGAGTTGGAAGAGTAGTTATGGGAGTTGATATTTAGTTTAACTCAGTTAAGTGAGTTAAACTCAATTGTGCTAGTTGTATCTAGTCTAACTGAAAGACACACTAGTGAGAGTTTAGTGAGTTAATTATTTAATTAATTCATAGCTAATAAATCACTTGAAACTAAACAAATACAGTAGCTTATTACTTGCATGTCAGTTCCAGTGGAGACCCAGTGGAGAGATAGGTGAAAGGGTGAGATGGACTATCCGTTGTGACTATAGTGATGCATTAAATGCATCTAACACAAATTGGAGTTTCCAATGATGATTTCATAGTCAAGTAAAGGCAAATTTGAATCCATTTGGAGGTCTTCTTCAAAAGGGATTGCGCAGTGGAGGCAAGTTGTTAGGAGGCAAGAAATTGGTGCATGGATATGCAAATTTCTGCATGACAGTGTGTGATGATTCTATATTGTACTGAGAGCTTGATGTACTAATATCTATATGATATTATTACATGATTCCATTTATATAAATAATATATGATAGTTTGGGTTTTTAGCTTTAATTTTTCCCATTAAATAGTTGTGTTTATGTGCGATTGATTTTCTTCATGTGTTTTGCAATTGGCGATTTAATTTCCGCAAATAATTAAGTGGAAGGATTATGTATTTAACATAAGAATATTTTGTTATATCAGGAGAATATGGTAATAATATCATTATTAATAAATTTATACATGGTATCTGAGCAGTGTTAATCACTGGAGATTGCAATAGTCAAGCGGTGCTGAGTTTTGTGCTGGTGGACAATTCGAATTTGCTGCAGAAATTTCTTGGTGCGACAGTTGAGTATTCATTCAAATGTCTTTCAATGGGTTGTAATTGGAGTATGCCCTTGAGGGTAGCTAAAAATAAATAGAATGGAAGGACAGGATGGAGGTGATACTTGAAGATAATGGACAGAAGGAGTTCATCGATAGTGCTGTTCCTAAGCCTACTTCTAGTGATGCTGCATTACTTGACACATGGAAAAAGAAGGTAGCAAGGACAAGAAGAATTATGTTGGAAGGTGTGAAATAACATATTGTGTCAAGACTTCATGGGAAATCCACTCCGTTTGTAATGTGGAAGGATTTGACAGATCTTTTCCAAAGCAGTAACGACCATAGGAAGTTGGCACTGAAAGATAAGCTCAGAAAAATAAAAATGGAGAAAGGAGACAATATTCTGAAATATCTCACCAAGTTTGTCCAATGTAGGGATGAGGTGGGGAGTGTGGTAAATAAATTTGCGTATGATTACTTGGTGAGATTGGCTCTCCTTGGGCTTCCAAATAGTTGGCACAACTACGAAGACTCTGTCAATGAACAGGAGAAAGTGTCGAATTGGGAGTGACTTCGGTCGATCTTGTGCAGGAGGAGATAAGGCGGAATATTAGGGATGGCTCTTCATTGAAGAATTATGATGAAGCGAATTGCGCTTTGGCTGTGAAATCAAGGAAATTTATGGGGAAAAAATTCCATCAAATATCCGAGGCTAAAGACAAGAAGCTGGATTTGTCCAAGGTGAAGTGTTTTCACCATCACGAACATGGGCATCTCACCACTAAATTCCCACAGAAAAATAAGAACAAGAAGGTTGTTGGAGCTGCAGCTAGTGAGGCCTTAGCCTCAAAATTTGAACTTGATTTCTCTTTGATCACATTCTTGGCTTCAAGTGCAATGGGATCAGTGTGGTATCTTGATAGTGGTGCTTCCATCTATATGATGGGAGACAACGAGTTGTTTAGTGACTTGGTGGAGAAGGATCTCCAAATGCATATACAGGTGGATGATGATTGTAGATACAGTGAAACTGGCATTGGAACCATTAAATTTGAGAGGGATTCAGGTAAAAAATTTATGTTGAAGGGTTTTATGCATGTTCCAGGTTTGAAGAAGAACTTGGTCTTGGTCACTATGTTGGAGGATAGAGGTTATCACGCTGTTTTCAGCGAGGGAAAAGATTTCTTGTGACATAAAATAATGGGTCAAACCAAAAGGATATGGATTTGAGTTAAGGATATATACAAGCTGGAGGTAGATGGATGTGCTACAATGATGGGCAAAGCAGAAGAAGTGGTGAGCCGGGATGAGGGCAAATTATGGCATAGGAGATTGGGCCACCTTCACCATGGCACCTTGAAGATTTTGCAAAAGATTTCTACTGGACCTCCCAAGGGTACTCTTGCATAGTCAGATTGGTGCAAGGTATTTACTATGGGTAAGTTTGTGAAGACCACATTTCATGAGAAGGAGAACGGTCGTGCTTCAATGATCCTAGAGAGAATTCATACAGACACGAGTGGACCTTTCTTGGTTGCTTCAACAAAAAAACATAGGTATTATGTTATATTTGTTGATGAATATTCTCATAGATTCTAGATCTTATTCATGAAAAGGAAGGGTGAGACATTATCAAAGTTCTATGAGTTTAAAGCGTTGGTGGAGAAGGAGTCGGGGAAGCAAGTGAAGGCTCTACGGAGCGATAATAGTGGTGAATATATCTCAAACGAATTCAAAGACTTCTGTAGAAAATAAGGAATTCATAGAGAACTCATAGCACCTCATAACGCACATCAGAATTGGGTCATAGAGAGGAAGAATAGAATGATCATGGGTGCTACATGAGCTATGTTGCATGACCAAGGCCTACAGATGCACTTGTGGGCAGAAGCATGCAACACTGCGGTTTATGTGAAAAACCATTTTCCTCATAGAGTACTTGGAATGAGCACACCTGAAGAAGATTTTACTGGTAAGAAGCCTGATATTTTTCGTTTGAATAATTTGTGCTCATCTGTTTACATTCATTTGACAAAGGACGCCGGGAATAAGCTAGAGTCGACTGCAGAAGTTGGGATATTTGTGGGGTACACAGAAACACCCCATAATTATCGTGTGTATTTTCCAAGCAATCAAATGACTGTGGTGTGGTGGAATATAAAATTCAATGAGGTGAAGGCCATGAAGTTTTCGCTTGAGATGGAGCTACACTTGCATGCAGAGGAGGAGCTACTTGTTCCCAAATATGAGCCTCTAGAGGTGGATCATCCACAGGAGGAGATTCATGGAGTGGAGGAGTCCACTCATGCAAAACCAAACATCAGAACATGAAAAAAACATACCACAAAAGTTGAGAGACTGAAGCTTGATGCAGCACAGAATGTAGGAAGTCCCTACATCACAGCACAGTCAGAGACAGTCACCTGACCGATTTACTAGATACATGGCTCTTATGAGCAAGTGTATCGTGACAAAGACATATTCCTTTGAAGAAGAAGCACAGGAGGCCACATGGGTAGATGCCATGGTGGATGAGTATGAATCCATTGTTAGAAATAGTGCTTGGGAGATTGTTCCAAGGTCAGTGGGTAAATTAGTGGTAGGTTAAAGATGGATCTACAGGGTAAAGCACGCTGCTGATGGGAGCGTTGAGAAGTATAAGGAAAGATTTGTTGCCCGAGGCTTCTCATAGATTGAGGGGATTGATTGTGAAGAAACCTTTGCACCTGTCACATGGTATTCTTTCATAAGGACCATTCTTGCTCTCTTAGCGCAGATGGGTTGGCACATTCATCAGATGGATGTGAACACTACGTTCCTTAATGGGATCATTGAGGAAGAGGTGTACATTGAGCAACCTGAAGGATTTGAGATCTTTAGCAGTGATTTTCATGTGTGCAGACTGAAAAGAGCATTGTATGGGCTGAAGCAAGCAGCACATACTTGGTACACACAAATTGACAACTATTTCACTAGACTTGGCTTCAACAAGAGTGAGGCGAATGCAAACCTATATCAAATTGTGGTGGAGTGTAAGATTTTAATCATTTTTCTTTATGTTTATGATTTAATACTAACAGGTGATGAGCAGTTGATACACTCATGCAAGGAAGATCTTGGAAAGGGGTTTGAGATGAAGGATCTGGGCCTCCTTCATTATTTCCTTGGATTGGAAATATGACCACAAGAAGGTGAACTATTTGTGTCTCAAGGCAAGTATGTTCGGGAGATACTTGGTAAGTTTCACATGGAGGACTACAAGCCCATGTATACTCCTCTTCCAGGAAATTGGAGGAAAGAGGATGCTACATCGTAAGAGGTAGTGGATTCCACTATTTATCGACAGTTGGTGGGTTTTCTCATGTATTTAGTTAATACAAGACCGGACATATGCTATGCAGTGAACCAACTTAGTCAAGTGATGGTTAAGCCTACCAAGCTCTTTTGGAATGTAGGTAAGCATGTCCTAAGGTATCTCAGGGGCACATATGAGTATGGCTTATGGTACATATAGACGAATGAGGTGAAGTTGCATGGCTTCACGGATGCAGATTGGGCAGGCGGCCCAACAGATAGAAAGAGCACATCGGGAGGGGTTTTCAGTATCGGATCTACAGTATTTTCTTGGTACAAAAGGAAAAAAAGATCCGTGGCACTCAGTTCAGCAGAAGCAGAATACATGGTAGTAAGTCAAGCTGCATGTGAGGCTATCTGGATGAGGAAGATCCTGGTTGATTTGTTTGGTTCTCATTTAGATCCTACATTGATACATTGTGATAATAAGAGTTGCATTAAACTCTCGATTAATCCTGTGTTTAATGATATATCTAAGCATATAGATATCTAGTATCATCATATTAGATATTGTGTGCAGTAGAAGATCATGTTGCTTTAGTACATTCCTACAGAAGATCAGGATGTAGATATTCTGGCAAAGGCACTCAGTAGGAGCAAATTTGAATAGCATGGAGGTAGGATTGGAATAAAGGATAATCCCTATCTTGTTGAGAGGGAGTGTTGAGATTCAACAATATGATGAGCTTAGTGAAAATTAAGCACCTTCACTAAGTGGGGCCCATAGGCTATTTTTAGGTGTATGTCTATTTTTAGACATGGTTAGAATATTCTATAAGTTGCAGGATGCTATTTGTAGATGGTTGATCAAGTTGGAAGAATAGATGAAATTATATTTTTAGAAGATTGGGCGAATTCTATTTATATATCGTTAATCTAAAAATAGATGCATGTCGATTATTATTAGCCCTTAATAATAATCCGACAATAAATATCAACTTATTCTCTTGGAGCACTTTATTTCAGTGAAAATATTTGGCAAATCAGTGGGCTGAAGGAATTATGTAATTCCTAAGTTTGTTGGTGGCTCATGCATGGAGGACTCAGTTAGAACTGAAGTGGAACAGTTGTGACAGAGTTGGAAGAGTGGTTATGGGAGTTGTTATTTAGTTTAACTCAGTTAAGTGAGTTAAACTCAGTTGTGCTAGTTGTATCTAGTCTAATTGAAAGATACACTAGTGAGAGTTTAGTGAATTAATTAGTTAATTAATTCATAGCTAATAAGTCACCTGCAATTGAAAAAAGACAATAGTTAACTACTTGCATGTCAGTTCCAGTGGAGACCCAGTGGAGAGATAGTTGAAAGGGTGAGATGGACTATCTGTTGTGACTATAGTGAAGCATTCAATGCATCTGACACACATTGGAGTTGAAAATGAGGATTGCGCAGTCAAGCAAAGGCAAATTTGAATTCATTCAGGGGTCTTCTTCAGTAGGGATTTCCCAGTGGAGGCAGGCTGTCAGGAGGCAAGAAATTGGTGCATAGATATGCAAAAATTTTTCATGACAGTGTGTGACGATTCTATATTGTACTAAGAGCTTGATGTACTAAAATTTGTATGAGATTGTTACATGATTCCATTGATATACATAATATATGATATTTGGGGTTTTTAGCTTTAATTTTTCCCATTAAACAATTGTGTTTATGTGCGATTGATTTTCTTCATGTGTTTTGCAATTGGGGACTTAATTTCCGCAAAGAATTAATTGGAAGGATTATATATTTAGCATAATATTAATTTGTTAGATCAGGAGAATCCGCTAATACTATCAGTATTAATAATTTTCTACACAAACAGTTGAACAACACCGGCCAGGAAAAGGAAAATGATCTCCTTTTTGTTTATACAGGCCAGTGAGAATTGAGGAGGACCTCGCTTATTGTATAACACAAACTGTTAGGAAACTGTGAAATCCTCAAGATATCCCAATCGTGAAGATTTTCCATTATATATTATTTTTTCTGTAAAGATATAAAATATCAATAGATGGAATAGAATGGAGGGTGGATAATCCATATGTTGTAATTGTATTTTATTTTCATTCCTTCTGCAAAGAATATTTTGCGCTTAGTGATGTTGTACCCCAACTATTAAATTTAATAAAAGAGTTATTGGTTTTTCCATAATCGTATTTTGAAGATCATCTGGTAGAGAATTCTGGAGACTCTAGGCCCAGTCACTGGGAGTTCTACTACTATCTTGTGTTATATTCTCATTTCCCTATTTTGAAATTAATCATTTCTGTGTTTTATAGAATTTATAATTGATTCAAATTTCATCAACATCGATTGGTTTGCATCTTATATATTTGAAGTCTTAATCGCTTTCATTTTCCTCATGAATGTTACTTCTCGCGTTTACTGAAGTTATTTGAATATTTACATTGTTGTCCATTCTGAGTGAGCTTGTTGGTTGATCAAACATTGAGAATATCAATTGAAGAATGTGACTGTGTTATTTGTTGTTCAGTTACTACAGTATTCCCTGCCTGATTAATAGATTATTGTAGATGTTAATATATTGATGTAGATGTTAGTCTGTAATTCTGATTCATTGTGAATTTATTTAAGTTCTGCATTCCCATTTTCTTTCATAAAATAGATAAAATTTAAGTTGATTTAATCCATTGAGTTAATTATTCCTTTTAGAATTTATTTTATTGATATTCAAGAATTAGATTTTAACTTTGCAACGATTTTGATTTGATAACCTATAGTTTCACTTGCATAAACTGTGTTGAACACTCTTGAAATAAATATAATTACCCTAGGTTTATGATTAATGTACAAATTAGGATTTTCTTTAATAGACATCTTAGTGAGCCAACAGAAGGGTATGCCCCACATTAAGTCAAAATTTTCTTGGAAGAGATCGACGGAGGCTAGAAAATTATGGGGAATTCAAGATGGTAAAGGAGCCCTTGAAACAAAGGGAAAATACATCGTAGGCTCTAGAAGTGACCTCTGCAGTGGAATATGTTCCCAAAATAATATCCATTGCTACTCTTCTTTCTTGCTTTATTGTTGGAGACTTCGAATTGTTTGAGTGCAGTTTATGGTTTGGGGTGTGTTTGACGTTGTATCTAATCAACATGTTGTAATTCATTACTACTACAAACAATTGGGATTATTTGGACATTCTGTTGGTAAAGAAGCATGAGCTCCTCTCTACCTTCATGGCCTTCGGCCCGTCCTTTTAGGCTAACTGCACACTATGGAGATACTGAAATCCTCTCTTGGCTATTCATTTTCCCTCTTCTATATTTCTTTGTCTCTATTCCCATTCATCAAATATTTTCCATTATGTTTCATCAGAGGTTTAAGTCTCACCCCCTCTCTATGTCCTAATTTCAATTCCCCTCAAATTTCTTTAAGAGATGGCTAGTTCAAATCCCATCCCAGCAACATCGGAGGTAGTGGTGTGGTGGCTTTATGAGGCACTGGAGATGAGTGATGCAAAGATCATGTAGAGGATTTTGGCTCCTGACATGGAGTGGTGGTTTCACAGATTTCTCTCCACTATTTCTCTCTATCGTGTAAAGACACTATCTGCAATTCCATAGTTTGGCCCAACTTTGTCATCATTAAAGGGAGAAGTTGCATTATAACATTTGCATTTTCGAATGTGAAATAAAACAAGCCAAAAAAGCTTTAGTGAATGCCAGAATAAAATCCTTTTTAAGTGGAATTATTTTTTTAATGCGTAGCATTTGAATTCATATAAAAAAAAAAGTTTCTTACAATATTTGAATAAAATGTTTGAAAAAAGTTGAGTATGGCACCAAACTGATGTGAATTCCTAAGTGAAGAATGATACACAGAATCGAGAGGCTGTGATATTAATCAAGATTTTTAATAAGATAGCCCTAGCTGTTGGAATCATGATTACCGTTAAACCAAAACCCACAGGTGTTAGTGTTGGGAAAAATACTGAGAGGGGGGGGGGGGTGAATCGATGTTAAGACTTTATCAAACTTTTTACTTTTTCACTCTCTAAAACCCATACGCTACTTTGCTGAACCAAACTAGCGTATACCCGCGGATATCCTTCATAAAAATCGCGTATACACAGAGATCTAATTATGCCATTAATTCTTCACTTATATCATTCCATCATTCATTCATTAGATGTTCAATAAACAGTAAACATGTACAGAAAGAACAGAATAAACCATCACACATAAGCATCACACATGAACACCAGGATTTTAGGTGGAAACCCATGTCGGGAGAAAACAACCGCTGCAGTTGCTCAGCCTTCAATATTTTATTATAGAGAAAACATCTTACAACAAATGTGCTGGCACAGTCTCCTGCCAGCACGCAGGCACCCACCCGCGCTCGTTTACCAGCCTCTTCTGGAAGGGAGCTACGACCCCCTGCTCTCATTTACCAGCCTCTGCTGGAAGGGAGCTACAACCCCCTGATCTCGTTTACCAGCCTCACCTGGAAGGGAGCTACAACCCCCAGACTGAAGGCTACAACCCTCAGCACCTTTATGGACCAAGTTTCATCAATTTTCACACTGGATCCAACAAATTCAATAGAGCACAACTTGCAGGCCACGTTTCATCATATTTTCAGACTGGACCCACTCCATACATTTAAGCACAGTTAAACATCAAACTGATTCATTGACAGACAACAATAAACCAACAGAACAGATCAGACATCTCATACCACAAACTTCAGCAAACCCTAGTTTTGCATACGCGCTTTCCTTTCACTGATACCGCGTATACACGCACTTCCTTTCACATTAACCAGCGTATACATCTGTTTATACTCAGGACAGATACGCGCTTTCGCTTTACCAAACCCGCGTATATACGCGCTTCCGCTATTCATAACTAGCATATACATCTTCAGTCATTATGGAGCAGCATACTTCTTCAGATCAGATATTCAGTTCATATTTAACCCTTTTACTTCAGACAGATGTTCGCCTCATCTTAGATCTAATCATTTCATAAACAGATCGAGCAGATACAAATACATTCCAGATCTAGATTCCCTTCTTCATTATTTCTTCATTGGTGCATCATACATTCAGATCTTTCATTCAACTATAACCCATTCCATTTAGATATATTTCAGAGAGAAGCATTCATTCAAGCTGAGACACCTTACTCCCATTCTCATCATTTGCACAATGAATTTCTTCTCCTTATATAGGTTTACCCTTTTTCAATACCATGAGCCAAAACCACATTACTTCGATGGTATTCCTAGACGGGGTCATTTAGACGAATCATTACCCAATACAATGGGTCAATATCATGGTGGTTACCCTTGGTTTTTCACTTTATGAGCGCTTTTGCCCATACGCGACTTGACACGTTATTTCCCGCGTGCATACACGACTTCTCCTGGACAAATCCGCGTATGCCTTGAGACATACTCTTTTCATCATGTTTTGACACATACTGACAATTCTTCCATCATTTAACAAGTTCAACAAGACATATTCTATCAATCACAACTTCATCAAGTAGGTTTCCATTATCTTCATCAAGTAGGTTGCCATTCAAGGACAACACTCTATCAAGTGGGTTGTCATCAAGGACAACACTCAGCATCATATTGCCAACAAACATCATATCACATCAGATTTACATCATTTACCAAGTCCATCAAGTCAAGAATAACTTCATCAGGTGGATTGCCATCAAGGATAACACATGCCAAAAATCTCATGTCTTCATCTTCATTAAGTGGGTTGCCATCAAGGACAACACTCTGCATCATATTGCCAACAATCTCCCCCTTTGGACTTGATGGCAACCACGATGGTGTTTGATCAACACAACAGATAGGTACATTAAGAATACAATGACACCATGTCACTCTTCCCATTCTTTGACACCATTCTTTCTCTTCTTTCAAACACCATGTCACTCTCCCCCTTTGACATCAAGGGTAAAGGGAAGATCAAAACCAACACACTCTCCCCCTTTTCTCCTCATGTAGAAGAAGCGTTCTGCAGATCTGATGTATACGGAAGTGACCAAGCTCCCCCTGAGTTCATGCTAAATCTTCAAACATATTTTTCAATGAAGTACATGACTCTATGAACTTCCTATCACCAAAGACTCATACTTACATCAAATATCCAACCAAGTGGGTTTACATAAGAGACTCAAGTACCCAACCAAGTGAGTTTACACATTTGACCAACCAAGTGGGTTTACAAATTTGACAAGCCCTTACATGACTGAATATTACAATTTTACATCATGGGTCTCAACAAGACCTTTTCATCAAATTACAAAAATGACTTTTATGACCAAAGAAAAAGAACATATTTCAGAACCATCATAGTTCCAACCATGCATTATACTCAGCAAGGCTAATTCTCCCCCTGAATATGTGCATCCAAGCATCCTTTCCATATGACTAAGGCTCCCCCTTAGTTTATGCATCCTGAACATTTTCAACCAATCATCAAGGCACCTTTATCAAAACATCAGAGATCGAAACAGTATTATAAGAACTGGAACACCACCAGAGATACCAGAGATACCAAACAGTATTGCAGCTGTGCTGAAGAAAGTTGGCCCCAAATAGAAATTTGTCAGCAATCAGATATACGCGGTTTTATGTGCATGAACTCACGTATATACGTGATTGTGTTTTAGGAAACCTGCGTATCCAATACCATCTTCTATATTTTAACCAGATCTGATCCTCTGTGAGGCAAAGACAGTGTTCAGCTTCTTTCTGAGATTTTGAATGCTTCCCTGGAATACAGATAGATAGAACAGTGTAGTTGTGTCTTCAAGGGTCATCCAACGGTTGTAGCATAAGCACATTAGTAATCAAGCCTTCAGATTCTTTGCAGCATCAATACATTCTTTCCAAGAGAAATTATCATACCAGAACAACATCTTCAAATATGTGTCAAGCAATCATCCATGTGGTCCAATATCACCATGATCTTTCAGATTTAACATGAAGTAACATATGTAGGGAGAAGATCTCAACCATAGTAACAAACACTGCATGATCTATTCTTATTTCTGAATCAAACGACTTCCAATTCATCCATGTGTGAGCACAAAAGATGTTTTTCAGCAAACAGGGCTCAAAATCTCATCATAATAAACCATGTACCAAGTCATCATCATTTGAGCATGAGTATCACAATAACCAAAGAATAAGCAGTCATAGTGCCAAAAATGCAATCATTAGTATTCAACCTGCTGCTCCCCCTGAACCAGTGCTCCTCCTTAACTTGTTCAACCTGAACACCTTCATCAGAAAGTCATCAACATCAATCTCTATATGATCTGTCCTTATCTTTGAATTATAAGACTAACATCTCAGCAACGAATACTCTTCATCAAAAAGCAAACAGAACTCATCCATAATCTTCAACATAAGAAACCATGTATCATTTCATTCGCATGAGTATAACCAGAATAATGCTGACAGTGCAATCATTAGCAGTCAGACTGATGCTCCCCTTGAACCTCTACTCCTGTTCTTCAGCTGTCATCCTAATTCTCTTATTATTAATGCATACGCGACTATGTCTGCTGGAACTCACATGTATACGTGACTTTTGTTGATATAACCCGCGTATGGAAAGTGAAGCATAGAAATTTTCACATTCCTTCATCTCCCCCCTGAACTTGTCCTTCCTGTACCTGTCTTCTTCATATCAGATGCTCTGTCAGAAATACATATAACCAGAATAATCAAGTCAACCATGAGAATCATTATACATTGCTCCCCCTGTGATGATACATCCCCATAATGTATCTCACATTACTTCTGCAGTCATTTAGAGAAGTAAGCTTCAGAAGCGGATGACTGCAGTAGGGTCAATATTCCCTATGTTTCTGATCAGTCCTCCATCTTTTTCTAGATTTGTTTGAACTTTCTATTTGTGTGCTGGAAGTTATCCAATTTCTCATATCTGTTCATCTTGCATTCCTTTTCCACATGAACATACTTATTACAAGCATAACATCTCATGTGACCAGAGAAGTAAGCATAAGGATCATAGTGTGTTTCTCTGTTCTTCCTCCTATTGCAATCAGCTGCTTTGTGACCATACTTGTTGCATGAAAAAAAATATCCCTTGAAGCTACTAGAGTACCTTTCTGAATAGAATCTGTTTGATAGTGACTGAAATGATCTGCTTCTGCAATTTGCTGCAACATGCCCATAATCATGACAATTAAAGCATTCAACATTATTGAATGATTTTTTTTGAGAATTCATGACTGTAGGTTGACCTCTTGTTTCTTTCAACACTTCAGTTTTTGCTTTGACATCCTTTGAATCTTTAGCACTTCCTTGCGAACTAGATTCTCCTTTCACCGTTTCATGAAAACCCAGACCAAGTTTAATAGAAGGAGACCTTTGACTACTAATAATATTGTCCAGAATCTTAGTACTATCTTGAAATCTCAAGAGTTTATCCTTTTCTTCTAATTTACCTTTGAGAATGTTTACCTCAACCTCCAAGGCTTGGCATTGCTTCTTCATGCTTTCTTCTTTCCCTCTTCCATCTTCTACTTGATGATTCAGATTTATAATCTCTTCTTTCGACCCTTTTTCTTGTTCTTCGAATGCTTGCAGAAGTTCTTCATGCTCCTTATATTATTCTTCTTTGATAGAGATGATTTTTGCTTCAAGTTCTTTATTTTTCTTATTTTATTTTTCCAGATCTTCTTTGAGAGAGATGATTTCAGCTTCAAGGCTTTCACTTCGATTGGTTACTTCATCCTACAGTCTTTGATGTATTTCTATCTATCCCTTCATTGTTTCTATCTGTCCATTTATTTTAGAGATCATCTCATTGTAGGCAGATTCCTTCTCAGTAAATAATCTTTGTTGATCTTTGATAACTTCTTCTAGGTCCACAGCATTAATTTCACTATCTACACCATTGCTTGTACAAAGAATATTATCACAAGGACCCCAATCACTACTTGATTCATCTTCTTCAATTTCTTCTATACATGTTTTCTGAGATATCTCCTTGCTTCGAGTAGCCTTCTTCTTTTGCTTCTTTGCCATGAGCACTTTCAGATCATGGTCAGAATCTTCTTCATCTTCACTGGACACTTCATCATCATCTTCATTTGCATAGAAACTCTTCCTCTTTTCAAATTTTTTCCCTTTACCATGTTTTTCTCTATAAGGACATTTAGCAGCATAGTGACCAACTTTTCCACACTCAAAACATTTGAAGGGAAGCTTACCTTTGAATCTTCCATTACCTAGTTGGAGTTTTCTCACGAAATTAGCTTCTTCTTCTTCGGATATATAGCTGGATTCTTTGACAACTTCCTTTTCTTTTCCTTTTGCAGATACCTTAAAAGCAGCTTCTCTGATTTGAGAAGGACCTCCTTGTCTCATTTCAAAAGCAGTCAGAATACCATGTAATTGAACAACAGTAAGAGTTTGCAGATCTTGCCTTTCTTCAATAGCTGAAACTTTAGAGTCAAATTTCGAAGTCAAAGATCTTAAGACTTTTTCCACCAGAGTAGTATCGGTTATGGTTTCACCCAAATTTCTCATTCGATTTACAATATCGTCCATACGTAAGAAGAAATGGGCAATACTCTCATCACTATGCATCTTCAAATTTTCATATTCAATTCTAAGAGTTTGGAGTTTTGCACTTTTTACCTTTGTATCTCCTTCATAACTCAGAATGATTTTGTCCCATATTTCTTTTGCTGAATTTAGCTGCATCACTTTAGCAAATTCTGGTTCAGACATGCTTCCTAATAAGACATTTATTGCTTTGGAATTGATTTCATACTTCTTCCTTTCTGCTGCATCAGTAGGAATACTTGCCAGATACTGATAACCTTCTTCCACGATTTCCCATACATCTGCACCAAGACTTTGCAGATATGCTTTCATTCGTACCTTCCAGAATATCAGATTGCTGCCATTGAATAGAGGTGGCTTTATAGACATTACTCTTTCTTGACTTCCCATTGCGACGGATCTCCTTCAAGCGATCAAGCTTCTGCAGAAGGACCTGCTCTGATACCAATTGTTGGGAAAAATACTGAGAGGGGGGGTTGAATCAGTATTTAAGATTTTATCAAACTTTTTACTTTTTCACTCTCTAAAACCCATATGCTACTTTGCTTAACCAAACTAGCATATACACGCGGATATCCTTCATAAAACTCGCGTATACACAGAGATCTAATAATGCCATTAATTCTTCACTTATATCATTCCATCATTCATTCATTAGATGTTCAATAAACAGTAAACATGTACAGAAGAACATAATAAACCATCACACATAAGCATCACACATGAACACCAGGATTTTAGGTGGAAACCCAAGTCGGGAGAAAACCACCACTGCAGTTGCTCAGCATTCAATATTTTATTATAGAGAAAACATCTTACAACAAATGTGCTGGCACAGTCTCCTTCCAGCACGCAGGCACCCACCTGTGCTCGTTTACCAGCCTCTCCTGGAAGGGAGCTATGACCCCCTGCTCTCGTTTACCAGCCTCTCCTAGAAGGGAGCTACGACCCCCTGATCTTGTTTAACAGCCTCACCTGGAAGGGAGCTACAACCCCCTGACTGAAGGCTACAACCCTCAGCACCTTTATGGACCACGTTTCATCAATTTTCACACTGGATCCAACAACTTCAATAGAGCACAACTTGCAGGCCACGTTTCATCATATTTTCAGACTGGACCCACTCCATACATTTAAGCACAGTCAAACATCAAACTTATTCATTGACAGACAACAGTAAACCAACAGAACAGATCAGACATCTCATACCACAAACTTCAACAAACCCTAGTTTTTCATACGCACTTTCCTTTCACTGATACCGCGTATACACGTGCTTCCTTTCACATCAACCAGCGTATACATCTGTTTATACTTCAGGACAGATACGCGCTTTCGCTTTACCAAAACTGCGTATATACACGCTTCGGCTGTTCAGAACTAGCGTATACATATTCAGTCATTATGGAGCAGCATACTTCTTCAAATCAGATATTCAGTTCATATTTAACCCTTTTACTTCAGAAAGATGTTCGCCTCATCTTAGATCTAATCATTTCATAAACAGATCGAGCAGATACAAATACATTCCAGATCTAGATTCCCTTCTTCATTATTTCTTCATTGGCGCATCATACATTTAGATCTTTCATTCAACTGTAACCCTTTCCATTCAGATATATTTCAGAGAGAATCATTCATTCAAGCTCAGACACCTTACTCCCATTCTCATCATTTGCACAATGAATTTCTTCTTCTTATATAGGTTTACCCTTTTTCAATACCATGAGCCAAAACTACATTACTTCGATGGTATTCCTGGATGGGGTCATTTAGACGAATCATTACCCAATACAATGGGTCAATACCATGGTGGTTACCCCTGGTTTTGCACTTTATGAGTGCTTTTGCCCATACGCGACTTGACACGTTATTTCCCGCGTGCATACGTGACTTCTCCTGGAAACATCCGCGTATGCCTTGAGACATACTCTTTTCATCATGTTTTGACACATACTAAAAATTATTCCATCATTTAACAAGTTCATCAAGACATATTCTATCAAGCACAACTTCATCAAGTAGGTTGCCATTATCTTCATCAAGTAGGTTTCCATTCAAGGACAACACTCTATCAAGTGGGTTGTCATCAAGGACAACACTCAACATCATATTTCCAACAAACATCATATCACATCATATTTACATCATTTACCAAGTCCATCAAGTCAAGAATAAATTCATCAGGTGGATTGCCATCAAGGACAACACATGCCAACAATCTCATGTCTTCATCTTCATTAAGTGGGTTGCCATCAAGGACAACACTCTGCATCATATTGCCAACAGTTAGTCTCTGCTACAATCACTAGATTAGGATCCACGAGAGGTGGTTAGTCCAGGTCGCGAAACAGATGAGGAGCATTGAACCCAATGCCAACAATCTCCCCCGCCAACACGATCTAGGTGAGTTTGGAAATTGCGACCTGTTGCTCTGATACCAATTGTTAGAATCACCATTGTTGTTAAACCTAAACTCACAGGTGTTATTCTCTGCTATAGTCACCAAAGTTAGGATCCATGAGAGGCGGTTAGTCCATGTTGTGAAACACACGGGGAGTATTGAACCTAATGTCCAACACCAGCGGTGCGATAGCCATGCCCAAGATTCTTAATGATGTGACATTTTTATGATGGTAATCTTCGTGGGGTTATTTAGAATGTGATAAACCAATTGAAAAAAATGAGTCTTTTTTCTTCCTTTCTTTTGTATTAGTGCCATCAAATTGGTCAGCTCCAAAAGAAGACAGAAAAGGTTTGATTCCTCCAGTTCCATTGTTGTTGTTTTTATAGATAAAATAGAGTTTTTGTTGGTGTAAAACATTTCTTTTTGGAGGAGAGATATCATTAGTATTGTCTACCTTAAAGGGTTATTACACAATGATTTTTTGCTTCACAATGTTTACAAGACATTTTGCAATGACATTGTGTTGTTAGAGGGTGTTTCTTCTTCTCTAAAACTTCATATTTGTGATCATTTTCTCACTATGAACAAAATGAATAAAATTGAATCTTTATTAGAGTTATTGAGAAATCTAATTGTGTCTACTACTGAAGACACGGTGCTAGTCAACAAAAATACTCTCTGTGATATTAAAACCTATCTACAGTATACACAGGAGAAGATTTATTCTTTGTAGCTTGAATCTCAGCTACTACAAGAGGAGTTAAAACAAAAGAGTTATCATTATGAACTTGTTTTTGTTCATAACACTGAGAAAAAATCCCATCAAAAACAAGATATTGGTCAAATCATTGAGCCGAGTACAAGAGCAGATGTTAATGCATATGAATAAACTCACGCTTCACCTCCCAAGCCCATCATTAGACCTTGGGAAGAGCTTGTCCACAAAAAGCATAGAAGTGGTATTTGATATGAAAATGATGTGTCATTTCATATGCCACAATATTACAAGCCAATCCAGTTTTAGAGTGCTATATTTATTTATGACATTTCACCTTTAGTTGTTCCAAATACTGCTCCTTTTCCATAGCAATCACAACAGATTGTAAAATTACAACACTGTGACCAAGTTGGCCATATGAAAGTTCATTGTCTTGATATTCATTGATGCAAGAACTGTGGTCATTACACTCATTCTTCACACAGATGCTTCAAAAAAAATCCTCCTGCAAGATCAAAGATTCATCTTAGATGGATCACTTCTTGACAATGGGCATCAACATCCAAGAAGATGTTTTAGTCATATGTCAGAACTTGTTCTAGAGTATTGAACAATTTTGCAATTGATTTCTTTCCATCATCTCACCTTGTACCTGACATGGGGGAATATGATGGTCATCTACAAGATTCAAAGCCACATCAAGCGAGCCTGAGCCACAACTTGTCATTCCATATTCAATTTTGTATCCAGAGACATAGTAGTTCAAGCGAGCCTGAGACACAACCTCTCTTTCCAAATTCAAAGTTGTAGCCACAGACACAACAGTTCAAGCGAGCCTGAGCCACAACCTGTCATTCCAGATTCAAAGTTGTAGCCAAAGACACAGATGCCCATGAGCATGCCTTTGGTTGGTGGTCATCGTTAAACCACAGCTTCTCCTTCTTCCAATAATCTAGGGCAATTCCTCTAGCAGAAGACTTCAGCTTCTTTCCAGTTTGGGTGGAGTTCCAGGAAATGCATCAAGCATTCCAGAGTTTGTGGTGATCCTTAAACCATTGTAGTTTGTATACCTCCCTTCCTCCAGGTTGAAGTTCTACATCCAAAATATGAGGAGCACTTCCTCTAGCTGAAGATCTAAGCTTATTTCTAGATTTGGAAGAGTCAAGGAACTACACTAAGCATTCGAGTGGTGGTGGTCATCCTTAAACCACCTCGTTATGCCAACATTTCAGAAATATCATTCATCCTAGTCTTGCCATGCATACTTTGCAGATTTTTATTACATCCTTCTTCTTGGGCTCACACACACCCCTTCAGATTAAGGGCGGTAATGTTGGACACCTAATTCACTAAGGGTTAAGCCGTGGGAAATGGAGAGACAAAGGAAGTTGAAGAGACCTTGGAATGTGGAATCCAAGGGTCACCTAATTTACTATAAATATATAACATTTTGACAAATAAATAAACTCACGCTTATATTTCCTATGTTCCTTATTCTATTAATGTTTTTAACGAGAATTCCTAATTGGAAAAATAATTTTAGCTTTAAGGAGTTTACTTTGCTCACATTTGATTTGATTTTGAATATTAGGGTGAATTTTCCTTAATTTATGTTGTACATGTTTTTCATCAGATATTATTTTGATATTTTGTTGGATCATGGATGTGTCATATGTTATAATATATTCATAAATCCAAGTGAAAAAAATGTTGTATTTTTTTAATACATGAATGAAGGATAACCTCTCATCTAGTGAGAGACCTAACCCTAGATTGGTGTTCTGGGGTTTGAGATCAGTTCTAAGATTTACCAGTCCAAATCTCAAGGTTGAAATTCGAAGTTTGTAATTGGTAACCTTCTCAAATTTGTCTTTTATATCATAACCTATATTCAAGCTTTACTGCAGATTTAGATAGAGAATTTCCATCAGTTTTATGCTTTAACTATCTCTCATGTTCATCCTCATCAATTGTTGGATCATCATGTGATCCTTCCAATGTTAAGACATTTAGAATTTCCTCGTCATCATTTAACACTCATCCGTTGGTGACATTGTCAAGAATAGATGGGCGAAAAATTAATTCTATAGAAAACCTATCTAGAGTATAATACCTAGATGGTATAATTCTAGATGCTACATTGGCTAGAAGGTTAGCACTAAAATTTTGAAGTCTTGGGATGGGATAAATATTAAATGCTAACAAATGTGAAGCAAGGGTTTGAACGATTGGTTGATAATGCTTCAAATCACCAAGGAGACCATGAATAGTGTTTCTCACTTCTTTGATAAAATTTTTGGAGTCTACATATACTTTAAGGTATTTGACATCGAGACCTATTTCTTTATACAAGCCTTGGACCGGTGCCTCATATTCAGAAGTATTATTTGTACATTCAAATTCTAATCTACATGTTAGCATTGTATTTCATCCTCCTTTAATTATTAATATACAACCTGTTGTTGCACCATCATTAGATTTAGAACCTTCAAAATATAAAGACCAAAATGAAGAGCTAACTAATGGTTTATCTACAATATTTACACACTTGGAAAAATATGTCTATGAAAATTTTTCAATTTGATAAGTTATAGAGTTGTCTAAAAAGGGAGATTATTGTGCATTAAAACTATCCAAAAATGATTCAGTAGAGTAGTTTTGAATAATATTATTGTTGAAGGCCACTGGTTCATTTTCATCTTCAAAATTAGTTACTCTATATTTCATGTGTTTTTCATGGTGAATTCGAAATTGATTTGGCTTTCCATTGTAGGGAAGCCACATATGAGACCGGTCTGTGACGAAGTAACCAATAAGCTTTTTAGACCAATCTATACTAAGGATCAAACCATAGAATTCGGGGATATCAACAAATAATATGTCAGGGATAAATAGACTTTTGCATTAGAAGAAAACCTAATGAGAACGTAATTAATTTCACTTAAAACTTTGACTTTTGTTCTATCAAGTTGTACAATATGAACAAAATACTTTTTGGGTGAGATTTTTAACTTCAAACAAACTGAATATGACATTATATTTGAATAATCCCAAGAGTCTATTTTGAAATTGTGTACATTTCTATTGAAAATTTCAAAAGTCAAGAGGAAAAGCGGAGTATGTGAATAATATGTATCCCCAATTAAGGTAGCATCACTAGAATCAATTTTCTCTAATGAATCAATAGGAGACTTACCTACTACTTTGGATGATTTGGATGTGGCCGCAGAAGATAAAAGATAATCAATAACTACATTTAATCATTTTATTAAAACAAATTTATACTATTACAACTTACTCACCTCATACAAAGAGATGTTTTCTTTCAATTTCTTCATATCCTCCCCTATATTGTAATCAATGGTATCTGAAACTACCAAGGTCTTTGATTTATATGGGGAGTTTGATGAATATGGGGTTGTTTGAGAAGATGTGGAAGGATAAATCTTATTCACAACTTTTTCTTTAGCAGCAGGAGTTGAGGCATTATGTTTTTGGACTGATTGATATGAATCAACGAGATTACTTCTAGTGCTAATAGGTAAGGCTTCATGCTCATATTCGTTATCAAAAGTAGGGAGTATAAAATCCCATAACCAATGTATTAGACTAGTTTTCATCATGAGATTCCTCATAATATAGTGTTTCTTCATCTACATCTTCATCTTGATCTGATTCAACATTGGATACAGTATTGGGTAGTTGATAATTTTATGTCTGAGTTTTCTTGAACAACCTAAAAGGTTTTTTAGAAAAAGAATGAGCAACTAGTTTTTTTATTTCTACCATCTCATTTGACATGGATTTAAGGACCTTTTGCAAACCTTTAGGATCAAAGGGATCTTTAGGAGTTTTCTTCTTTGGCTCATCCTTGAATGTGACCTTATTTTATTTTCTTTCTTCCTTAGCAGTTTCCTTTCCTAATGCAATTATCCTTTTCTCGACTGACAGGGCTTCCTTCATGTTTTCAACTAAAGTGGCTTTGTTTTCTCTATCTACAAAAAATTTGATATTAGAAGGAAGAGAGGAAATGTACCATTTGATATTTACATCAAAATCAGGCTTTGATGTACTTGGGATTTTGTTTAGAAATTTTTTAAACCCGGAGTTAAAATAGTTTCTATTTTCTCCTGAATTATATTTTAGATTGGAAAGATCATTTATAAGAGTAGGAGTAGTGTGTTCATCACAAAATTTGGTTAAAAATTTCCCCTCAAATATATCCCAACTAGTAATAGTACCTGATGGTAACAAAGCTTACCATGCTCCTAATAATCCTTGGAAAGTATAAGGGAGTAAACTTAATATACAATATTCATCAAAGACTGCATTGAGGTTCATGTCTAACATAAAATTGTGGAGTTGTTCCTTTGTAGGAAGTCCATCATCAGGTTTATCCTTAGGGAGCCATATTTATGGGTGCTTAGGTAAACCATGAAGAGGTCATGCTAATTGAACAATTCCTCAATTTCTCCATGCTCTTGCAACCATAGTTTGACCTCTAGGGTTAGGAGACGTTGTAGTAGTTTGAGAGGTAGATGGAGTAGTAGGAGTTTTGGTTGATGTAATGGTGGAAGAAATCACCCCTGAAATAGTATTTCTTGTGGCAACACTGGTTGCCTGATTAGAAGAGACATGAATAGATGAAGTTGTGGCTAGGAAGGATAAATAAAGGGAGGGATGAATGAAGGAGATTCTCGAGGAGATGATGAAGTGATCTCACTAGTGGATGTTTCATTTTCTGATGTATGAGTATTTCTTCAGTGAGAGTGAAGTGGAAACTCGAATATAATTATTCCAAGTTTTTCACTTTCAGATCGATTCAATAGACTAGTACCTTCAAAAATTGAGGTTACACTTCCTTCAGAAATCTCCGATTACATAAGCTTTTCACGCGAAAGAGAAATATATTATAATTTTCTAATAAAAGTCTGAAATTCTGGTGATTCTCGAGTGTAATCTGAAGGATTTACCTCAGGAAATATACTAGGAGATTCATGAGGTGATTAACCAACTTTAGACCTAGATGCAAGATATTTTGAATGTGACCGTGAAGTTGTAGGAGATTTGGAGGGGGGTTGACTCTTTTGAAGGCCTTTAAATTTAGGATTAGAAATTGATGCCATTCATGGAATAGTAGGCCTCTCTTTCTAGCGTAAAAAATGTTTATTCCTCAAAAATTGTTGTACAACATTTGGGATAACCACCTGGTCGGCAACTTGAAAAGTATTCCTTTAATGCTTAGAATAGTGGCTCTGACTGGGATGATGGGACTAGTTTCCCAATAAATAAAATTGAGTTGATGTGACGTATTTATAACTAAATGTAACTTGATCAAATGGGAGTGATAATGAGCTTGAAGAGTATATATATACCTATCTATATCCTTGGATTAATTATGTTTCCTTGTACGTGGGATTGAAAGATTATATTTAGTGTACGAGAATGAATATTATAAAAAACTTACAGAAACAGAAAAAAAATAAAGTTATTTAATTTGATAATATAGTTAATCAAATTAATTTATTAAATCATTTCACATTCAATAGTTTCATGTCTTGTACATTTATCAAACGATGTCAATATTTGCATCTTCAATAGTGATTTAATACTCAATTGTATTTAAGAGATACATATAAAAAAACAATGTAAAATATGTATGACTATTAATCACATAAAAACAAAACAACAATATAAAGATAGAAGTACTAGATATATATTTAGTCTCCTCATGGAAGAAATAGTCATGGTCTAGTATTTCTATTAAGATGAGTTGAAAAAGTAGAAAAGTGCAACTTTTCAGATCCTTTCTCACAAAATTTCAGGGCCCTTTCTTTGTAGAAATGGAAGGGGTTATATAGTAAACACTAGAAATATAAAGATAGAAAATACACAAAATAATTAGGAGGGTTAAACAACTCTTCTTAAAATAAGATAAAATAAGACAAGAATTGAATTGGTTGATGATGAGCTCAGGAGTGTCACGCTGCCAATTTTGACATTTGTTGCTTGAGTTTGGGAATATCCAGCATTGGCTGCACTTGAGGGGGCTATGCTAGCCTAATGCACAGCTTTCCAGTGTACACTAAATCTAAAAGTGCATGAAGCATGTGGTAGGATGTATTATAAAGGCAACACAACATCAATCACTGACTGTGCGGCTTCACAAGATACTGCAAGTATTTCTCCTAGTCAAGTTTCACCATACTCTTGATTCTTTCTTCCTTTTCCTTCGACCTTTCCTCCCGTTGTTTCAATAAAAATTTTAAATAAATAAGGGAACCATGTGGGAACTCATGAATCATATTGGCACAAAATAGATTATTGCTGATAATTTCAACAATGTTGTTAGAAACATCCCTTGCTCTGAATATTTCTCTCTCTTCTTGCTTGAGTTGTATGTCCCAATTAGTAAATATGATTTCATTTTTGGAATCTTATTTTCTAGGAATATTTTCCTCTCTTCCCTCTGAATTTTCTTGCTATGTGATGAAATCTACGATATTTTCATCCTTGCCATCAAAATTCGTCATCATATCGGGTGACTGATTCATTAGTGAATCACTTTTGTCACACATATCATTGACGTTTGTCAATTTCTGACAAAATACTACTTGTTGTTGGGCCAATAGGGTTTTCATTTCCAAATATTCCTTTTTGAAGTCTTCAATCCTTGGGTTCTCCTTCAATTTATCTAATGTGAATTGGAGTTGTTTAATTTGAGTATTCTTGACATTAATTTCATATTGATGTTGTAGTTTTAATTGATAAAAAAATTGTTGGAGTTCTGAGAACTACGCCTACAAATGATGGTCAATACTATGATTCTCTGTTAATAACTCTTATTCCAACTGTATCATTCTTTGATCCCTTTTCTTGACTAATAGTTGGACCTCTTATTCCTTATCATTTGTGGCAGATGTATAACCAACGAAAAATTATGATAACCTTGCTAGATATTCATATGGATTCGCTTGTGGATATTTCCACACCACTTCCATTCGCACATCATTAGGAATTAATGTCTATGATTGGTCGACTCTTCTCCTTTTTCTCTATCTAGTAATTACATACCGATGTTTGGGACTATAAAAGATATAAAGAGGAGGGATTTATTCTATCTTGAGCACAATTGATGATGAGGTAAATATTGGGATGAATTCAATTTCCTCTATGTTAACAGCCTTATGAGAAGCCTCAACAGTAAGCGAGTTCTATGTGTTGTTTTGAGGTGTGTTGATTGTCTCTTTAGGATAAAACATTTTCACCCATTTTTGTCATTTAATTTGAAAATGAAATTGGTATGAGACCTTATCTAACTCACTACTGGACAATGGGTTCGAAGTTTCTTATTCTGTAGACTTGAGTTCATGTGTTCCTTGTGGGACCTCAATGTCCTTGGGAGGTTGCTACAAATATTTTCCTTTCTCTCAAATTGGTTGAGACACCCTCATGATGTCTTGATGGATATTATCCAACCTTTTTTTCTTGTACTCTTTAAATTAAACTAGTTGTCTTGGGTTGAAACAAATCTCTTCCGACTTTTCAACCAGTGAATATGTCTCAACAGACTCAAAGAGATCATCATAGTCATCTGGTTCATCGATGAATTGTATGATATTTACCTGGGCTGTGAATTTCTCGAGCACTTGTTTGGGTCAAATTTTCTGCTGGGAATGGTAGATAAGTTTAAACATTCAATTTGATTAATTTAAATCCCAGCATGATTATAATTTTCCAAGGCATAAGGAGCACAACTAATAGGGAATGAAGGAAATGTGTTTTTCTTAGCTTCTTTTAAGGCCTTGGTAAAGCCATTCCCTACTATTTGATAAGCAATTTCTATGGCTAGAAGTTTATCTGGTACATACAATGGGAGATCATGGAGCTTGGAAAGACTTCCATAAACTCTAACATATGTAAATAACTCATCTTCAAACAACTTTCATATGGATGTGAAGTCATATTTGGTATATTTTGATAGTATGGTGACTTTTCTCCAAAAATAGCTTGGAAAAGGGGTACAATGACTCCATGGAAAATTCTGTAAAAATGAGACTCATAGTGTGATTCCCATAGGATATTATGGTAAACAGGGATAGGAGTAAGGTATTCTATGGTCTATTTCCATCCAATGGTTTGGAAATATGAAGTAAAACAGAATGTTTCCATGATATAAGCACTCATGAAGGAATGGGGGACTATCTTGGAAGTGAATCTCGAGTTCTTTCTATAGTCTCTGATTTGGGAAGAAATATTATTAGAAAGAAGAGTACCCCAATCCATAATATATGAATTTGATAGAGATTAAATAACAGAAACCCATTCAACTTAAAATTTACTTGTATTGGGGTACCCGAATACCTTACACATCATAATAGCAATATAGAAATACAAAATATAAAGAGAATATATTGATTACATACCATTATCATCATGTTTTTGCATGCTGGGGTTGTTCCTCCATTGTATTATCGATTCGGAATATAGCTTATTCTCCTTTGAAAACTTCTCAAGCAAGTTCTTGTCATATACATTCTATGGGTCAGGTATATGATGCATTTTCTTTAAATATTCCACCTTGAAAGACCCAATTATCGTCTCTCTTATAGTCAAGAGCATCCTTTATCTAATATTCAAGTTGTCTATTACCCACTTTACCATGTAAATATAAGGAATAATTTAAGGGTGAGAGGCAATACTATGGAGAAAGGAATTAATGACTTCGCTGCAAGAGGTTTCAGAGGATGTTGGAGCATAAAATATGTCCACCCTTTCAATTATTATGGGTTTCTCATTCTCAAATAATATGTACATCAATTCCCATGAGGAAGACTCACTGTCTTGAGTGCATGTTGTATCAGAGAATAGCAAAGGCATCTCTGTTACTTCTAAAGGAGGAGTTGCTGGGTGTAGATGAGCCATTGGTTTCTTATTTTTCATAGCCTTTGACATTTCACATATTTTTTTCTTCGCTAGACTAGCCTATAGTAGGATATAAAAGAGAATGAAAAACAATACATGAAATGTGGAAGCGATTTAACATGAAAGTCTTAAAATGATGGGAAATCTAGTTTAAATGCGTGAAATCCAAAACATCAATTAACAGTCTTTCAAATGAGTGCGGCGGTTTGATATCGTTAATACTATTATGCCTTAGTAATGATTAAAAAAATGACTCCACATAATTTTTTATGGTCAACTTAACATTTAATTTAAAATATCACATCGCAAAAATGTTTCGGAGAATGGCTTTAAGGCATGTGATACATTCATGTACTAAGATGCAATCAATACTCTTCGTTAATCTAGTTTAATATTTTTATTGGAGGTTTCAAATCACAAATCTGGGGGCTTTTGAAACTTAGCCTTTTGATATACTCATTTTTTCATAAGTAGAGCCACTACTGCGAGCAAGCATTCATAGCCTTGACATGGTTACCTTTTAATCATAAATGATTGAGTATCCCATCCATTTATGATTGCAATCCTTAGAAAGAAACTATTATATATATATATATATATATATATATATATATATATATATATGTACATACACATATCTGTATTTCTTTATTTTTTCTTTGTTTTTTAATTTTATTTTATCTTTTAAAGGTACTTAAAAAACCATTTTCCTCATTTGGTGACTATATGGTGACAATTCCATTCACTGGTTGTAATTGCATTAAACACGTTGGCTTGTGATGAGAGCCCTCGTCTTATGGTTAAATTAATCATAAGCCATTACCCTGGTTTGATATGCAATAGTGGTAATGTCAGCCTATTATTTTCCTATGATCAGGGTAAGTAGGGTCATGGTTAGACCTCCTATCAATTAATTTTAATATATTTTTGAATTACACTCTAAAAAAGTATGATTAATGGATGGGGAGAATCATTGACCCCTTAAGAGTTTTGGATGAAAATTTAGAGTTGAAGATCCATAGCTACAAAATAGTCTTTAATTTGTTAGATAAAACCATTATTGATTGAGAAGAAGATCAAAATATTTTATAAATTTTGAGATTTAAAAATGAAATTGCAACTTCTATGGAAAATGATTTCAGAGTATTATGATAACTATCCAATTTTCAATTTTGTAATTATTTCCTTAAAAAATCTCACTTTTAAAGCAAAAAAATCATATGATAATTTAGAGATGTTGATAAAAATCCAAAAGCATGTTACTTAACACTATTTTCTAGAAACCTAAATATGATAATGGAAATACATACATATTTACAATAGAAGAAAGGTTCTTCTAAGAAAAGGTTTTTCTCAAAATATGCCCATTAACATGAAGAGATTCTCTATTTTCCTGTCCATCTTGCAATATAAAGGTTGATGGGCTTACTTGTTCAACAATTTGAAATGTTCCAAGCTGTTGGAATGGGGTTCCTGAACCTGTGTTTTTGGTATAGTTTTGTAAAATTTGGTTCTGCATAGGGGTTTTAGTGTGTGTCAAATCCCCTGATGAGTTGTAATCGGTTAAAGGGTATCTCTATGGTCTGCAAACCATGGTGTGCGGACCATAGGATAGCGAAGGCTACGATATTATAAATAAATATATAGTTGGGTCTAGTAAGTAAGTAAGTAATGAGATTGATGCTATGTGTGAATTTTTAAGATCTTGTTTGGGTTGTTTTGGGTAAGGAATCCTATTGGTTGTGTGCACAGAGATCCTTAGTCCTACTGTGTGCGGACCTCACTAGGCTGTGTCTGCGGGCTGTGTTTGGGTTGTAAGTGGATCTTGATGTTAATGAATGTGAAGTATAATTGAAGTATCTTTGTGGTATCTGAATTGATTATGTTTATTGCTTAATCACATCTGTGATATTTATCTAAGCTGCAAATGTAACTACGATTGGCGCATTTATATCTATGATCTTAAAGTAGCTGCGATTATAATATTTTGTATTATTATTTGGTAATGCGCAGGTGGATGCGAATGCATTGATTAGATCTATGGATGATAATGGATTTGTTATGGTTATATGCTACTTACAATGTTAAAAGAGCTGCGAATAGACTCATTGTGTGCAAACCTAGTAAGATATAATAAAGATCTACCTCAAATTACCTACTCTCTCCCAGGGTGCGGAAACCTAGTTCCAGTACACTCCCATATTACTTCAGGTGAGACCTTGGCCTCCGCAAGTAGGTCATTGCTGAAAGGGCCAGTAGTATAAGGGTTTTTTGGCAAACCTTAACCTCCAAAATTGGATCAGGACCCCTCAAGCAAACAAATGGTTCCGTTGCTGGGACCAGGAGAATTTTTAGAGAGAAATTGGGTAATGCAACAAGGTCATTAGAGACCTGAGCGGGTGGAAATTTAAGACTGGCTTGAAAGGTAGATTAAAGAATTTTCTGTAAAGGAGAATCGCAGCACGAAGCTGACGGCTGAGAAGTGGAAGAACAAGTAAATCTTCACCGAAGTATATGAAATTTTTTTTGTAACCTTTGTGCACGAGCTTCATGAGTGGTTGGAAAGGCTCATAGACTTCCAGATGTGTTGGAAGGACAATCAAGTTATGAAGTGGACACCAATGTTGATTCAAAATTTGGAGAGCACTGATAATACAATCACATACACGGTAGATCACTGAGAGGATAGCGTGCTGGGAGGATTTGTGACAGAATTTGTAGTCAATTAGTTCGTATCCTATTCTGAAGCAGAGCAGATGTTCTTCAAAGGTTTTCGGGGTAATTTCTTAAAAACATTGTCATTGTTAATCAAAATATTATTGTGTGAAAAGGGAATTTTATGTAGCCACACTGAATGAATGAACTCTGATCAGAGCAAGAGTACAACTCGAAGTGGTAATTATTATTGAAAAAATCAAGAAGGGGATATATCCATCTGCAGTCCACTAAGAGATTTGGTTGCGCACACAGGAGAAGTCATCCAACTACACCACCTTCAAGTCAGCATAAAGTTAAGAACTCACCCATGCCTCCACCACCTTCAAAAGAAGATATGGCCACACACATGAAGCTACTCACCTTAAAGGTTTTAGGGGATGAAGTTATGGATCAATTTTGGTTTGTAGCAGAATCAGTATGGACTGCGCAGAATGTGGCTAAGAACGTTGTAATGAGAGTGCAGTTATCACTCACCTTTGAAGGAAGGTCCTTCGACTGGTATATAGGGTACGTAGGACAACACGCGGATTTGTCTATTCAAGAGATTAAGGCAGCTTTAAAACAATAGTTTCGGAAGCCTAAGTCCTACTCTCAAATAGTGGTTGACTTGAAAGACTTTAAACAGGGACCAACTAAATTGGTATGGGAAATTGATTAGCGGTTAAAGAAGGTTATCAGAAATGGGGAATTTCATTATGATGATAGGTAGAACAAGGAATTTTTTATCTCTATGCTGCTACGTCACCTACACAGACCTATGGGTCAACAGGCGATGGCAACGCAAGAGAAAGCCTTAGAGATTGTTATGAAAGTATAGGTTGCCGCAAGAGATGATGCCCAGTTTGGGGTGCAGAAGATCCAGGGATAGTTGGAGGCAATGCACATTGAAATACAGAATCTGGGAAAAGAGGCTAGCCCAGACGTATGGTGCATAAGATGCAGGGCGTCTGGCCATACCAAGGATCAGTTTTCTCTACTGACAGATTACATGCAAGCTGAGGGACCCAGCCCATTGCACCCTAAGGAGGATGCTGGGCCAAGTGGTCCAAAGTTATGGTGTGCTGGTTTTTGTGTTGTGCTTATGTCCCTGTCTTAGTGCTTATGTCCCAGAATTGAAGCATAAATGGTGTCGATTCTACTCCTCTATGGGACATGATGAGAATAACTGTCACACCTATGACCTGATGATAGATCGAGGAAACTTATATAGTGTACAGGTTGACCCTTCGTCACCACTATCTCCCTCAAGCAGAGGAGGCTCCCCAACAAGGGGTAGGGGAGGGGGAAGGGGTGGAGTCATAGGTTGAAGAAGAGGACAATTGATATGTTACAACTTTGGAGAAATGGGACATTTTGCGAGGGATTTTCCGAAACCTGCAAGAAAATCTTGCCGATATTGTCAACAATTGGACCATGTGATTGAAGTTTGTTCAATCCTAATAAAAAAAAATTACGAAAAAAATCAGACACCTACGCAGAATGTGCAGATGGTTAAGGTGGAACCACGTGATGAGGGACCAAATATTAATTTCATAACGCACAGTGGCATAACTACTAGGGGAGCTGAGGAGAAAGCAGCAGCTGAATATATTATCAGGAAATCAGTTGTCAAGCAAGAAATATTAGACCTATAGAAGGATAAGGAAACCTTCATCGTAGCTCGCAAAGGCTTTACTGAGGAAGAGGCATCTACTTCCAAGGCTCCAACAAACCTAAGAACGGTCGATGAATTTAAACCATTTTTACAGGCATGTATGAAGCTGATATGCAACCAGAAGGTATTAGAAACTATTCAAGAACTAATAGAAAGTTGCACAGAAATAACTAAACCTCTCACGGAAGTTAAGGATGTGCACAAAATTTACAAGCATAAGGAACCCACAGGTCAGTAAATGCGGCCAACAGTGCAGATAAGAGAATATGAAATGGATCAGGTTATCTTGGACTTGGGGTTAGATGAAAATTTACTTCCTAAGAAAAAATGGCACTGGATGGGAGAGCCTAAGCTAGAATGGTCTACTATATAGCTATGCATAACTAACCATCAAAATATGATAACATTGGGGAGGCTGTCAAATATTATGGTAGATATCACAAGAGTTAAGGTATGCACCGAATTTGAAGTAATTCAGATTATGGAAGATGCAGATCCTTATCCTGCACTCCTAGGATTGGATTGGGCTATAGATATGGGAGGCATTATCAACCTAAAGAAAATAATCATGGTCTTCAATAATGAGGGTACAAGGTTAATAGTCCCACTAGACCTTACAGAAGGAGAGCGGTATACAAAACCGGTGTGCAAAGAAGAGTATGTGGATCATTGTTAGGTCCCTATATTACTAGTTTAGTCCCTTATTGTTATTAGTGTAGCCCGCTTATTGTTATTTTTGTACCCCTGTAACCCCAATATTGTTATTATTTTTCCCTTACATTATTATTGTTAGGTCGGCTAGGATTATATTATGGCCCCATGGACTCCTATATATAGAAGGAGGGTTTGATCATTTGTTTCATCCAAGAATTGTTCATTTATCTAATGTATTAGAGGTATCCCCCTCGAGTAGCTGATTTCTAAGGCGTTTATCTCTCTTTTCTTCTATTTTTGGAGTTGGTTTCATAGCATTTGGTATCACAACTTTGGATTCTAGGGTGTCGCTACTTTGAATAGGTCATCGTGGAATTTTTTCTATAAATTTTTTTGTATGAAGTTTTAGAAGCTGAAATTTTTACAGAGTGAAGCTGCAATCCTTGGGAACGTCGTGGGAATATTTCAAATCTTGGTTTGTAATATTTTTGGAGATATGATATGTGAAAGTTAGGGATTTGTGTAGCCTCTTAAATTTAACCTAAACAGGCCATCATGCAATTTTATCTATAACGTTTTTTCTATGAGGGTTCAGAAGCTGAAATTTTTACAAAGATAAGCCACAATCCGGAGGAATGTCATGGAAAAATTTCAGAGCTTGATTCGCAATATTTTCGGAGATAGGGTTTGTGGAAGTTAGGGATTTTTCAGGATCCTGAATTTCATCTCAAAGAGGTGACTATGGGAAAATTATCATGACTCTCTTTGAGCATTGGATTGGAATTATGTAAAAGGTGGCCGCAAGTACACGGAATTTTGTTCCCTCTTTATCAATTTCAGAGCTGAAGGAGGAAAAAATGACACATGGCATGTCGTACAACGTCGCTCTATTGAACCAGTCCATAATTAAGTCATTTTGGGAGATTGGGCATAACTTTGTCTTGAAGAATACAAATCATGTGAGACCTGTGGAAATTTAAAGAAGCTTTAGAGAGATACTATGGGGCTAAATTTCAGATATTCAAGATCCAAAATAATAGAGGTAATTCAGTTTCAATATCGAGCTCCTCAAAATGAATAAAAATGTGCGTATTTGTTTTTCGAATTGCATTAGTCTTGAATTGATTCGAAGGGAATATTGTAGAATAGATATCAGTATTTAGTTATAAAATCCCCCCTAAAAAGAATTCAAAAACCATTAAGCCTTTAGAAGGCTCTACTATGAGTGATGAAGATGAAGAATTGCAACATGACATATTAAAATTACAAGAGCAAGTGCACCAATTTTTTCTCTCACAAAGAGAAACAAAAAATGAAATGGAAGTTTTTTGGAAAGGCATGGAAGCTAAAATGGATGGTTTGAAGAAAGGCGTGGAATCTAATATGGATGGCATGGAAGCTAGCATGGAAGCTAAGATGGATGACGTGAAAGAGAACATGGAAAACATGACGAATGATCTAAATGCACACATGGAAGGTTTGAAAAAGTTGATAAAAGAAATGTTTCCTAATGCCGAAAAGATAGTAGAGGAAACTAATGATGTGAAAAAAATAAATTTTAATTGTGATTTCATAAACTCTAATGTTGGATGGAAGAACCACCATATTCCAAAGACGGATATGAGGAATTTTTATGGCAAGGATCTCGTAACATGGATACTATAGATGGAGCAATATTTTGATCTCAATAATGTGAAAAACACACAAAAGCTACGCATTTCATCTTTACATTTAGAAAAAAATAAATTTGTATGGTATAGATGGCTTTTCTCCCGTAAAAAAATTGTCACTTGGTCATTTTTTATGGAGGAAATGATAGCACACTATGAGGATACAAAAAGCAACACCTTCTTTAGCCAATTGATAAATAAAAAACAAAAGGGTTCAGTGGTGGAGCACCTTGAGGACTTCCAAAAATTGAATATAAGGGTAACTAATATTCTAGAGGAACACCAAATTGATGTCTTCATAGGGACTTTAAATGATAACATCCAACATGAAGTTCGCATTTGGGAACCTGATTCATTGGAAAAAGCATTCAGGTTGGCAAGAAAAATTGAATGTAAAATTATGGCGACAAGGAAGCCTACCAATCACATATATAAAGATGGAAGTGTTTCTACTCCTAGACTTCCATAACCTACAAGGTTGACACCACAATAATTGAAATAAAAAAGAGAAAAAGGGATTTTCTATGGCTATCATAGAAAATACACTAAAGGTCATAAATGTGCTGAGAAGAAATTATTTTACATAGATTGTGAAGAGGAAGAAGAAAATGAGAAAGAATATTCAAAAGAAGAGGATATACACCAAGAACGGATCATAGAAGAGGAAGAAATAAGTCCTAATATATCGTGTAATGGATTGGAAGGAATTACCACTCTTGAAACTCTCAAGATAGAAGGACATATAAAAAATAAAAAGGTAATAGTCTTGATTGATTCAGGTAGTACCCATAATTTTATTCATTGTAAGGTAGCTGAGGAATTGATTTGTTTCCTATACCCAGCACCAGAATGTCAATTGATGGTTGCAAATGGATGATCTATAAATTGGTCTAGAAAATTCCATAATATCAAGCTAACCATGTGGGAATATGTATTTAATAGCCCAATTATTTCCATTCTGTTGTGAAACCAGCTCCAAAAATAGAGGAAAAGAGATATCAACACCTTAGAAATAAGCCACTTCGAGGGGGAAACCTCCAATACATTACATGAATGAACAATTTTTTGATGATACAAATTACAAGACCTCCTTTCTATATATAGGAGTCCATGGGGCCACAATGTAATCTCAGTGGGGCCACAATGTAATCCTAGCCGACCTAACAATAATAATTTAAGGGAACAATAATAACAATATGGGGGTTATAGGGGTACACTAATAACAATAAGGGGGTTACACTAACAACAATAAGGGACAATACTAGTAATATTGGGACCTAACATGCTTGTTTCCTTCAAAAAAGTGTTGTCCTCAACGCTTGAGTATCTCTGGGTGCTTTTGTATAAAATTCACATCCTCCCATGTAGAATCTTCAGTGGGTAAGTTCTTCCACTTGATGAGATACTCTGAAATTGATCAATTTCGTAGCTATCAAGTTATTTTTTCCGTGAATTCTTTAGATTCCAATATGATTTTTCCTTCCTCATCAAGTTCTGGCAAGATTGTTTGAACTAGAATATTTTCACCTATAACCTTCTTTAAGCATGAAACATGGAAAACTAGATGCAGTCGTGAAGAAGCAGGAAGCTCCAATTTGTATGCCATAGTATTAATCTTTTGAAACACCTTGTAAGGACCATATTACTTTGGCGATAATTTATTATCATTATTAGCTTGATTGAGGGATATTTGTGTGTATGGTTGTAGCCGCAACAATACCCAATCTCCTACATCAAAACTTCTCTTGCTACGATGTTTATCTTCCTGTTGTTTCATTCGATTTTGTGCCAAATTCAGGTTATCCTTTAAGAGCTGGAGAACTCCTTGTTGATGCTCGATGTGATCTTCCACTACTTAAACCTTCAAATTTTCTCTTAAAGATGATGTGATGGACGATGGATGATATCCACAAAGTGCCATAAATGGGGTCATTTTTGCTGCAGTACAGAAGGAAGTGTTATACCACCATTCAGCGAGAGGTAACCACTTGAACCATTGTGTTTTTTTATTAGATACAAAACAAAAAATATATCCTTCCAAATATTTATTTACTATCTCAGTTTGACCATCGGATTGAGGATTATAATATGATCTATGAGCTAATTGAGTACCCAAACAAGAAAATATCTCAGTCCAAAAATTTCCAGTAAAAATGGGATCTCTGTCGCTCACAATAACCCTTGAGTTTCGATGTAGCTTTTGAATTGTGTCCATAAATATAGTAGAAACTATACTTACTTTAAATGGATGAGATAATGCACAAAAGTGTGCATACTTGGTAAGTCTATAAACTACCACCATGATGACACTCTTTCCTTCGGACTTAGGTAAACCTATGATAAAATCCATTGAAATCTCCTCCCAACGTTGACTTGAAATGGATAAAGCTTGTAGAAGACCCAGGGTCTTAATTGTCTCAACTTTATTCTGCTGGAAAATCAAACATGCCACCAAAAAAATTTGAATATCAGATTTAAGGCCATCCCAAAAAAATTCCTTCTTCACCCTATGGAAAGTTTTTAAAAATCCTGAGTGTCCTCCTAAAGGAGAAGTGTGCAATTCCAAAAGAATATTTTGTTTATTTGGGAATTCTTACAAATATATAAGTGATCATTGTACCATAAGGAATCATTTTTCCAACTAAATGTATCAGATGTACTAGGATCTTGCTACAACTTTTGAATGAGTGTCCACACTTCTTCATCCTTCTTCCAATCATCTCTTGCTTCGATTGTCCAATCTAGTTGGATAATACAAATGACACAAAGCAATGCTTCCACCTCTTCATTCTTTCATGAGAGTGCATCTGCAACAACATTTAGATTCCATTTTTTGTATATTATTTCAAATTCATAACCCAACATCTTTGTGACCCATTTTTTCTACTCTTCTGAAGACAGTCTTTGTTCCAAAAGTGTTTAAGACTATCATGATCAGTTTTTACCTTGAAGTGTCTTCCCATTAGGTAATTTCACCATTTATTTAGTGCATGAACTATTGCTAACATTTCTTTGTCATAAATAGGTTTTTGTAAATACTTTCCTTTGATTGGATGAATTTCAAAAGAAATGGGTCTTCCTTCTTGCATTAAAATAGCACCAATTCCATTTCCTAAGGCATCACATTCCACAATAAAGGTTTTGTGAAGTTTGGTGTAGCTAAGACCGGTGATAGGAAAATTGACTCTTTAAGATGTTCAAAGGCCTTGGTTGCTTTAGGAGTCCATGAAAATCCATCTTTCTTCAATAATGTTGTTAGAGGGGCTAATATTCTCCCATAATTCTTAACAAACTTTCAATAATACCCTGTTAACCCGATAAATCCTCACAATTGCTTTACGGATGTGGGGAATTTCCATTATTTAATGGATTTAATTTTGTTAGGGTCTACCTTAACACCCTCGTGAGATAAAATATGACCCGGATATTCCACCTCTTGTACTCCAAAGAAACATTTGGATGTTTTTGCATATAATTGTTTCTCTTGCAATAGTTTGAGCACCCTATCAACATGTTGAACATGATGCTTCCAAGACCTGCTGTAGATTAGTATATCATCAAAAAATACTAGTACAAATTTTCTAAGGGTTTGAAAATGGAATTCATCAAGCCTTGAAATGTAGAAGGTGCATTGGTAAGGCCAAAAGGCATGACCAAAAATTCATAATGACCCTCATGAGTTCGAATTTTTTTTTCAGAATATCTTCAGTCTTAATTCTAATTTGATGATATCCTGAAGGAAGATCCAACTTGGTAAAATAAATTTCTCCATGTCATTCATCCAATAATTCATCAATCACAAGAATGGGAAATTTATCTTTAATGGTGAGCTTATTGAGCTCCCTATAATCTAGACACATCCACCATGATCCATCCTTCTTATGTACCAATACTACAAGAGCAGAGAAAGAACTTTGACTAGGTTGAATTATACCAGCGTCTAACATTTCTGCAATCATACGTTCAATTTCGCTCTTTTGGCCATAACGATATCTATAAGGCCTGATGTTTGGAGGAACACTTCCTGGAATAAAATGAATAGCATGATCATGATCACAAATAGGTGGGAGTCCTTTGGGAGTTTCAAAAACCTTGGAATGATTTTCCAAGACTTTTTGGAGATCTGTAGAAATAGATGATTTTGATGTTGGAACTTCTAGTGAGCATAATTGTGCAATTACGCCTCGTTGTTCTTTCTTTAGAAGATTTTTCATTACATTAGAGCTTATTATCTTTCCTCCACCCTTCCTTCAACACCCCACACCGACTCTCTCCCTTCCGAAAAAAAATTCCAAGAAAGTCTTGAATAAAGCCACCGTCCTGCAGATTGTAACCACAGCCCTACAACATCAGACCTTCCTAGAACAAGCAGAACCATATTTATACATGCCCTCTATGTCATCTTGATATGGCATTCTCAAGCACTGATAGTCTTTTCATTAAACTATCATTTATATTCTAAAGGCAGAGAGAAAAATCTTTAATTTAAAAGTTGAACGAGAGTAAACAGAAGTACTCAACCTTCAAACCAACACATCTTTCTGATGTCCCTCCCTGACAGAGTTTGAGGAGTGGTAATTCCTGCCAATGCATTACACGATATGGTCAGACTCGTTTCTTCCTCTTCTAAGGTTGATTCCTCGTGTATATCCTCTTCTTTTGAAGATTGTTATTCATTTTATTCTTCCTCTTCATAATCTATGTAAAATAATTTCTTCTCAGCACACTTATGACCTTTAGTGTATTTTCTATCACAACTGTAGCAAGGCCCTTTTGCTCTTTTTTCTTCCAATTGTTGTGGTGTCAACCTTGTAGGTTATGGAAATCTAGGAGTAGCAACACTTCCCTCTTTATAGAAGTGAGTGGTAGGCTTCCTTGTCGCCATAATTTTACATTCAATTTTTCTTGCCAACCTGAATGCCTTCTCCAATGAATCAGGTTCCAAAACGCGAACTTCATGTTGGATGTTATCCTTTAAAGTGCCTATGAAGAGATCAATCCTGTGTTCTTCTGGAATATTAGTTACCCTTATATTCAATTTTTGGAATTCCTCAATGTGCTCCCCCACTAAACCCTTTTGTTTGAGATTTATCAATTGGATAAAGAAGGTGTTGCTCTTTGTATCCTCATAATGTGCTATCATTTCCTCCGTAAAAATTGACCAAGTGACAATTTTTTTACGAGAGCAAAGCCATCGATACCATACAAATGTGTTTCTTTCTAAATGTAAAGTTGCAATGCATACCTTTTGTGTGTTTTACACATTATTTAGATCAAAATATTGCTCCATCTGTAGTATCCATGTTACAGGATCCTTTCCATCAAACTTCCTTATATCCATTTTTGGTATATGGTGGTTCTTCCCGCCAACATTAGAGTTTATGAAGTCACGATTAACATTGTTTGTTCTCATCATGAGTTTCCTCTACTATATTTTCACCATTACGAAACATTTGTTGTATCAACTTTGTCAAAGCTTCCATGTCTGATTTTAGATCATTCTTCATGTTTTCCATTTTTTCATCGATCTTAGCTTCCATTTCATCCATCTTAGATTCCATGCCAGCTTACATTCCATCAATTCTAGCTTCCATGCCATTCTTCAAACCATAAATCTTAGATTCCATGCCTTTCTTCAAACCATCCATCTTAGTTTCCATGCCTTTCTTCAAAACTTCCATGTCATTTTTTGTTGCTCTTTGAGAGAGCGAAATTTGTTGCACTTGCTCTTGTAAATTTGATATATCATGTTGCCATTCTTCATCTTCATGAGTAATAGTAGAAACTTCTAAAGGCTTAATGGGTGTTGAATTATTTTTATGAGGCATTTCAGAACCCAATACTAAAATATATTCTACAATATGCCCTTGGAATCAATTCAACTTGATTCTTCAAACAAGACTTACGCAATTCGGAAAAATACACACCTTTTAGTTGCTTTTGAGGAGCTCGATATTGAAATTGACTTATCTCTACAGTTGGAGATCCTCAATATCTAAACTTCAGTCCTGTAGTAGTCCTCTGAAGCTTCTTTCAAATGCCACAGGTCTGACTTGATTTCAATTCTTCAAGGAAATGTTATGTCCAATCTCCCACAATGACCTAATTATGGAATGGTTCAATAGATCGAACTTGTACGACTTGCTACGTGTCACTAGTTGCTCCTTTGGCTCTAAGATTTATTGACAGGAAAATGAAGTTGATGTACTTCCCATCACCTTTTACATAATTCCAATCCGATGCTCAGAGAAAGTGTTATGAATATTTTCCCACGATCACCTCTTTAAGATGAAATTCGAGAGCCTGAAAATGACCTACCTTCTACAGATCATATATCCAAAATTATTAAGAACCAAGCTCTAAAATTTTGGAAAAATGTTACTCCAAATTTTTTCTTTGCTCTCTAAAAATTTTAGCTTCAGAACCTTCGTAGAAAAAAGGTTATAGCGAAAATTTTGCGATGACCTTTTTACATAAAATTCAGGAGCCTGCAAAAAGCCCTAACTTCAATAGATCATATCTCCGAAAATATTGCAAACCAAGATCTAAAATTTTGTGAAGATGTTCCTTAGTATTTCGGCTTCATACTCTAAAAATTTCAGCTTCTGAACCTTCATAGAAACAACGTTATAGTGAAAATTCCACGTTGATCTGTTTGGAGTATTGAAACCCTAGAATCCTAAGCTCTGATACCAAATGTTGTGAAACCATCTACAAAAATAGAAGAAAAGAGATATCATCACCTTATAAATAAGCCAATTCGAGGGGGAAACCTCCAATACATGAATGAAAAATTCTTGGATGATACAAATTACAAAACTTCCTTTCTATATACAGGAGTCCATGGGGCCACAATGTAATCCTAGCCAACCTAAAAATAATAATTTAAGAGCACAATAATAACAATATGAGGGTTACAGGGGTACAATAATAACAATAAGGGGGTTACACTAACAACAATAAGGGACTATACTAGTAATATAGGGACCTAACACATTCCAATGGGAGGTGTCGATGTTGTACTAAGGGTATAATGGTTACAATATTTGGGGACTGTAGCTTTTAATTTTCAAGAACTTTTCTTGAATTTTTTTTTAGTAGGAAAGGAAGTCGAATTATGAGGTATCACATGGAATTCGGAAAAGATAATAAGCTATAATGTCATGCAAAATATTTTTAATAAAGAACAAGGAGGCGTAATTGCACAATTATGCTCGCTAGAAATTCCAACATCAAAATCATCTATTTCTGTAGGTCTCCAAAAATTCTTGGACAAGCATTCCAAGGTGTTTGAAACTTCCACATGACTCCCAGCTATTCGTGATCATGATAATGCTATTCATTTGATTCCAGGAAGTGTTCCTCCAAACATCAGGCCTTATAAATATCCTTATTTCTAAAAGATCGAAATTGAATGTATGATTGTAGAAATGTTAGTGGATGGCATAATTCAACCTAGTCAAAGTTCTTTCTCTGCTCCAGTAGTATTGGTGCACAAGAAGGATGGATCATGGTGCATGTGTCCGGATTATAGGGAGCTCAATAAGCTCACCATTAAAGGTAAATTTCCCATTCCTGTGATTGATGAATTATTGGATGAATTACATGGTGAAATTTATTTTACCAAGTTGGATCTTCATTTAGGATATCATCAAATCAGAATGAATACTGAAGATATTGCGAAAACAACATTTCGAACTCATGAGGGTCATTATGAATTTTTGGTCATGCATTTTGGCCTTACCAATGCACCTTCTACATTTCAAGGGTTGATGAATTCCATTTTCAAACCCTTCCTTAGAAAATTTGTGCTATTATTTTTTGATGATATACTAATCTACGACAGTTCTTGGAAGGATCATGTTCAACATGTTGATAGGGTGCTCAAACTATTGCGGGAGAAACAATTATATGAAAAAACATCCAAATGTTTCTTTGGAGTACAAAAGCTGGAATATCTGGGTCATATTGTATCTCATGGCAGTGTTAAGTTAGACCCTAAAAAAATTAAATCCATTAAGGAATGGAAATTCCCCACAACCATAAAGAAGTTGTGAGGATTTCTTAGGTTAACAGGGTATTATCACAAGTTTGTTAAGAATTATGGGAGAATAGCATCACCTCTAACAACATTACTGAAGCAAGATGCATTTTCATGGACTCTTGAGGTAACTAAGGCCTTTGAACATCTTAAAGATGTATTGTGCCTAGCACCGGTCTTAGCTATGCCAGACTTCACAAAAACCTTTATTGTGGAATGTGATTCCTCAGGAAATGGAATTGGTGTTGTTTTAATGCAAGAAGGAAGACCCATTGCTTCTAAAAGTCATCCAATCAAAGGAAATTATTTACAGAAAGCTATATATGAGAAGGAAATATTAGCAATACTACATGCACTAAAGAAATGGTGACCGTACCTAATGGGAAGACACTTCAAGGTAAAAACTGATCATGATAGTCTTAAACACTTTCTGCAATAAAGAATATCTTTAGAAGAGTAGAAAAAATGGGTAACAAAGATGTTGGGTTATGACTTTGAATTAATCTACAAAAAAGGGAAGCTAAATGTTGTTGCAGATGCACTCTCAAGAAAGAATGAAGAGGTGGAAGCATTTCTTTGTGCCATTTCTATTATCCAACCAGATTGGATAACGAAAGCAAGGGATGAATGGAAGGATGAAGAAGTGTGGACACTCATTCAAAATTTGCAGCAGGATCCTAGTACATCTGATACATTTAGTTGGAAAAATGATTCCTTATGGTACAAATATTGCTTATATCTTTGTAAGAATTCCCAACTAAAACAAAATATTCTTTTGGAATTGCACACTTCTCCTTTAGGAGGACACTCAGGATTTTTAAAAAATTACCACTGGGTGAAGAAAATTTTTTTGGGGGATGTCCTTAAATATGATATTCAAAAGTTTCTAGTGGAATGTTTGGCTTTACAGAAAAATAAAGATGAGACAATTAAGACCTCGGGTCTTCTACAACCTTTATCCATTCCAATTAAATGTTGGGAGGATACTTCAATGGATTTTATCACAAGCTTACCTAAGTCCGAAGGAAAGTGTGTCATCATGGTGTTAGTTGATAGAATTACCAAGTATGCACACTTTTGTGCATTATCTCATCCATTTAAAGAAAGCACAATTGATACTACATTTATGGACACAATTCTAAAGCTACATGGAAACCCAAAGATTATTGTGAGAGACATAGATCCTGTTTTTACTGGAAATTTTTGGACAAAGTATTTTTATTGTTTGGGTACTCAATTATCTCATAGCTCATATTATAATTCTCAATTCAATGGTAAAACTGAGATAGTGAATAAATGTTTGGAAGGATATCTTTGTTTTTCTGTATCTGATAAAAAAACACAATGGGTCAAGTGGTTACCTCTCGATGAATGGTGGTATAACACTTCCTTCCATACTACAGCAAAAATGATCCAATTTATGGCACTTTATGGATATCATCCACCATACATCACATCATATTTAAGAGAAAATTCTAAGGTTCAAGTATTGGAAGATCACATGGAGCATCAACAAGAAGTTCTCCAACTCTTAAAGGATAATGTAAATTTGGCACAAATCGAATGAAACAACAGGCAAATCAACATCGCAGTGAGAGAATTTTTGATGTAGGACACTAGGTATTTTACAACTACAACCATACAAACAAATGTCCCTCAAGCAAGCTAAGAATCATAATAGATTATCGCCAAAGTACTATGGTCCTTACAAGGTGTTGCAAAATATTGGTACTATGGCATACAAATTGGAGCCTTCTTGATCTGAAAATGAAACTATTTGAATCTATTGTGCAAAGTATCCATTTTTAATTAATTAAGTGTTCAAAGTGTTCATCATGTTTTTCAATTTAAACAAAGTTTTTTTGGTAATTACTTCTAAGTTTATCTGTTAGGGATGTTAATTAAAATTATTGTTTAAGATGTTAAATCATAAATTCATAGCAAATAAACTACACAATAACATAACACAACAACATGATGAGGCAGTTCACCCCTCCTGGACTACATCTTCTGGGACCAAGGCTCCCAATGGTCATGTACTTGCTCTATTAAGTTGCTCAAATTGGTTATACAGTGAAACATATTCCTAAATAGGAAAAACTGACTATGAAATTAAATTCAGAAGACAAAAATAAGCTAAAATTGGCTTTTTTTTCACCTCAAATAGTGAAGTATAACCCTATATAGCTCCATTTACATGATGGTCCTCATGGCTCTCCAAGCTTCCCTAAAGACAAAATGGCTGAAGAACACCTCTTTTCACTCTAAAACCTATCCAAAACACTCCAAAATGTTCAGAATACCCAAAATTGACCAAAATTTCATCCAAATTGGTTCAATATTGGAGAAATTATGACCTCGAAAATTTTTTGCTGAATGCCCCTTGAAAACCCCACCAAAATAGTCATAATCTCCAAAATGTCAGAACCGCATGCTAAGTTTGGGAGAAACATCAAATTTAACTACGATTTGCTAGCGCGTTCACATGTGAGAAAGCTGGAGGCAATTTAGCATTGGCGGTTAAGTTGTTAGCCCGCACCCATGGTTGTAGCCTACAAGTCGCATGGCTAGGGGGCTAGCTCCCGAGGGCCTGACGCAACTATTCTAACCTTTGAAATGGGCTTAGCCCTTGGTTATGGTGCGAGGTCACGGGACCTGTTGTCTTAAGCCCTAAGGGCTTAACCTCTAAACTTCGTTCGTTAACTGATTTACTTGCCCGACTCGCCCGTTGCAATGACCCAAATGCGTTTAGGTTAGGTCGACCTCTGCCAGCATTATCAACTGACCCAAATGTGTTTAGTGCGACCCTACTCCATTCAGGTCGAGTTGGGTCAACCCACAAATTATTTTTTAACAAGACTTTGAACCATGGGCTTGGGGCCACGTGGAAACCTCTGGGCAGGCCACATGACACCATATAATAGGCCCTCAAAAAAATATAAAAAAAAAATTAAATTTTTCATAATATTTTTTGTAATGTTCCAAAATTTTAGTCTCCAAGCTAAATGGAACATTAGAGTTAGCAGCAGCTCTAGTCGGTGAATAAATGGGAGGAAAATCCCATAAGTCTCCTAAGGAGGAATAAAACACTCCAAATTTTAAAGTGGACACTCTTTCTAGCTCAATAAGACACCTCCATGTGTGAACATGGTTAAATTCAAGCTACCTTGACTAAGTCAACAACGCAGTTTTAGTGGAGGAAGAATCCAAAGAGGAATAATGAAATTTTGGAGGGAGATGTATCTTGGGATAGAAGTAACATAATTGAGTGGGGCCAAGGGCAAGGAAACTCATGTATTATATAAGGAAGAGGATGGAAGCATTATTCTTCATGTCTTATTCTATTATTCCTGTCTGCCAAGACTTGTTGTTGCTTTGTTGCTTAGCAAAGTTGCAGTGTTGTTTAGCATTGGGTGTTCTCGGGTGGGAATCCCACCTCTTTCCTTTGAAAAGCCTCATTGGGAGAGCTTGAATTCATCATTCCAGATCAGGTTTTTGAGCCAAGTATCAGCCATCTTCATCAGCACAACTTTTCCAGAGATTCTGGAGTGTTGCTGGGTGCAGTAGTGGAAGGGATTGGAATCCCGACTTCTGAGCTAGTTCCTCATTGGAGGAAGGTTCCCTTCACTTGAGAGATCTATTTGGAGAGCTCCAGATCTTATATCAGATATTTGGTATCATACCACACATTTCCCATACATTTCTAGTGTTTTTTCTACTAGGGAATGCATTATTTTGGAGGGAGTGTTCATTGCATGGTTTGGTGGCTCAGTTGCTGAGTTTCCTTGTGATTGAGAGGTTCATCCTTTCATGGGAGGAAGCCCTTTAGGGATATACATCAGATCAGACATATTTCAGCCTTGTATACTCATGTGCTTCAGTGTTGCAGTGATGATTTATTAATTTTCTGAATATCACATATTGTATTCAGAGTGTTGGACAAGAAACCCTTGCTGGTTTATTTTGTATTTTGTATATGGAGATTAGATCTCTGTTCTTCAAAATTATGTATCAATACATGAGTAGATATATTCTTATCCTATGATTTTATGTGTAAACCCTCTCTTAGACTGTGCATTCCCTTGAGAAGATGCTCCGACATTTTGCAGTCTTGGGGTTTTAGCACTTTTTGGCAATCCTAGGTGTGGGAGATCTATTTAACCCACCTAGTTTGCTTTGTTTCAGCTCTAATATTGGATTTGGAATTTTTATTGACTAATATATGGGATCCAAGAGTCCATTTTACTGTTTTATTTCATTTTTTGCTGGAAATGCATTTTTCATGCATGATTCATGAGCTATTCCAGATTCAGAACATTATAGTGGTATCAAAGCATGATCTCTGGCTTAGCCTATGAGATCCAGCTATCAGAAGAAGGAGAGATGGGTAGAAGCTATAAAGCTTCAACATGTGTAGGTAGAAAGGAATACAAGCTTACAAATCTTCTTCCAAAATCTATGAAGAGCTTTCAAGGAGAGATGAAGAAGATGAGATTGGAGATGGGATCCACAAAGGAGGTTGAATCTAGAGCTGAATCTAGATTTGTACATGGTGAGCATGAGTATGCAGCTACACTCCATGATACATAGCACAATCAAGTGCCCAAAGCTACCTTGAGATGGATGGGAGGAGGAAAGATGCCTAAGAGGAGAACTCTTAGTGATTTGTTTCGAGAGTATGAATCTCAAATTGAGAGTTTTAGAGATAATAATGATCTCCAAGATTTTTTATAGAGCTAGTTGTAGAAGAACCAGTAGTAGGACGCAGATAGATTTATTCTATCTACTTTTGGCGGATCACCCACATGTTCAGTTGGAGCTTGGGTGAAGGAGCTAGACTCCTATTTGCAGTTGGACCATATTTCTAGAGATGAAGCTATCAGAGTTGCAGTGCTGCATTTCATAGGTAAGGCTCATGCATGGTGTATTTTTGAACCTTATTCCTTAAAGAATGCCAACACTTTCTCTTATGCAAGATTCATAAAAACATTGATGGAGAGGTTTGGTGAAAAACTTCCTGAGACACATGAGAAAAGAAAACTTGGGAAAACAAAACCCTTGGATGTGATGGAGGGAAATCCATTTCAGAAAACCATGGGAGGAGCTGATATCTTGCATTAAACATTTCCGGAAGCAAGACCTCGGTTAATATTCTTGGACAAGAGGGCATGGGGATCTCCTTTTCACAAGAGGATCCAACTGTTGAGATGTTTCCTAGACACATTGAGGAAGACGAGGGAAAAAATGCTATCAAATCTAGAGCACATCCAGGGCCTCATGCAGAGGGAGGAGGATCACATGCTCCAACAAGAGGGACTCTTGTATCCTTGCAAGAAGTTCCCTAGCATCTCATACATAGAGGTCCAAGCACAATCAATGAGCAGCATGATTGTGCAGTGTTGTAGCTGGAAGGAGAAGGAAGGGATGGAGAGCAGCATCATGTGATGAGAGGCACACAACCTTCAATATTTTAGAGAGCCAGTGAAAGGAAGAGGTAGACTGATTTGTGCAGTGAGGGCAAGGGCAAGGTTTCCCAATCATATGTACAGTCTACTCTTGACATTGATGTCTCACTACATAGAGGCATTCCACCAGGGAGGGCACCATATCTACAGTAGATGAGAGATATCTTGTCTTTGGGGTCACCACTCTTGGATTTTGCAGACGTGAAGATTTTTAAGGAGAAATTTGGCATGGGGGATGTCAAAGTAGCAGACAACAATGTGAGGAGAGCTTCACATTCCAAATCCCCAGCACTGTCTCTTAGAAGGATTGATCGTTACTAGAGATCTCAGCTCTTGGTAGAGTACTCCAAGGATATTGGTGCATGCATGATTCTTGATGATTTGGATGGAGATGACAGATATATGGTGGAAGATGTGATCATCTATTCCTATGGCAGGATCTTCTTGACTAGATATTCTAGTCTCAAGGAGAAGCTGCTACATGAAGCACATGAGGACTTCTCTTCTATGCACTTTTATGCATATTTTGATTTGATGGAGGAGTTCACTTGGGAGGGCATCCAGCAGGACATATATCAGCATATGGAGAAATGCATATCCCGAAGGGTGATAGAGAGGATGTCGCAGCCACCTTCCTACTCATTGGGAGTAAGGGAGAATTTCAAGTTGAGCCATTTCAGCTCAAGACCTCAAGTACATAATGGAGGGGGTATCATTTCATGTTTTGTATTGTACTTCTTTCCCTTATTTGAGTAGGATTATGTAACAAGAAGAAATATTTCTTCTTGCATATTGTATGATGATGTAATTGCAACTACTTGTAGCATTGAACTTGGCTATCTTTCTGATGAGTTGTGGAGGAAGCCATATGTCTCTTGGTGTGCACCAATGACACCATATTGTAACTTCATGTTTTCATCTTATGAGATGACTATGGTAGCAAACAAGTGGCTGGAAAAGAACTTGTTATTTATTATTTTGATGCAGGCAAAGGATGCACTACGTTGGTTCCATAAGAGGGACCATGATTCACTCTCCGGTTTTCATTTGGCAAGTTTTTTTTATTTTATCTTGCTTCCATGTATTGCTGATGTGTTTTGTTCAAGGGAAGATTTGTATGGAATAGAAACCAATTGGATGGCATGGTACCCATATGATAGAGTAGAAAAATACTTGTTGGTATGGGGCATCATACAAGTTGACCTTCATGATCTTACTATATGGCTTGTATGAGGGAGAGATGAGGCAGCAGCAAAATTTGTTGTTGCTATGGTTGCACTTGGGAGAGTATGGGCAAAATTCTTCCCATACTTTTCATGATATTTCTGAAGAGGAGAAAGGCACATTCATGGTGCAAGGAAGCTACCCTTCAGTATTGGAGGATCATGAGAGACTTCCATGCCAGAAGATGATCTTCTCACATAGCAGCATGATGGTGGATGGCTCTGGCATGTGGGATGTCAAAGGGAGAAGTCATGGAGCCTTATTCTTAAGGCCTACAATGCTGTCACATGGGAGTGAATTATTATTGATGGAATGTTCCAAACAGTATGTGTATCCCTTATTCTTGCAGATTTTTGTGAGGGAATCCTCATGGGGAAGCTTATACATGGACCTTGCTTTTATCCTGCTCACTATGTATGGTAGGAAATGCATTTATGTATTTGTTGATTACTCCATTGAGTATTTGTACTTTCCCACCATGTTTGAACAGTGCGTTGCTCCTCAAAAGAGCAAGACTATTTTTGGGTCTCATGGTCACTTTAGGGCCAATTTTTATGATTATGATAGTAGCCCATCTATACATGACTTTCGGCAAGTGTATTGTTATTTTATCTATATAAAATTGATAGAAATTGATGCTTACTTCCCCATATTGGGAGAACAAACATATACAAATTGTAACTTGTTGCAGGACCACTTTCCATATGACATTCTGAAGCAGAAGTTGGGGGGACTACGTAATATCCACTTGGATAACCTTTGTTACCATCCAAAATTGCACCTAAATTTCAGCAATTTTCTGATTTGGAGGCCAAATGGTGATGATGTGCCATTCCTCTTGTATGGAATGATTTGGGTTGACATGTCTCATGACTTTGGAGGGAGAGTCATTGGAGGCTCAATATTCTTCTTTCCATTGGAGGGAAATCATGTTGTAGCCCAGGATCAGCATGCCTTCTACACTTATCATAAGTGGAGAGGAGGACAACATGGGATAGGCCCTCTTTCCTATCATGTTAACTTATTCAGCCCACCTACATTTCAGGAGCCACAGGTGGAGGATACTTTTCATGAGTTACCATGTTGGAGGGTGAATCATGTAATTTTGATGATAGCATGGGTGACAGAGGCACTCATTCACCATTATGATCATCACTCCTACTTTGTGGAGGCCATGAGATAGCTAGCAGGTTTCCATTCATACTTTCCACCTTTGATTGATGCAGACACCTTGGTTTTGCACACTCGGGAGGAAGCATTGGATGACAGTATATTTGCAGATTCTCTTGATGCAGTGATGGAGGCTATTGATGGAGGCCATATGAGGAAGAGCGGAGAGATTTTTTTCTCCTTATGCATTTTCTTGAGGACAAGAAAATATTTTGGAGGGGAGGACTATAATCTTCCAAAATTTTAGCCTCCAAGCTAAATGGAACATTAGAATTAGCAGTAGCTCTAGCTGGTGAATAAATGGGAGGAAAAGACCATAAGTCTCCTAAGGAGGAATTAAAAACTCTAAATGTGAAATGTGACACTCTTTCTAGCTCAATAAGACACCTCCATGTGTGAACAGGGTTAAATTCAAGATGCCTTGACTAAGTCAATAGTGCAGTTTTACTGGAGGGAGAATCCAAAGATGAATAATGAAATTTTGGAGAAATATGTATCTTGGGACAGAAGTAACGTAATTGAGTGGGGCCAAGGGAAAGAAAACTCATGTATTATATAAGGAAGAGGATGGCAGCATTATTCTTCATGTCTTAGTCTATTATTCTTGTCTGCCAAGACTTGTTGCTGCATAGAAAAGTTGCAGTGTTGTTTAGCATTGGGTGTTCCTGGGCGGGAATCCCACCTCTTTCCTTTGAGGAGCCTCATTGGGAGAGTTTTCATTCATAATTACACATCGGGTTTTTAGGCCAAGCTTTGGCCATCTTCATCAGCACAACTTTGCTAGAGATTGTGGAGTGTTGTTGGGTGCAGCAGTGGAAGGGATTGGAATTTCGGCTTCTGAGCTAGTTCCTCATTGGAGGAAGGTTTCTTTCACTTGAGAGATATATTTGGAGAGATCCAAAGATTATTTCATATATGTGGTATCAGAACACACATTTCCCATACATTACTAGCATTGTTTCTGCTAGGGAATGCATTATTTTGGAGGCAGTGTTCATTGCATGGTTTGGTGGCTCCGTTGTTGAGTTTCCTTGTGATTGAGAGGTTCATCCTTTCATGGGAGGAATCCCTTGAGGGATCTACATCAGATCAGACATATTTCAGCCTTTTACACTCATTTTTTTCAATTTTTCAGTGATGATTCAGTAATTTTTTGAATATCACATATTGTATGTAGAGCGTTGCACAAGAAACCCTTGCCGGTTTCTTTTGTATTTCGTATAAGGAGATTAGATCTCTGTTATTCAGAATTATTTATAAATAAATGAGTATATATATTATTATCCTATGATTTTATATGTAAAATCTCTCTTATACTGCGCAATCCCTTGAGTAGCTGCTCCGGCATTTTGCAGTCTTGGGGTTTTAACACTTTTTGGCAATCCTAGGTGTGGGAGATCTGTTTAACACACCTAGTTTTCTTTGTTTTACCTTTAATCTTGGATTTAGAATGTGTATTGACTAATATATTTGATACAAGAGTCCATTTTACTATTTTGTTTCATTTTTTGCTGGAAATTCATTTTTCAGGCATGATTCATGAGCTGTTCCAGATTTGGAACATTACATTTTTTTTGAAAAATGACAATTTTTCTGTGTGTTCAAAAGTATTTTTTTGAATATCATGAGGCATTTTAAAACTTCAGTAACTTTCACATACGACATCGGATTTGAGTCCCATTCATGTTGTCGGAATCGCAGTGACAAGGCTTATCCAGTCGTTCAGCTTGCAACCAATTCCAAGGAATTCCCTTTTTGAGAATTTTTTTCCACTTGGACATGATCACCTAATCACACCTCCCTATTGGGAAGATTTTGGACCCCAAAAGCCTTCAATTTCATGTTAATAATATGAGGGTATAGATTCTTCACCTTTTCCGACTCCATCCATTTTCTCTTACTCGGTCTACTGCATTTAAGACTTGCCCAAACATAATCAAGATTTCCCCTCCTTGAAGTGCACATCCTTCTATCAAGGATAGCATCCTATTTCATCTCATCCAACAATTATAGCAGGAAATCCTCTCTAGATGGTAGCTGAATGTGACTTTCATAATCAACAATTAAAGGAGGTTCATACAAACTTAAATTTTCCACATTCACAACGGAATAAATTTTCATATATGAAGGAAAATCTAGTTGAAAGGCATTATTTCCAACTTGTTTAAGGATCTTGAATGGGCCATAACGAATAGGCTTCAGCTTTTTACCTTCTTGTTGCATTCTTTCCTTCCTAATATGCAGCCATACCTCATCTCCTTCTTGAAGCTTATGATCAACTCTGTGTTTATCATGCCTCTCCTTGTACTTGCCTTGAATTTTTTCAGGTTGTTCTTGATCTGGTTGATGTATGAGCTGAATTATTTCAATGAACATGTGAGCTTTTTCAATTTCATTATGCCCATCAATGGCAACATCCTTCTCAAGAATGAAATCTAAAGGTGACTTAGGCAAATACCCAAAGCAAGCTTCAAAAGGTGAAGTATTTGTAGAAGAGTGCTTGTCTCGGTTGTAAGCATGATGAATGTAATGCAAATGCTCATCGCAAATCCTGGGATGCTTGCTGCAATAACCTCTCAAAATATGTACAATGGTTATGTTCACTACCTCTATTTGGCCATCTGTTTGCAGATGGAAAGCATTACTCTTCTTCAACTTGCTGTCCATAATCTTCCATAGATTGGACCAAAAATTCCCAACAAATATGGAATCCTTGTCACTAAAAATAGAAGTAGGCAAACCATAATGAACCCATACATGTTGAAAATATAAATCAGGAGTTTTTTCAGCAGTTATAGATTTATGACATGGCATAAGAATACACATCTTGCTAAATCTATCAACTACTACATAAAGATAATAATGTTTCTTTCTAGATAATGGTAGAGCTCAAACAAAATCGATAGAAACACTTTCCCATGGTCTATAAGGTACCGGCAATGGTGTATATAAACCAAGCTTCCTATTGCTAGGATTTCTTCTAGCACATAATAAACAACCTCTAATGAAATGTGAAACACTATCTACCATGTGAGGCCAATAACTATACCTTTGTAAATGTGACACCATTTTTCTTACCTCGAAATGTCCAGCAAAAAGAGAAGAATGAGCTTCTCTCATGATGCTTAGTCTCTCCCCCTGTGGTATACATAACTTTCCCATATGAAATAGCATATTATTATGCAAATGAAAATTATTCTCCTCAACATGATTCCATTCACTCGAGTTAGCATACACATCCTTAAAATCAACATTTGATGCATATTGTTCTATGTAGCTCTCATGTACAATAGAATCATTCTTAAGTAAAGTAGTAGCACTAATAATAGGTCTTGAAATCATATCAACAACTTTATTTAAAATATCTTTCTTGTACCTTATTACCAAGCGACATTGTTGTAGGAAACCCATCCATCTGAAATGTCGTGACTGCTATAATTTACTTTGCGACTATAAATACTGTAAAGGCAGATGGTCGGTATGAAAAAAATTTTCTTTACCCATCAAATAATGTTTCCACTTTTGATTCTTTGAACCAACGCATACAACTCCTTATCATATATAGGATAATTCACAACAGCACCATTAAATGTCTCAGAATGAAATGTGATAGGCTTACCATGTTGTAGGAGAACTGCACCCATGGTGTAATCACTAGCATCGGTCTAAATCTCGAATGGCTGTCTCAAGTCTGGTAATGCAAGCATTGGAGCTAAACTTATCTGCTCTTTCAAAGACTCAAAAGCCTTATGTTTCTTACCTTCCCATTGGAAAGCAGGCTTCACACTTTTCACTGCATGCATAGGAGCTGCTATGGTAGAGAAGTTAAAAATAAACTTCCTCCAATACTGAGTTGCACCCAAAAAAATTCTTACTTATGTAATACATTTGGGAGTAGGCCAATTCACAATGGCTTATACCTTATAAGGATCAATTCTCAAAGCACCTCCTCCTACTATGTGTCCCAAATGAACCAAATAAGTTTTTCCAAATTCACACTTTGAAATTTTAAGAAACCACTGATTTTTATTCAAAATATCAAGTACTTTCTTAACATGCATGACATGATCTTCTCTAGCATTGCTGAAAATTAAAATGTCATCTAAGTATGCAATAAAAAATTCATCAAGAAAAGGACGTAAGACATAATCCATTACCCACATGAAAGTTGTAGGTGTATTGCATAAACCAAATGGCATAACAAGCCACTCAAAGAGTCCCTGTTTGGTTTTAAATGTTGTCTTCCAAATGTCACTTTCTGCCATTCTAACTTGATGATAACAACTATGTAAGTCTAACTTAGTGAAATATTTAGCATCTTTCAGCTAATCTAACAAATCATCTATCCTTGGGAGTGGGTAATGATTCTTTACCGTTATCTTGTTCAATGCCTTGATGTCCACACACATGCGCCAAGTTCCATCTTTCTTTGGAATCAGCACTATTGGTGACCCACATGGCGATGTTCTTGGTCTTATGAACCCTTTGTCCAGAAGTACTTAATTTGCCTCTTTATTTCAACATTCTCCATGATAGACATGCGGTACATGCCTATGTTAGGAAGAGGAAAATCTTGATGAAACCGAATTTCATGTTGAATCTCCCTTTTAGGAGGCAAACCTGTTGGTTTCTGAAACATCTCATGATGCGCATCAACTACATCATATAAATATGATTTAATATTGGAATCACAATTTTCAAATGACTCATGATTCACATCAACCTTTGGCTTAACCATAAGAAGTACAAAACTCTTACTAGAATTCACTAGTATTTTTACTTGTCCGGCATTCACCATCGCTATATTTGTCTTCTTGGAATGTGCTCTGACAATGAACTCCTTGCCACCTTTAAGGAGATGATACTTATTTTCATGGAGATGGAAGATGACTTTCCTATCAAATAAGTAAGGACTTCCCGAAACAATTCTTGATATATCAAGCGTCACTAAATCAAGCTCAACTGTGTCAATAAAGTGTGCAGTAATTGCAAATTGCAATATGCACTTCCTTGAGACTTGTAAGTTTGAATCCTTGCATATCTATCCAAGCGGATATGGCCTGGGATGTGGAATGGTCTCAAGTTTAAGTTGTTTTACGAAGTCCTCTGATATGAGATTTGTTTGTGAGCCACTATCAAATAGTGTGTCAATTTTTGTATGTTTTGAGACTACCCTCACATGGAACAATTCAATTCTTTCTTCCTCATTTGGAGTTTGTACATGAAAGTTTCAAGTACTAGTGCTTGGCTTAGTTTCAGTTTCCTTTCCCTTCATAGTCTTCAAACCCATGGCTGCAATTTTGGTTTCGTCACCTGAATCATCACCTAAGTCTTGTGGTGTAGTTGTAGTAGCTGCAGTTTTCTTCTTTCGTTTGTTTTTGTTAAACTGAGTTCTTTTTTTAGGATGTAATTTCCAATAGTTTTTCTCTTCATGGCCTTCTCTTGAACAATTTTTACATATCACTTTCTCACCCTCTTGTTTGAAAGATGCATTCTTTTTTCCTTTTCCCTTAGAGGTTTTATCTTTGTTTTTCTCCTTAAAAGGCTTGTTTCTACCCTTATCAAAAAGTGTTTTTCCCTCTAGCCTCTAAATGTGTAGCTTGTACACAAACTTCGTCTAGACTAGTAGGATTGAACATAAGGATAGTATGTCTAAGGTAGCTGTGCAAACCACCTATATATTTCAGCAAAGTATCTTGAGTCTGTAAGTCTAGCCCTAATAAGAGTGCTCTTCTCCTAAACTCTTGGCTGTAGTCTTCTACATTTTGTCCCTTAAGTCGTCTGAAGTTTTCCCAGTTCATTATAGCCTTTTGTAAATGAGCTAATGGATAAAATTTCTTCTTAATTGCAATAATAAATTTAGCCCATGATAAAGTGATATTATGATGTTTTTTAATTTCATCCTCTGTCTTGGCTTCCCACTATACGAATACTACTCCATCCATTCTTAAAGAGGCTAATTGTCTCTTGGTGTCGTCGTCATGAAGGTTCTATATCCTCAAGTAAACTTCCAACTGCCTTATCCAATTGTCAATTTTCTCTGCATTGACTTCACTATTAAACATAGGAAACTCAAATTTAACATCAAGCTTTAAAAATGGACTTTTCCAGTGGTTTTAGACTTGTGATATTGATTCACCGAAATTGAGGATGATGATGTAGAGGAAGAGGATGAAGATGGGGATGGTGGATCACCATTTCCTCTGTGTCCTTTCTTTGACTTGTCATCACTTTTATTTCCTCCTAAAGAACCCTCTCCTTATTTTGGATGTTTAGACCCTTCACCAAAAATCCTATCATTCCTTTCTTAGTAGAGTATCCTCACCATCTCAATCATGTCCAAAAAAGCCTTTCAGAACACCCGTTCCTCTTCCTTGGGATCAATGTATTCAGGAGCTTCTCCCTCTCTTGAATAAATTTTTGAAGCTGCTTCTATGGCTCTTGGAGGTGGCTCTCTAGCCCTTCTTGTTTGAGGATTACTTTTTGCACTAACCAAGTGTCCTTCACCTCTCTTGAGTTTAAGCCTAGTAAGCATCAAAACTTGCAAACAATCAACTATATCTTTGCACAAAACAAATGCAGAGTGAAACATTGGCTCCTAAGGCTCAGATCCTTAGCTCTAATACCATCTAATCTGAAAATGAAACTATTTGAATCTGCTGTGCAAAGTATCCATTTTCAATTAATTAAGTGTGCAAAGTGTTCATCATGTCTTGCAATTTAAACAAAGTGTTTTTGGTAATTGTTTCTGAGTTTTTGTGTTAGGGAGTGTTAATTAAAATTATTGTTTAACATCTTAAATTATAAATTCACAGTAGATAAACTACACCATAACATAACACAACAACATGATGAGGAAGCTGACCCCTCCTAGGCTACATCTGCTGTGACCAAGGCTCCCAATGGGCATGTCCTTACTCTGTTAAGTTGCTCAAATTGATTATACAGTGAGCAATATGCCTAAATAGGAAGAAACAAGTGTGAAATTGAATTCGAAAGATAGAAATAAGATAAAATTGGCTTTGGTTTCACCTCAAAAAGTGAATTATAGCCCTATACAAATCCATTTCCTTGATGGCCCTAGTGGCTCTCCAAGCTTCCCTGAAGAAACAATGGCTAAAGAACACCTCTATTCACTCTAAAACATGTCCCAAAAACTCCATAATTCTAATAATACCCAAAATTGACCACAATTTCATCAAAATTGGTTCAATGTTGGAGAATTTATGACCTCCAAAACTTTCTGCTCAATGTTCCTTGAAAACCCCACCAAATGTGGGTGAACTCCAATTAATCCCACCAAAATAGTCAGAATTTCCAAAATTTCTGACGCACGCGCTAAGTTTCGGGGCAACATTAATTTTAATTGCTAGTTTTTGGCATGTTCACATGCGAGAAAGTTGGAGGCAGTTTAGCGCTAGCTGTTAAGTTGTTAGCCTGTGCCCATGGTCATAGCCTGTAGGTCGCATGGCAGGGGGCTAGCACCCGAGGGCCTAACACAATGGTTTCGCTGTTTGAAATGGGCTTAGCCCTTGGTTATAGCATGAAGTCATGGGACTTGTTGCCTTAAGCCCTGAGGACTTAACCTCTAGATTTCGCCTGTTAAATTATTTCTGTGCCCGACTCACCCATTGCAATGACCCAAATGCGTTCAAGTTAGGTCGACCTCCGCCCAGGCTACTAGCTCACCCAAATGCATTCAGCATGACCTGAATCTGTTCAGGTCAGGTCGGGTCAGCCCAAAAATTATTTTTTAACAAGACTTTCCACCATGGGCCTGGGGCCACGTGGAAACCTCTGAGTAGGCCACGTGGCACCCTATAATATGCCCTCAAAATCATATAAAAAAAATGAAATTTGTCATAATATTTTTTTTGAAAAATGATTTTTTTTTTTTTTTCAAAAGTCTTGTTTTGAAGGTCATTGAGTGTTTTAAAACTTCAGTAACTTTCACTTATGGCATCGGACTTAAGTCCCATTCACGGCAACAGAATCACAGCGACGAGGCCTATCTGATCATTTAGGTTGAAACCAATTCTGAGCAGTTCCATTTTTGAGCATTTTTTTCCACTTAGACATGATCACCTAATCATTTCTGCTTCTTCACGAGTGCATCTGATTTTCCATGTTTCCTGCTTAAAGAAGGTTATAGGTGAAAATTTTCTAGTTCAAACAATATTGCTAGAACTTGATGAGGAAGGAAAAATCATATTATAACCTGAAGCAATCACGGAAATAAGAACTCGACAGGTACAAAATCAACCAATTTCATAGTATCTCATCAAGTAGAAGAAATTTCCCACTGAAGATTCTAAATGGAAGGATGATAATTTTATGCAGAAGCATCTAGAGCTACTCAAGCGTTGAGGACAACACTTTTTTAAAGGATAGGGGCATGTTAGGTCCCTATATTACTACTTTAGTTCGTTATTATTGTTAGTGTAGCCCCTTTATTGTTATTGTTGTACCCCTGTAACCCCAATATTATTATTATTGTGCCCTTACATTATTATTGTTAGGTCGGCTAGGATTATATTGTGGCCCCATGGACTCCTATATATAGAAGGAGGTTTTGATCATTTGTTTCATCCAAGAATTGTTTCATAACAATCACATCTATAAATTAACCGCGTAGGATGAGGATTGGATCAATCATATGGCTGATGGTGTGATTTGCTGGGAGAAGGATAGTGAATGCTTCTCTAACTCCGACGGGGAGATAGAAAATTGGTCAAATCAGTTACACGATGTATCTATGCTGCGATGTCTTAGAATCAGAAAGAAATTTTGGTGTATCTCCTTAGAGGTAAGGGAACTACCCTACTTTAATGGTTCTGGTAGTATTAGTGAGTTTTTGCGAACATTTGAAGCTGAAGTCCCAAGGGAGTGAAGTATTTGGGCCCTTAATCTAGCCATGTGCACAACCCCTGCGAGGTGGTGGGACACGGATAAGAGAATGTTCCACGATTTGGAAAAATGTCACGAGATTATGGTCTTGCGGTTTGAAACCCCAGTTCATGTGTGCGTAAATACTTTTCTTGGCCCAGGGGACCCACGTGATCACTTTTTTGCATCGATGGAGGAATGGTACGAAAGAACTATGGATGAATGGGTCCACGTATCCATTCATGCCTTGGGGCCAATCCCCACTGCATGGTGATTAGATACAGAACTACAAAAATGCACCCACTGCTGGGAAATCCTAAAGGACGAGTTTGTAGGGACATTAAGATTTGTAGGCAGAATGGAGGCACTTGATGAAGCTCTGCAGGATATAGATGTCTTAGTATTTGATGAATCATGCCCCTTTGTAGCACATGGGGCACCAACGTGGGAGACATATATGCAGGATATTTTCATTTGTCGCAATTTTTCAATAGAGGAATGTCATGAAGACCAGCCAAATATCTCTATCCCAGCGTTGGAGGGAGAGCGCAAAATTGATGGACCCCCACTGTAGACCGTCGATGTCACTAAGCCTCCAAAGCTGAGAGAAGTCAACATTGGGAGGGAGGAGCAACGTAAGCTAGAAAAAAAAGGGGTCTACTAGGATGATGATACTGTTGGATGAGTCGCAGAGCTCCTCACTGAATACCAGGACCCATTTCCGACGAAATTCTCAAAACTCAAAGGAATTACAGGGGACCTAGGGGTCATGCACATCACTCTAAAACTAGATGAACGCCCTCTGAAGCAGAGCCCTTATCAGTTGAACCCCAAGTATAAGCATAAATTCAGGTAAGAGCTTGAAAAAATGATAACTGCAAGTATCATTGGACCAGTCGAACAATCATATTGCGTAAGTCCTATGGTGGTTCAAGAGAAAAATACTAAAGGAGAGATATGGATCTGTGTTGACTTGCGCAAATTAAATGATGCCTGTGTAAATGATCCCTTTCCTACACCATTCTCAGATGAAATCCTTGATAGCATGGGGCGAGGCAGGAAGCATACTCATTTACAGATGGGTTCTCAGGCTACCACCAGATCAGGATCGCACCCGAATATGGCAACAAAACTATGTTCGCCACTGAATGGGGATCTTTCCAGTACACTGTCATGCCATTTGGGCTCAAAAATGCTCCTGCCATATTTTCGTGGGTGGTGGTTGCAATATTAAAGGAGTTCATCCAAATGTTTTTGGAGTGTTGAATCTTCAATTAAACTGAGAGGGTGGGTGAATCAGTTTAATACATACATTAGCCTTTTAAAATTTTCACCAAAGTTATTTACAACTTAATATGTGAACAATATTATTTGCAGCCAATATTAATTTATTGTGACACCACACTTATGTTGAAAGCAGCAAGCAATTAAGCAGATTGAAATAATCACATCAACACATAAGAAGCACACATAGAGACAACAGATGTAAGTGGAAACCCATAAAGGGAGAAAACCACATCTTATTATTGTTGTGATGCAAAGGCAAGCTCCAACTCCCTCTCACCATTGTTTTCTGCAGGAACCAACCTACAGGAGGCTCTATCCTCAATTCTTCGAGCTACAAGTTGCAAGGAAGCACCAAATCCCTTCAATTTTCTGCAGGCACCAACCTACAGGAGGCTCCAACCTCAGTCAGCTACAGCTGACAGCTATCAAGCTGCAACTTGATAGGGAAGCTCCAACTTCCTCAATTTATCAAACCGAAAGTTTGCTGATTTACCTCAGATATCAGCGTTGTTCTGTAGCTTCTCCTTCTGTTATCCTTTTCTTAATCTTCTCTACCTCACACTTCTATATTCTGCCTTCTATTGATTTACTCTCTCTTACCTCTTCTCTTATTTTTTTTTTGCATATCAAGATGATATTATTTATAGATTTCCTCACATGACTGTTTGTATTCTACTTGGAATTCGAAATGGACAGTCATGTCTCTTTGCCTTCTTCCTTCTCACTCCTTTTATCTGCTTATTCAGAAAATATAACTGTAGGTATCAATTTAACATTACAGTGGGAATTTGTTCTCTCTCGGAGACTTGCCAATGCATCACAAACAATAAAAATAATTAAAACATTTACATTCGAATTACAATGTTTACATTCACATATAATGAAAACTCCAACTCACTCATTCAGCCTCTTTTGGCTTGCTGCGCGTATGTCTTTTCTTTGAATGTGTTTTGTATTTTCTGTCCTCTGCTGTGGTGTAATTGCTGCATACGTGTAATAGTGCTTTTATATCAGTGCTTTTTAGTAAAATACGTGACTGTTGACTTGTAGCAAGTGTCTTGTTGATGTGGAACATTCCGCAAGCAGAATGAACATATATCATAGTCGTTGTATATTAATAATCACCCTCCACCTTGAGCCGAGGCCCGTGGGTTCACAGACCACGCGGCATACTTTAATATCACCGCAACCATGTTATATTTATATATATAACAGTGCCCTTTTATATATAAATATAATGTAATTTCAACTCTCGGCATACATACAAACTTCCTTTTGAAATGACTTAAATCAATTCTCGGCGTAATATAATAAAAATTCTTTAAGCATATAAGAACTCCTTTCGGGCCCACTTGCCACGCTTCTTGATGCAATGAGTCTGCTCCAATTACGATTGATCATTCCTGCTCTGATTGCGATTGATTACTCCTGCTCCGATTGTGATTGATCGCAATCGTAACTTAAAATACTCTAATGCGATTGAATCACTTTTAAGTTCTTCCGATTGCGATTAATCGCAATCGCAAATTCCATTTGCATGTCCCGATGCTCTGCTTTGACTCCGATTACGATTCAATCAGAAATCGCCAATCGCCTGAATTGATATCACTCAACTATTGCAACTCCAATGTGCTCCTATTGCGATTCAATTGGAAATCGCCAATCACAGGAGTTGTATATCACTTGATTATCACCAATTCCACAGCTCTGATGCGATTCCAATCAGAAATCGGAAATCTCTACCGTTGAATGTCATTTGATTATCGCCCGATTCTACAACTCCGATGCGAACTTTTCGGACCTGATTCATTTCAAAACTAAATTGTGATTTAATTCAACTCCGCTCAAAGAGATCTGTAGCATCTTTTAAACTGTTTCAATGTGTTAAACTTTCCTGACTCCACTAACTTCGACACTGCCCGATTTGCACAAACACTGGAATTCTTATAATTTAAAACAGAGTTGCTGCTGCATCAATTCTTATATATGTATACTCTTCCGCTGGAGTCAAGTGATTCCCGGAATAATATTTGTGTTATATTGAATGTATAATGCCGATTGGAGTGTGCGATACCCAAAATATGGTTCTGCATTATATTCGTAATGCCCAGCTTGAGTATGATTCTTTGAATTTATAACTGTTCTGCCTCTATCTCTGCCTCTGCTGCTTCTGTCATTCTGCCTCTGCCTCTGCTACCTCTGTCGCTCTGCCTCTGTATTTGACTGTTATAATTTTAGCCTATCTCCTTTGCCTATTTCTGCTGCTCGACCTATGCCTCTGCCTTCTGCTGTATATATTCCCTGCTACTGTTCTTTTCCTTCTTTTCCATCAATGACAATATTTCTAACAATCTCCCCCTTTGGCATTGATGGCAATACACTTCTTCTGTTGCTCGCTCTTCCTCCCCCTTTAACATCAATGGCAAGGGATGACGCCTCATTTCTCCATATGAGCTCTGTCGTTGCATTTCCTTTCTTTGATTTGTGGTTAGACCACCAATTTCTGCCTGAAATTTTTGTCTTTGTCTGATATAGTGAGCCAATATATGTTTTATCGCTGTGATTCATTTGTAGTGCATGTTGTTTGTAATCTGTGCTAGATTGCAAACAAGGTGTGCCATGATGCTCTTAACGACTAAAAGGTTCTTGTTGCTGTTGTAAACAATGACTTTCCTTTTTGTATAATATGATTTCAAAACAAATCTTACAATGTTTTGGTCAGTTTTACTTGTCAACCGTGTAGTTTTGTATAGATGGTAAACGTAGTTATTCCTTTATTCTTCAGATATTTTGACTGTTCTATCAGAGTGAATTTCCACAAAATAATATTCATGATGTTTGATAGAAGCCTCAGCAAGCAGCCTTCGCACAGTTTTGTAATTGATATTAAGAAAAATGGCCTTTTTCCATGCTGAATGCTGATAATACTGAGATTATACTGATAATATTGATAATGTTGATCCTGTGGACCTGTTTTATGCTTCCCTTGCTTGCTGATTTCCTTTAGGATTGATATGTTCGTTTATGTTCTCCCCCTGAGGCTGTGCTTTCTCTTCATATTAGAGAGTAGTAACTACAGACACTACCCCTAGTTTGTCTCTCAAATATTCGAATGGTTCTCTGGCAAGTGGTTTAGTAAATATATTTGTTGTCTGTTCTTTTGTTGGTATGTATTCCAGCTTTACTACCTTCTCAGCCACTTGTTCTCAAAGAAAATGATACTTGATTGGAATATGTTTGGTTTTTGAGTGAAGCACGGGATTTTTTGATATACTTATGGCACTTGTATTATCACATTTGATTGAAATAGGTTCATCAATGCTTACCTTCATGTCATGAAGAGTTTGCTTCATCCACATGACTTGTGTACAACATGCTGCTGCTGCTATATATTCTGCTTCAGCTGTAGACAAGGATATAGATGTTTGTTTCTTGCTTAACCATGCCACTAGACTTTCTCCTAGATAGAATGCACCTCCACTTGTACTCTTTCTGTCATCCACACAACTGGCCCAATCTACATCTGTGTATGCTGTCAAGGTGAATATTTTGTCTTTAGGATACCAAAATCCATATTGTGTTGTTCCTTGTAGATATCTGAGTATTCTTTTTACTTCCAAAAGATGGTTTTGTTTAGGTGCTGCTTGATATCTTGCCACTAGTCCTACAGCTAGCATGATGTCTGGTCTTGATGTAGTAAGATACAATAGACTTCCAATCATGGATCTGTAGAGTTTTTGATCTACATCTGCAGTCCCATCATCAGCACACAGCTTGCATCCTGTGATCATGGGGGTTGTCACAAGTTTGCAGTCCTCCATTTTGAATTTTTTCAGCATTTCTATTAAGTATTTTTCTTGAGAGATGAATGTGCCTGTGTTCTTTTGCTAAATTTGCAGTCCCAATTAGAAACTAAGCTCTCCAATCATAGACATTTCAAACTCTGTTTTCATCTCATCAGCAAACCCTTTTTCTAGTCCATCTCTGTTGCTTCCAAACATAATGTCATCAACATATACTACAACAATCAGGAGTTCATCTTCATGGGCTTTTATGTATATATTGTTGTCTACTCCACCTCTCTTAAAACCTTGTTTTTGCAAATATTTATCCAGCCTTGAGTACCAAGCACGAGGAGCCTGTTTTAGTCCATATAGGGCCTTCTTCAGTCTGCACACATAGTTTTCTTTGTTTGTCAATGCGAAGCCTTCTGGTTGTTCCATGTAGACTTCTTCTTCTAAGTCTCCATTCAAAAATGTAGATTTTACATCCATTTGATATACTTTGAAGTTTTTGGTCGCATGCAAATGCCAAGAACATTCTGATAGCTTCCATTTTGGCTACAAGGGAAAATGTTTCATCGTAATCAAGTCATTTGATTTGTGAATATCCTTTGCAGATCAGTCTGGCTTTATTCCTGATTACCTGTCCTTCCTCATTCATTTTATTTTTGAATACCCATTTTGAACCAATGATATTCTTCTCAATTGGTCTAGGTACTAGCTCCGAGGTATTGTTCTTTTCAATTTGGTCCAATTCTTCATTCATTGCTTTTACCCAAGACTTGTCCTTGCTAGCTTCTTCAAATTTCTTTGGCTCTATTTGTGACAGCATGGCTATGTATACTTCTTCAGTTTGTTCTGTTAGCTGCCTTCTTGTCTGGACCCCTACTTTCTTATCTCCTATGATCTGAGATTCAAGATGATTCTTCTGAGTGTATCTTGAGGGGGTTTTCGAGCTTAGCTCTGCATCTTCTGTTGTCTTTCTTGTTTCATCATCATTCTGATCTTCCTCTTCATGGTTGTCTGATGGACTACAGCAGACTGTTTTTCTTGTATTGTTTGGAAGTTCTTCATCAAATATCACATCAATACATTCAACTATTTTCCGAAGAGTCTTATTGTAGCACCTGTACCCTTTACTTTTGGATGCATACCCTAGAAATATCCCTTCGTCAACTCTTGCATCAAATTTTCCAAGATTTTCATCATTATTCTTTATGTAACACTTGCTACCAAAGATCCTGAAATGTTTGATTGAAGCTGGCTTTCCATGCCACAGTTCGTAGGGAGTCTTGTCACTGCTTGGCCTTAAGTGAGATTTATTAAGGATATGTACTGCTGTGTGCACTACTTATGCCCAAAAGGTTTGAGCAATATTATTCTCTTGCATCATGGCTCTGGCAATTTGTTGAACAAATTTGTTTTTTCTTTCTGCAACTCCATTCTGCTAAGGTGTTCCTGCAATAGTAAACTGATGTTTTAGCCATATTCATTACATAGATCTGCAAATTCATAATCTGTGAATTCACCTCCTTTGTCTAATCTGATGCATTTTAGCTTGCACCCCGTCTGATTTTATGCTAATGCTTTAAATATTTTGAATTTTTTCAAAGCTTCTGATTTGTTCTTGAGAGAAGAAACCCATGTCATTCTGGAGAAATCATCTATTATCAGCATGAAGTAGGATTCTCCACTTGGTGTTTTAGTTCTTGTAGGTCCACACAGATCCATATGCACAAGCTAAAGTGGTCTTCTTGTTGATAACTCCTCTTTGGTCTTAAAGGATGTGTGAGTCTGTTTACCCAATTGACAAGATTTGCATATGGTATTAGATGGCTTCTTTATTTCTGGCATATCTCTGACATCTTTCTTCTTGCTTAGTCTGATGATGTGATCAAAGCTGAGATGTCCCAATCTTTTATGCCATAACCATGAATCCTCAAGTTTGCTAAGATGGCATTCTTCATCTTCCTCTTTCACGATGTAAACATTTCTCTTTGTTCAAACTCCTTTGAGTAGAGTCTTACCTGTGGTGCTTGATCTAACTTCACAATCCTGTGCTCTAAAAAGAACTTCACACCCTTTGTCACACATCTGACTAACACTCAGTAAATTCGCTTTCAGCCCATCCACAAATAATACATCTTGGGCCTTTCCTCTGCCATTGTCTATGCTGACTGATCCTTTTCCCTTGATCTTGCCTGATTTATCATTGCCAAAAGTAACATTACCAAATTTCTTTTCATCAAGAGTTATAAACTTGCTTTTGTCTCCAGTCATGTGTTTTGAGCAGCCACTGTCCAGGTACCACTGACTTTTCAGGTCTTGAGCAGTTAGAGCTAAGTCACACTTATTCTCCTTCTTTATCCATTGGAGACATCCTTTTGTTTGGTATCTCTTGTGAGTTCATGAATCACATCCTTTCAAAGGGCATTTGGAAGGTATATGTCCAACTTGATTACATATACAACATTTGATCATTGTTTTTGCAGAATTATGAGTATGAACAAAATTTCTTTGATTCATAAACCTCCTTGAGGTGTTGAACATCAATCTTTGTCCATACTTTCTACATTCAATAATTTTATGGCCAAATTCCTTACAATAAAAACAATAACCATAGAAATTATTTGCATACCTGATGTAAGGTCATTTTCTCCATTTGTTTATTTGAGACAGTCTCTTTACTGTTTGCATCTTTTGCAGGTTTGAATTGCTCCTCCTTGCATAGAAATATGTAGCAATGTGTCCCAGCTTGTGGCAGACATAACAGGTGGCATTCTTCATAGGAGGGAAGAATCTCCTTTGATGGCTTCCAAATTTGACATACTGGGGAGCATATGATCCTTTTTCTGTTATCTTAGTATTTATTGCATTCTTTGTTACTAGAGGTTTCTTCTGATCTCTGTCATCCTTATTACATGTTTCTTCTTTTGTAGGAATTGTCCGAGCTTCTTCATTAGTCTTCTTTGCTTTTACAAAAATTATATTTTTGTTTTCCTTTTGTTTTCCTTTACTCGATTCTCCTTCATAGCCTATTCCTGTTTTTATCATTGGGGATCTTTGAGCAACTAGAATTTCATTCAACTTACTAGAGCTTGTTGATTGAGAAGAGTTTATAACCACTTTCCTTTGAGCATTTTCTAGTTTCTTCCTAAGACATACTACTTCTTCTTCTAGTTTCTCTTGATCTCTGGTTTTATCCTTGATTTGCTGAAGTAACATGTATTCTATCTTCTTGGCTTCTTCAAGCTCTACCTTTAGCTGCATGAGGACTTCTGAATTTTGTCCTTCTTTCAAATATTTGAGGAGGATCTCTATTTGTTTTCTGCATTTTAGTTTGAGTCTGTCAATCTCCTCCAGTGCACTTCTTAGCTCCCCCTCAAGGTCGACTTCCCCTTCTTCTTCTTCATCTTCTAGTAGGAGTCCCTCAAGATCTTCTATGGCCATCAATAAAAATTCTGAGGTTCCTTCTTCACTTGAGGGTTAATCTGAATCTTCAGATGTACTGTTGTCTTGTTGAGCATAGAAGGATTTTCTACTGAAATTCTTTCCTTTCTGCCAGTTCTTTGATTTATTTCTCTCTGGCTCTTGAGGCTGATTCCTTAATTTCTTGTGAGGACACTTAGCAGCATAGTGTCCAACTCTTCCACAATTAAAGCATTTGAAAGGAATTTTACCTTTGTATTTACCTGAGCCTCTATCCAATTTCTTGACAAACTTTGCTTCTTCTTCATCTGAGCAAGAGCATATTTCTTCCTCTTCTTCTTTCTTCTTTTGTATTTTAAAGGTTGCTTCCCTCGTACTTGGCTTCTTCTGTGGGAGCCTCATTTCATAGGCTGTTAGATTTCTAGGTAGCTGGTTCATAGTCAAGGTCTCCCAATTAGTTGTTTCTTCTATTGCAGACACCTTTGGATTAAATCTGGATGGAAGAGATCTTAGAATCTTTTGTACAATTATACTTTCTGGCATTCTTTCTCCAAGAGCTTTCATATTGTTAATAATTTCTGCAGCTTTTAGGAAGAAACTGGCAATGTCTTCATCATCATTCTTAATTTCTCAAACTGGGCTCTATAGACTTGAATTTTGGTAGTATTTACTTTCTTGTCTCCCTCATGTATATTCTCAAGAGTATCCCATATTTCTTTGGCAGAGTTTTTGTGCATTACTTTAATAAACTCTGCTTCACACAATCCATTCAAGATGGCATTCATGGCTTTTGCATTAGCCACAAAATCTTGTTTTGTTTCTTTTTCTGTGTCAGTTGTCTTTGGGGCATATCCAAATTCCACAGCAGCCCAGACTTCTATTCCTAGAGACATTATGTATGTTCTCATTCTGATTTTCCAGAAAGCATAATTTTCACCAGTGAAGAAAGGGGCTTTATTGGTTGAGCATCCTTCTTTACTAGCCATCTTGGGAACCTAGGATCTCCTTTCGGTTGTTAGACTTGTACAAAGGAACCCGCTCTGATACCAATTTTTGAATCTTTAATTAAACTGAGAGGGGGGGGGGGTGAATCAGTTTAATACATACATAAGCCTTTTAAAATTTTCACCAAACTTATTTACAGCTTACTATGTGAACAGTCTTAAAATGTTGCAGCTAATATTAAATTAATGTGACACCATACTTATGTTGAGAGCAGCAAACAATTAAGTAGATTGAAAGAATCACATCAACACATAAGAAACACACATAGAGATAGCAGATGTAAGTGGAAACCCATAAAGGGAGAAAACCACATCTTATTATTGTTGTGATGCAAAAGCAAGCTCCAACTCCCTCTCACCACTGTTTTTCTGCAGGCACCAACCTACAGGAGGCTCCTACCTCAATTCCGCAAGCTACAACTTGCAAGGAAGCACCAACTCCCTTCAATTTTCTGCAGGCACCAACCTACAGGAGGCTCCAACCTCAGTCAGCTACAATTGACAGCTATCAAGCTTCAACTTGATAGGGAAGCTTCAACTTCCTCAATTTATCAAACTGAAAGTTTGCTGATTTACCTCAGATATCAGCCTTGTTCTGTAGCCTTTCCTTCTGTTATGCTTTTCTTAATCTTCTCTGCCTCACACTTCTATATTCTGCCTTCTCTTGATTTACTCTCTCTTACCTCTTCTCTTATTTTTTTTTTGCATATCAAGATGATATTATTTATAGATTTCCTCACATGACTGTTTGTATTCTACTTGGAATTCGAAATGGAAAGTCATGTCTTTTTGCCTTCTGCCTTCTCACTCCTTTTATCTACTTATTCAGAAAATATAACTGTAGGTATCAATTTAACATTACAGTGGGAATTTTCTCTCTCTCAGAGACTTGCCAATGCATCACAAAAAATAAAACAATTAAAACATTTACATTCGAATTACAATGTTTACATTCACATATAATGAAAACTCCAGCTCACTCATTCAGCCTCTTTTGGCTTGCTGCGCGTATGTCTTTTCTTTGAATGTGTTTTGTCTTTTCTGTCCTCTGCTGTGGTGTAATTGCTGCATACGTGTAACAGTGCTTTTATATGAGTGATTTTTAGAAAAATACGTGATTGTTGACTTGCAGCAAGTGTCTTGTTGATGTGGAACATTCCGCAAGCGGAACGAACATATATCATAGTCGTTGTATGTTAATAATCTCCCTCCACCTTGAGCCGAGGCCCGTGGGTCTACAGACCACGTGGCATACTTTAATACCACCGCAACCATGTTATATCTATATATATAACAACGCCCTTTTATATATACATATAATGTAATTTAAACTCTCAGCATACATACAAACTTCCTTTTGAAATTACTTAAATCAATTCTCGGTGTAATATAATAAAATTTCTTTAACCATATAAGAACTCCTTTCAGGCCCACTTGCCACGCTTCTCGATGCAACAAGTCTTCTCCAATTGCGATTGATCATTCCTACTCTGATTGTGATTGATCGCTCCTGCTCCGATTGTGATTGATCGCAATCGAAACTTCAAATACTCTAATGCAATTGAATCACTTTTAAGTTCTTCCAATTGCAATTAATCGCAATCGCAAATTCCATTTGCATGTCCCAATGCTCTGCTTTGACTCCGATTGCGATTCAATCGAAAATCGCCATCTCCTGAATTGATATCACTCAACTATTGCAACTCCAATATACTCCGATTGCGATTCAATCGGAAATCGCCAATCGCATGAGTTGTATATCACTTGATTATCGCCGATTCCACAGCTCCGATGCGATTCCAATCAGAAATTGGAAATCGCTAGTGTTGAATGTCATTTGATTATCACCCAATTATACAACTGCGATGCGAAATTTTCGGACCCGATTCATTTCAAAACTGAATTGTGATTTAATTCAACTCCGCTCAAAGAGATCTGTAGCATCTTTTAAAATGTTTCAATGTGTTAAAATTTCTGGACTCCACTAACTTCGACACTGCTCAATTTGCATCAATCACTGGAATTCTTATAATTTAAAACAAAGTTGCTGCTGTGTCAATTCTTATATATGTATACTTTGCCGTTGGATTCAATCGATTCCCGGAATAATATTTGTGTTATATTAAATGTATAACGCCGGTTGGAGATTGCGATTCCCAGAGTATGGTTCTGCATTATATGCGTAACGCCCGACTTGAGTATGATTCTCGAAATTTATAACTGTTCTGCCTCTGCTGCTTCTGTCGTTCTGCCTCTTCCTCTCCTTCTTCTATCGCTATGCCTCGTTATTTGACTATTATAATTTTAGCTTGTCTCCTTTGTCTGTTTTTGCCGCTCGACCTCTGCCTCTACCTTCTGCTGTATATATTCCCTGCTGTTGTTCTTTTCCTTCTTTTCCATCAATGACAATATTTCTAACATGGAGGTATATTTTGATGACTGGAGCATCTTTGGGTTGGTAAAGAAGCATGCCTAAAACTTGCGCATGATGTTGGATGCATGCAGGTAGAACTATATTTCCCTGAATATCAAGAAATGCATATTTTGCATACCCTTTGGGATCTTGCTAGGTCACATAGTCTGTCGACAAGGACTGATGGTTGACCCCACCAAGATAGCAGTTATCATCAACCTGGCAGTACCTATGACTGAGAGAAAATTTCACTCTATCCTCAGACATATAGGCTACTACAGGAAGTTAATTCAAGGGTACGTGCTAATCACAGCCTAGATGTAAAAGTTGCTAAAGAAGGATGGTTCAATTTTTTGGGACGAGGAGTGTCAGAAGAGCTTTGAACTACTCTAGGAGAAGATGGTCTCTGCACCTATCCTCATATTTCATGACTGGGAAAAGTTTTTCCATGTTCACATAAATGCATCAGGGATCACCCTGGGAGTTGTCCTTATGTAGCCTGGAGACCTCAGACAGAGACATTGACCACCCAGTTGGATTTTCTAGTAGGAAAATCTTTGGTGCAGAGCGTAACTACTCCACCACTGAGCGTGAGGGGTTGGCCATGGTATACGCCCTGCAAAAATAACGGCTGTATCTGTTAGGAGGGCACTTCAATATGTTTACCAATCACTCGGATTTGAAATACCAAGTGAATAAGATTATGTTGGGGGGCGGGGGGGGATTTGCTGATGGCTATTTCTATTCCAAGAATATGACTTTGAGATCATTGTAAAACCAGGGAATTTGAATGCTGGGCTAGACCACTTATCCCGAATCGAAAGTGGCAAAGAACTGACCAACCTAGAAAAATGACTACCTAATGCACATTTTTTTGCTATTAAGTTAGTTGATGTTCACTTCATTGACCTAGTTCACTTCTTAAATATGGGGATGGCACTTGTGGATTATTTTATACAACAAAAGGAAGAGTTTGTAATCTGCGCAATGGATTTTACCATCATCGCGGGCCATTTGTATAAGATGGGAGCTGACGAGTTGCTACGAAGATACATTTTGGAGCATGAAAGGCACACCATCTTAGCAAAAGCCCAAGGGGGAGTGGCAGGAGGTCACTACATAGGAAAATAAATGGCTCATAAGAGCTTGACATCTAGGCTACAGCGTCCCACACTGCATAGATACTCTCACGATTATTGTAAATCCTACAATACATGCCAAAGGACAGGAAGGTCGTCGTGTCGAGATAAAATGCCCTTGCAACCACAAATGGCCCTGCAAGCATTTGAAAAATGGGCCATCGACTTCGTTGGGCCCATCAACCCTCCAGGAAAGAAGATATGTGCATGCTACATTATCACTGTGACTGATTATGTAACTAGATGGGCTGAAGCACAAGCTATGAAATATTTCACCGCAGATACCGATGTGCACTTTATCTTCAAATATATTCTAACTAGGTTTGGCTATCTGAAGATCTTGATGAGTGATTGAGGTATGCATTTTGTTAATGAAACAATACAGGCTTTGACTGAAGAATTTTAGATCCACCGCGCAAAGAGTACCCGTTACCACCAGAAGGAAAATGGAGTAGTAGAAGCTTTTAATAAAATATTGGAGTAGGCATTGACCAAGGTTTGTAATTCCGATTGCAGCGATTGGGACGTGTGCATCCCGTCAGTCCTTTGGGCCTATCGAACGACCTGCAAGAAGCTGAATGGGAAAACACTGTTTTATATGGTTTATAGCAAGGAGGCCATTATGCCAAAGGAGTATATTGTTCCTAGTCTGCGCATCACAACATTTACCAACATGGCAGAGCTTGATATCATAGAGGAATGGTTACCGCATCTCGTGGCCTTGGAGGAAAATTTTTTAATTGCTAACTTACATCAGGAGGATTAGAAGGCCAAGGATAAGGCATGGCATGATCGACATATTCAGAAATAGACATTTGCAGAGGGAGAATTGGTCTTGCTATACGATATCCAATTTGTGAAACACCTGGGTAAGTTCTGTCAACACTGGCTAGGTTTCTATATGGTAAAGGAAATTACTGACGAAGGAGCGGTAGAGTTAGCCACCCTGCAAAGTGATATGGTACCAGACTATGTCAATGGAAGTCGGCTCAAAGGATACCAGATCAGATGACTATATGGTCGGAGTAGCTATATGGGGTGGGATACATGCAGGAAGAGCGAAAAATGCAGGCAGGACCATGGTATGCATAGGGGTCGATCGTAGGTCTGGAGGCCTGAAGAAGTGCGTTGGGAGCATAGGGGTGTGCTCAGAGTGTAGGAGGTGCACTGGGACCAAATGGGTGAGCTCTGAGCGCAGGAGGTGCGCTAGAAGTGCAGTGGTAGTCTACAGCTACAAAAACTAGCCATTGGAACAGTAATACTGGGTAAAAGGAAAATTTTACTATTGAAAGGAGCGGGCGGCCGGTAATTAATAAGGATATTTTCGAAGATTTTTTATCATTCACTTGATGGTAGGTTTATGATAATCCTCTCCAAACCGTTGGTTGATCTTGAAGGCTATAAAAGCAGAGGGGTAGATCGAAAGAGGGTTTCATGTATCTTGAACAGTTTGTGCTTTGCTAAATTCTGTGCCTATTTCACTTTGTTAATGTTTGGGTGTGCTACCCCGTCTAATAGTAGCGACCCTAAGTTCATTTTTCATGAAAAAATGGCTGCGACTAATCCCACTGAGTCTTCACAGATTGTGGCCTCGATGGAGAAAGAATATGAGAAAGTATTGGAAGTCACCCTTGAGGTTGAGGAGGTTATGTCTACACCAAGCAAGGGAAGGTAGAAGGGGAAAGGAAAAGGTAAGGAGCAAGGCTCAGGAAAACCTGTGAAGTGGGTTGGGGTGAAGCCATGCACCTCCCCTCGAAATGTGAAATCCTTGCGAATGGTGCCCCAGGCATGTTCACGTAACCCATTAAAAATACCTCTATCTGCATAGTAGGAGGCCCAACTTGCTATACCAATAAGCTGGCTACCACCCTATGTGCAGTCTCACAGGCCCTAGATGCACAAGCCCAAGAACCTCGATGGGATGCATACCTATCTGCAGATGCCTCTGATCTCGGGCGAGGTCCCCGTCATTGGAGACTCCTTTGGCAAGCTCCACATGGTCAAATTTGATGATCATGACCTAGCAAACCCGGAGGCCTTCCCCTGAGCTAGCACCGGAATTGTATCTTGAGAGGGTGCTGGAGAATGACGTACTGAAGGTCATCCCTATGTCGTGGGCAAGTGGATTAGCTGGGTCTGGGCTATTAAATTTGTTGCGGATGCCTCATTTCGGCCACTACAATATCATTGACACGACTATGCGATAGCTACTCGCTCTAGTCCACAATGACTGCTTATGGATTCAGGACTGCATCCACATAGATGTAGTGCTCATTCACCATATCACTGGTCTGCCCATAAAAGGGTTGAATCCCATGGAGCACGTCGGGAATAAATATGAAAAAAAAATCGTTGATAAGGTGCGTGTTGATTATCACATTGAACGAAACACTAGGGGGTTCATGATCAGCACTATCAGCGACCCCCGTACGCGTATGGGCACGTTGTTGTTAGCATGCAAGATGATGTGCAAGTGTCAGGTTTCCACGGTCCCCATATATGTAATCTAGTCAGTTGGCTGCTATGTAAAAGGGGTTTTCTTCAACTTGTCCTAGTTCCTATGCACTAAAATTCTGGAAAATGTGTGCGAAGCCCAAGATAAGGGAAGGGCATTCTGCTACTTGTGGTTGTTGCTCCTCATTGTGCTGGTCATATGGGAAGCCCCGGAAGATTCGGTCCTCCTAGAGCTAGTGCCAGATATGTGCGAAGGGGCATGGTATGCGAATCTGTGGGATTCCAAGGATGAAAAGCTAATTGAAGATAATAAGGTCTTCTGGGTCCTATTTCAGAGCGGGCTCGCAGCTTCCATTCACTCCCGGCCACATTTTTTACTAGAAATTTATGAGAAGTACAAAATCATCGCAACGTTTCATGTAACAATGAATAATGTACAGATCAGGGGCTGCAAGGAACCAGCATGGGTATCCCTCCCGTATATGGTCGCTGACGAGGATGTTGACTGCCTTACTGCTACTTGGCCTCCACATTGGAAACTCTGCTTCAAATTAGATACAAAGGAAAATGTAGGTATGAGCACCACGAAGGTCACCCCACCTGACATCACCAAAGAGACCAAAGGATAGGATAAGAGTACTGGGAAGGGAGTGGACCCAGAATCACAGAAGGATTTGCAACAAGATCTCGGTGTAGACAGTCTGGATGCGGGAGCTGCTAACTCCCATCGAGGTATGAAATGGAATGGTGACCCTGTTAAAGGACCACAAAAGAAGCAACGAGCTACACAACCATAATGAGACACAATAGTTACTTTTACATAGGAGGACCTCGAGAAAATCACAGATGCAGTCACCCTTGTTGCAGAAGATAAATGGCTGGCTGTTGGAACAGGGTCTCCTAACAAGCTAAGAAACTGGTCCATTTTGGTTTTTTTTTATTATATCTAGTATAGCGTAGGGGTTTTGGGGTGGGTCAAAGCCTCGAATGCATTGTAATGGATCAAAGGGTAAACTAGGGGTCCGAAAACCATGGGTTGTGGACCATAGGAATGTTAAAGCTAGATTGTCATAAATAGGGAAGCATTTCAGATTGTAAGAGGTAGGATTTGATGAGCTATTGATGCGATCTGTTGTATAAGTGATTTGTTTGGGTTTTTGGGGAATAGAATCCTGCTGGTTGTGTGTGGGGAGATCCTAGTCTAGCTATGTGCACAGGTTGGGAAGGGAATTGTAAGGAAAGGTTGATGAATGAATGAATATGATGGATTATTAGATCTGAATCTGTGAGTACTATTGAATGAATTTCTGGTAGTTACAGTGTTATGCATTTTCTATCTTTGCGTTGCAAAGCTCTATGTATTGAAAGATTAGATCTGTTTTGCTCTGGTTATATCGTGCTGCGAAAGTCTATGTATTGAATTAGATCTAGATTTGTTCTGTTATGGTTATGTAACGTTGTGTTGATGTGATGAAAAGCATATGATTGTAGATCTAGTGCACGTGGATGCAATTGGATAGATATTTAACCCTGCGTAGAGAAAAGGTAATCTGGAAAGAATGTAGCCCTACTTGTCTTACCCTTCCTTTCTCAGGGTGCGGAAACCTGGTTCAAGCACCCACCCATACTACTTCGGGTGAGACTATGACAGGCACAAGAGGGTCACTACTGAAAGGGCCAGTAGTATAGGGTTTTTTTGGAAAACCTTGCACATCGAACCTGGGTTAGGACCCCTCAAGCCAAAAAATGGTTCCATTGCTGGGACTGGAAGAGATATGAGAAAGGGATTGGGTAATGATCAGAGACACGATGCGGAACGGTGAGAGCCATCGAGGCAGTCGAGAAGAGGATTTCCCCATGTATAGTCCACCACAACCTACACAAGATCAGTCATCTGCCCTAATGCTAGGGCTTTAGGAAGGTAAACTAGAGGAGCCCATTGCAGCACACTTAAAATTACCTACCTTTAAGGGGGCAGTCGATGAGGACCTGGAACGATTCTGGTTCGTGGTAGATTCAGTATGGACGGCGCAAGGGGTGGTAAGTGATACTGTAAAAAGAGCGCAGCTATCCTTGGATTTTGAGGAAAGGGTGTTGGAATGGTATATGTGGTACATATCTCAAAATAGGAGCACAACACTTCAAAATATTAAGGATTCCCTGAAACAACAATTATAGAAACCGAAATCCTATTCCCAACTGGTATCAAAAGTAAAAGAATTCAAGCAAGGAGCATCTGAGTCAGTTTGGGAGGCGGATCGGCAGTTAAAGAAAGCAATCTGGGAAGGCGAGTTCAAGTATGATGAAAAATAGCACACAGAATGGTTTATCGCTATGCTCCTACCTCACTTGTGTACGCCCATGGGCCATCAGAATTTTGAATCACAAGAAAAAGCCTTAGAAGCTGCCATCAAACTTGAAGCTTCACTTAAGGATGAAATAAGGGAAGGAGTATAGCAAATTCAGGAGCCAGTCGGGGCCACGCACATGGAGATACAGTGCTTACGGATGGAATGAGGGAAGGGAGTAAGCACGGACCTTTGGTGCGAAGATTGTCGGGTAGCGGGACTGCATGATACAACCCAGTGTCCGTGGATAAATAGAGATGAATTGAAGCAATAATGGTGCAGGTTCTGCCGACCTATAGGACATGATGAGTAGAATTTCTTCACAGATTACTTACTAGTAGATCGGGGAACCCTCTATAGGGTACAATCTGATCCTGCCTCTCCGAGATCCCCCGCGAGCTTTGGTGGCTACCCTACACAGGGCAAGGGGGGATGGGGAGGAAGCACTGGACGAGGACGGGGCCAACTGATCTGCTACAACTATGGAGAGGTAGGGCACTTTGCTCGGGACTACTCAAATCCCACTAGGCAGAACTATAAATACTGCCAACAGTTGGAGCATGAAATCGAAGAATACTCGATTTTGCTAACAAAGATGAAGGACAAGCAGTCTACTCCCACATGAAATATATAGAGAGTCAAAATAGAGCTAAGGAGAATAACACGTAGCATGGTCACCAAGAAAGCAAGAGAGGAGCTTGTTGTTCAGAAGGAACCAGCTCCTGGAAAGCAAGAATCATTGGGAGCCCCTACACGGCTGCTAGAAGAAGAAGTTGAAACCTTTTTAAGGGCATGCTTGAAGCTCCTATGCAGCCCACAGGTGGGAGAAAGTATTCAAGTATCACTGCAGGACTGCGCAGCTCAACCCAGCATGATGACTAAGGTTAAAGAAGCACACAAATTACACAGCTATAAAAGGCGCACTGAGAGGGAGATGCGCGTGACTGCACAGATTGGTGACTACGAGATAGATCAGGTTATTCTTGATCTTGGATCTTATGTGAATGTCTTACCGAAACAAACTTGGCAAAGAATGGGGGAACCTAAATTAGATTGGTCCACCATCCAGCTGTGAATGGAAAATTAACAGAAGATCATCCCTCTCAGACGGTTGTCAAGGGTTATGGTTGATATCGTGGGAGTAAAGGTCTTGGCTGACTTTGAGGTCATAGAAATTGTGGAAGATACAGACCCCTATCCTATTCTCCTAGTGATAGATTGGGCTATCAACGTAGGACGTGTCATTAATCTAAAAAAATGTAGCATGGTTTTTAAGAAGAATGGGAAACGTGTAATAGTACCATTGGATTTAGCTGAGGGCGCACGGTATACTAAAATAGCCTATGAGGATGAGGAGCTTTATCACATATACAGGATGACAGCAAAGGATGAGGACCAAGATGATCCTGCAACAGGTGGAATATTCAACTGGGAGAAAAACAGGGACTACTTTTCTAACCCAGATGAAGAAATAGAGAAGTTGCAGACCCGGCTACATGAGGTTTCGACCCTACGATTCCCTCGAATTGCAAGGAATGTCTACTGCATCACTTCAGAGGCAAGGGACCTTCCCCACTTTGATGAGTCTAGTACTGTCCAGGAATTCATAAGAACATTAGAAGCTAGAGTGCCCAAGGACTGACGACTCTAGGCGCTCAATCTGGCACTACGCGACACACTTGCCTGATGGTGGGATACCCACAAGAAATCATTTCTGGACTAGGAGACGTGTCGGGATAGGATGGTGCTGCGATTCACACCCCCTACTGACCTGTGCATGAAAATATTCCTGGGGCCCGGAGATCCCCATGTGCATCTAGGTATATGGACAACCAAGTGGGCCATCTGAACCCCATATGAGTGGATCCGTTTATACATGCCTTGAGCCCTATCCCCACTACTTGGTACTTAGATGCCGAATTACATCAGTAGACTCACCATTGGGAGATATTGAAAGAGTACTTCCTTGGAACGTTTGGACTCATCGAGGGAACAAAAATGCTTGATGAAGCCCTGCAAGACATTGATGCATTCGTTTTTAAGAAGCCTCACCCCCAGACCCCACCATTCGTTCTGACATGGGAGGCCCAGATGCAAGACGTAGTCCACTGCCAGTGCTTGGTGATTAATGAAGAGGAAGATAACCCGCAGAAAATCTCTGTTCAAGAATCTGAAGGGGAACGTACTGTTATTGGACCATCGCTCTTAAATGTCAATGTAACGCAACCTCTCTGGCTACGCGAGGTTAATATCGGGACAGATGAACACCCTAAACTGGCAAAAATTGGGGACTATTGGGATGAAGGCACTGTGGGCATAGTCATCGAGCTACTAACGGAGTACCAGGACTTATTCCCTACAAAGTTTTCAGAGCTTAAGGGAATCACGGGGGACCTCGGCATTATGCACATCACTCTAAAGATAGAGGCATGACCCATCAAGCAGCGGCCCTACCGGTTGAATCCTAAGTATAAAAAAAGGGTCAAAGAAGAGTTGGACAAAATGCTGACCGCAGGTCTCATTGAATCGATTGAGCAGTCAGATTGGATCAGCCCGATGATCATTCAGGAGAAAAAAACAAAAGGAGAAATACGTATTTGTGTGGACCTCTGAAAAGTAAACGATGCTTGTGACCCCTTCACTACTCCCTTCTCTGATGAAATCTTGGATAGCATGGGTGGCCAGGAGGCCTATTCCTTCACAAATGGATTCTAAGGATACCATCAGATCAGAATTGCACCAGAGGATTGTAGTAAGACCACCTTTGCCACCAAATTGGGCTCCTTCCAGTACAAGGTCATGCCCTTCAGTCTTAAGAACACACCTGCTATCTTTTCAAGGGTCATAGTGGCCATGTTCAAAGAATTTATCCATAAGTTTTTGGAGGTTTACTTCGATGACTAGACGATGTTTCGCTTAGTAAAAGAACATGTCTCGAACTTGCAATTAATGTTGGATGTGTGTTGAAAGCACCAGATCTCCATAAATTTCAAGAAGTGTGTCTTCTACGTGCCATTCGAAATATTGCTGGGTCATATAGTCTGTCGGTAGGGTCTGATGGTTGATCCCGTGAAGATAGTTGTCATTATCAACCCGGCATCCCCTACAATGGAGAAAAAACGATGCTCCATTGTCGGTCACATAGGCTATCACAGGAAATTCATTCAATGATACGCCTTAATCATAGCTCCAATGGAATAAATGCTAAAGAAAGATGTCTCTTTTTTTGGAATTATGAATGTCAGAAAATATTTTAACTACTCAAGGAGAAGATGATTTCGGCGCCCATAGTAATATTCCCTGACTGGTGAAAATAATTCCATGTACATGTTGATGCATCCGGCATTGCCTTAGGTGCGGTCCTTATGCATCCTGGTGAAGGGGATATTGATCATTCGGTTGCCTTTGCTAGTCAAAAAATCCCAGGTGCCAAACGGAATTACTGTACCACTGAACGCGAAGGACTGGCTATGGTGTATGTGCTACAAAAATATCGACACTATCTGCTGGGGGACACTTTAAGATGTTTACAGACCATTCAGCTTTGAAATACCTGGTCAACAAGCCTGTGTTCAGGGGGGATATTTTCCGCTGGTTGTTGCTATTTCAAGAGTATGATTTTGAGATCATCGTGAAGCCTGGAAGGTTGAATGCAGGCCCAGATCATCTGTCTCATATTGATACAGGGGAAGAACCCACTAACTTGGACAAAGGATTACCTGATGCGCAGCTGTTTACCATTAAAATGGTGGATGACCACTTCGCTGATATCATTCAGTTCGTTACTATGGGTATGGCCCCTGCTGTGTATTTAGTGCAAAAAAAAAAGGAGTTGGATACCCGAGCGGCAGACTTTACTATCATCGTAGGATAGCTATAAAAGCTAGGCGCAGATGAAATACTCCTCAGATACATATTATAATATGAATGACCCACCGTCCTTGCATAAGCCCATGAGGGAGTCGGTGGCGGCCACTATGCAGGCAGGGCTACAACGCAAAATATTTTGAGGGCTGGCTTGTGGTGGCCTACCCTGCATCAGGATTCTTACACCTATTGTAGAACGTGTGATACCTGCCAACGAACCGACCACCCCTCACGACGCGATGATATGCCGTTACATCCCCAAGTGGCCTTACAGGCTTTCAACAAATGGGCCATTGACTTTATAGGACCCATTAATCCACCGGGAAAGAAAACTGGCGCATGCTACATTATCACTACCACTGTATATGTCACACGATGGGTTGAGGCACAGGAAGTGAAGGATTGTACCACTGATACTGCTACACACTTCATCTTTGAGCATATTTTGACCAGGTTTGGCTGCTTGAAAATCCTAATGAGCGACAGAGGTACGCATTTTGTTAACCAAATGATTAAAGATTTGAATGAAGAATTCTGGATCCACCATACCAAGAGTACATCATACCATCCCCAAGCTAATGGGGCAGTTAAAGCTTTCAAAAAAAATTTGGAGTAGGAATTAACGAAGGTTTGTAAAGCCGATCGTAGTGACCGGGATATTTTCATCCCCTCGGTCCTATAGGCTTACCGGACAACCTGCAAAAAATTGACTGGTGGGACACTTTTCCGAATGGTCTATGGCAAGGAGGCCATCATGCCCATAGAATACGTTGTTCCTAGCCTATGCATTACAACATTAAAAATATGGTAGACTCCAATATCATAGAGGAACGCCTAGCGCAACTAGTAGCATTGGAAGAAGATTGGTTTATTTCTCAGTTTCAACAGTAGGTACAAAAATATAGAGATAAAGCATGGCATGATCGACACATTCGCCATAAGACATTTGTCGCAGGTGATCTTGTCTTATTATATGACAGCTAATTTGTGAAACATCCTGGAAAATTCTGACAGCACTAGCTTGGTCCCTACATAGTTCAAAAGGTGACAAATGGTGGAGCAGTCTAGTTAAGATTCTGGACTCAGTAACTTACTTGAATAATTGAAATATTGCATAGCTTCCTCACACTCTTCCACTACGGGCATGAGAAATACGAGAGCGCATATGACTCCTCCAGTCTTCAACTCGCTTTACAATCTCGACTTACAGTGATCTTTGAATGAACTATCCTCAGACAGGCGGCCCAACAGGCTTCAGTATTAATTCAAATAATATGTTACATACCAGATTATGCTTCAGAGTGGAGCCTTCTCGTCTCTTATCTCTTAGAGCATGAATACAAACACTCTTTCACACAAACACTCAAATAACACTCTCACACTTGATGTCTCAAAAAAAAACAAATACACACTTATATAGACATATGAGAACTATTAAGGGTCCTTGTCAGGCATTACTGGCCCAGACGGTGTCTGCTCAATATTCTCGAGTACAATAATTAAAAATAAAGACGCACTACCAAGGACCTTTCATTTCTCGGTCACTATCAAAATCATCATCATGATCAGGTTCACTGATTTCGGATGAGGATGAAGGAAGCTTTTGATTGCCCAAGACTGATTTAACCATTCCAAATATTCTGATTCCCATGCGCAGTGTGGCTACTCTTGAGCATCTTGGTACAAATCCACAAATATGGTTGACTTTTCATCGGATACCTTCTCTTTTCCTTTCTCTGTAACTGCTTTTCCTTTAGTGGCGACTGTAGAAGATTCCTCTTTTTGTAAAGCCCATGAAGATTGTCCTATATCAAATTTGATGGTGTGTGTCGTTACATAGATATTCTTTTGTGGAAAGAGATATTTATCATCAGATTTCTTCCACCTGTTTACATATGCCATGGGGTCTATCTCTATGTCAAGGAATATTTCTTACTTTTACAAAAATCTGGTAGTGATTGAACTGGCATCTCTACTCCATCTAGCAATTCCCATTTAAAAATTTGGAACATGCTTACGGAACGTTCAATAGCACACTGAACCCAAAGCTTACAGTTATGATTAACATTCTCATTCTGCTGCCAACCTAATTCAAAGATCATGGATGAACATACTTTGGTAGATAGTAAGTGACTTATTAGGCAAAGTGCATCCTCAGTCCAGTTTCCATTCATGATACTAATAGTAATTAATGATTTTTGATTAATTAATAATTTGATTACTTTTTTCCTTCCCTGCAATCCTTCTAATGTTCTAATCATGGACAATTTCTCAGGTAATTTAAGTTTATAGAATTCTTTAAGCCATAAAGAAATCTTCTTCACTTCCTTAGCATTTTCGACTAGAAAAAATTCGTCAATCATTTCTGGACCATAAATCTGAGCAAAAGGATTTGGAACAATGGGATCTCTAAATTCTATGCTTTGGTAATCCCATGGTGCTGAAAAATTTCTTAAATACTACAGTGTTCTTTCTACACATTGAGAGGCTCTTACCTGGGGCTTCTTTCGGCAACAACCATCTTTGATTTCCCAATCAGCAAATGGTTCAAACAATTCGTGTTGGAAATATGATGCAGAGTGTTGTCCTTGATGGCAACCCACTGAATGAAGATGAAGACATGCGACTGTTGACATGTGTTGTCCTTGATGGAAATCCACCTGATGAAGTTATGCTTGACTTGATGGACTTAGTAAATGATGTAAATCTGATGTGATATAATGTTTGTTGACAATATGATGCTAAGTGTTGTCCTTGAAAGGCAACCCATCTGATAAAGATGATGACAACTTACTTGATGAAGTTGTGCTTGATAGAATATGTTCTTGATGAAGGAAATCTGGTGTATCTACAGTGAGTAAAGAAGGAAATGAAGAAAGGATTTCAGCATGTGCTAGATTCTATGATGAAAAAGAGTATGTCTCTAGGTATACGCGGATTGGCCTAGGGGAAGTCGCGTATGCACGCGGAAAAGAACGTGCCAAGTCGCGTATGGGCTAAAGCGCTCAAAAAGTGCAAAACCAAGGGTAACCACCATAGTATTGACCCATGGTATTGGGTAATGATCCGCCTAATTGACCCCGTCCAGGTAGTTTTGGGCTCATGGTATTGTTTTGGCCCATGGTATTGAAAAAAAGGGGCTCATGGTATTGAAAAAGGATAAACCTATATAAGGAGAACAAATTCATTGTGCATAACATGAGTGTGGGTGCAAGATGTCTGAGCTTGAATGAATACTTCTCTCTGAAGTAGATCTGAATGGAAAGGGTTACACTTGAAGATAATTCTGAATGTATGATGCACCTATGATGAAGAAGGGGATCTAGATCTGAAATGCACTTGTATCTACTAGATCTGATTATGGAAGGCTTAGATCTGTGATGAGGCGAGCATCTAGGCGAACATCTGTCTGAAGCAAAAGGGTAGATCTGAACTGAATATCTGATCTGATGAAGTATGCTGCTTTGTAATGATTGAAGATCTATACGCTACTTCGCCGCGGAGGAAGCGCGTATATACGCGGCTTCAGCGAAGAGAAAGCGCGTATGCGCAATAAAATATACACTGAGGTATACGCTGGTTTGTATGGACGGAAGCGCGTATATACGCGACATCAGTGAAGTGAAAGCGCGTATGCAAACTAGGGTTTGCTGAAGCAAAGGGTATGAAATTTCTGATCTGTTCTGCTATGTTTCTGCTATCTGATCTGTGTTGTTAAGTATCTGTTGGTGATGAATGTTTGTGCTTAAAAGTTTGGAAAGGGTCCAGTCTGGAAATATGATGAAATGTGGCCTGCAAGTGGTGTTCTATTGAAGTTGTTGGATCCAGTGTGAAAATTGATGAAACATGGTCCAAGGTGGTGCTGAAGGTTGTAGCCTTTAGTCAGGGGGTTGTAGCTCCCTTCCAGGAGAGGCTGGTAAACGAGTCAGGGGGTTGGAGCTCCCTTTCAGGAGAGGCTGGTAAACGAGCGCAGGTGGGTGCCTGCGTGCTGGTCAATTCTGCGCCATCACATATGTTGTAAGATGTTTTCTCTATAATAAAATATTGAAGGCTGAGCAACTGCAGCGATGGTTTTCTCCCGATTTGGGTTTCCACCTAAAAATCCTGGTGTTCATGTGTGATGCTTTGTGTGATGGCTTATTCTGTTCTTACTGCAAATGTTTACTGTTTCTTGAACATCTGATGAATGAATGATGGAATGATATAAGTGAAGATTTAATGACATATCTAGATATCTGTGTATAGGCGAGTTTCATAAAGGGTATCCGCGTATATACGCTAGTTTACTGAAATAAAGTAGCATATGGGTTTTAAGGAATGAAAAAGTAAAAAGTTTTGATTATGCAGTAAATACTGATTCACCCCCACCCCCCCTCTCAGTATTTTTCCCAACAATTGGTATCAGAGCAGGTCCTTGTGCAGAAGCTTGATCGCTTAAAGGAGATCCGTCGCAATGGGAAGTCAAGAAGGAGTAATGTCTATAAAGCCACCTCTATTCAATGGAAGCAATCTGATATTCTGGAAGGTACGTACAAAAGCATATCTACAAAGTCTTGGTGCAGATGTATGGGCAATCGTGGAAGAAGGTTATCAATACCCAGCAAGTATTCCTACTGATGCAGCAGAAAGGAAGAAGTATGAAATCAATGCCAAAGCAGTGAATGTCTTATTGGGAAGCATGTATGAATCAGAATTTGCTAAATTGATGCAGCTACATTCAGCAAAAGAAATATGGGACAAAATCATTCTAAGCTATGAAGGAGACACAAAGGTAAAAAGTGCAAAACTCCAAACTCTAAGAATTGAATATGAAAATTTGAAGATGCATAGTGATGAAAGTGTTGCCAGTTTCTTTCTTCGTCTAGATGATATTGTAAATCGGATGAGAAATTTGGGTGAAACCATAACCGATACTACTCTGGTGGAAAAATTCTTAAGATCCTTGACTTCAAAATTTGACTCTAAAGTTTCAGCCATTGAAGAAAGGCAAGATCTGCAAACTCTTACTATTGTTCAATTACATGGTATTCTGACTGCTTTTGAAATGAGACAAGGAGGTCCTTCTCAAATCAAAGAAGCTGCTTTTAAGGTATCTGCAAGAGGAAAAGGAAAGGAAGTTGTCAAAGAATCCAGCTATATATCTGATGAAGAAGAAGCGAATTTCGTGAGAAAGCTCCAACTAGGTACTGGAAGATTCAAAGGTAAGCTTCCCTTCAAATGTTTTGAGTGTGGAAAAGTTGGTCACTATGCTGCTAAATGTCCTTATATAGAAAAGCATGGTAAAGGGAAACAATTTGAAAAGAGAAAGAGTTATTATGCAAAAGAAGATGATGATGAAGTGTCCAGTGAAGATGAAGAAGATTCTGGCCAAGATCTGAAAGTGCTCATGGCTAAGAAGCAAAAGAAGAAGGTTACTCAAGGAAAGGAGATACCTCAGAAATCATGTATAGCAAAAATTGAAGAAGATGAAACAGATTCCGACGAATATCTACAAGCACTCATGGCAAAGAAGAAGAAGGAGAAGGCCACGTGTAATACTCTTCTTTGTGCAAACAATAGTAAAGATAGTGAAAGTAAAATTGTGGATCTAGAAGAAGCTCTCAAGATTAAAGTTGAAGAACTGCAAAGTTCATATAATAATCAAGAAACTATCTACAAAGAGATGATCTCACAAATGAAAGATCAAATAGAAATGCTGAATGGACAGGTGGACAAGTATCAAAGGTTTCATACTTATGCATCCAATCAAATTAAATAACTAGAAGCAGAAATCAACGATCTAAATGCAGATCTCGAAAAATCAAGCAAGAAGAATGAAGGACTTGAAGATGCAATCATCTTTCTACAAACAGATCTTGAAGCATCAAATAAGAAGAATGAAGAACCTCTGTCATTTGAAAAGGAAGGCCTTGAAGCAGAAATCATCTCTCTCAAAGAAGATCTGGAAAAATCAAATAAGAAGAATGAAGAGCTAGAACAAACATGTGAAGAAAACGAAAATTGGCTGAAAGAAGAGATCCTAAATCTGAAGGATCAAGTTGAAGATGGAAGAAGAAAAGAAGAAAGCATGACAAAGCAATGTCAAGCCTTGGAGGTTGAGGTAAACATTCTCAAAGGTAAATTAGAAGAAAAAGTTAAACTTTTGAGTTTTCATGATAGTACTAATATTTTGGACAATATTCTGAGTAATCAAAGGCATCCTGCTATCAAACTTGGTCTTGGTTTCCATGAAACTGTTAAAGGAGAATCTAGCTTGCAAGGAAGTGCAAAAAATTCATAGGGTGTCAATGCAAAACCTGAAGTGTTGAAGGAAACAAAAGATCAAACAACAATCATGAATTCTCAAAAGAATTCATTCAAGAACATTGAATGTTTTAAATGTCATAATTATGGACATAAAGTAGTTGATTGTAAAAGGAGGAAGAATAGAAATACTCATTATGATTCTTATGTTTATTTCTCTGGACACATGAGGTGTTATTCTTGCAACAAGTATGGACATGTAGAAAAGGAATGCAGGTTGAACAGACATGGGAAAGTGGACAATTTTCAGCACACAGTTGGAAAGCTCAAGCAAATTTGGAAAAAGAAGGAGGACCGATCAGAAACGTAGGGAATTCTGACCCTACTGCAGTCATCCGCTTTTGGAAGCTTACTTCTCTGATTGACTGCAGGAATGATGTGGGATACATTATGGGATTTAGTAATGTATCGTCACAAGGGGAGAAATGCATGATGACTCTCATGGTTGATTTGATTATTCTGGTTATATGTATTTCTGACAGTGCATCTGGTGTGAAGAAAAGACAGGAACAGAAGGTAAATGTGCAGGGAGAGATAAAGGAATGTGAAAAATTTCTATGTTTCACTTTCCATACGCGGGTTCTATTCACCAAAGTCGGGTATACACGCGAGTCCAAGCTGACACAGCCGCGTATTCATTGATGATAAGGAAATTTATCTGATAGCTGAAGATCTGGAGCAGAGGTCCAGGGGGAGCATCAGTCTGACTACTGATGATTGAACTATTAGCATTTTTCTGGTTATACTCATGATTATGATAATATGATACTTGGTTGAAGTTTATGGATGAGTCCTGGTTGCTTGTTGATGAAGAGTATTAATTGTTGAGATGAAAGTCTTAGTATTCAGAGATAAGGACAGATCATGCAGAGATGGTTGCTGATGACTTGCTGATAAAGGTATTCAAGATTGCACAAGTTAAGCAATAGCACTAGTTTAGGGGGAGTAGCAGGTTGATGATTGCATTGTTGGCAATATGATTGCTTATTTTTTGGTCTGTATGATACTCATGCTCAAATGATGATGACTTGGTACATGGATTATTATGATGAGATTTTGAGCCCTGGTTGCTGATAAAGTATCTTTTGTGTTCACACATGGATGAGTTGGATGCCGATTGATTCAGAAATAAGAAGAGATCATGCAGAGTTTGTTACTATGGTTGAGATATTTTGCCTACATATGTTACTTCATGTTTAATCTTGAAGATCATGGTGATTTTGGACCACATGGATGATTGCTTGACACATATATGAAGATGTTGTTCTGGTATGATAATTTCTCTTGGAAAGAATGTATTGATGCTGCACGGAATATGAAGACTTGGTTACTAATGCGCTTATGCTACCACCATTGGATGACGATTGAAGACACAACTACTCTGTTCTATCTGTAGTCCAGGGAAGCAGTCAAATATCTCAGAAAGAAGCTGAACACCGGCTTTTCTTCACAGAGAATCAGATCTGATTGAATTTTAGAAGATGGCTTGGGATACGCGGGTTTCCTGAAACACAGTCGCGTATGTACGCAAGTTCATGCACATAAAACCGCGTATGTCTGATTGCTGACAATTTTTGCTTGAAGTCAGCTCTCTTCAGCACAGCTGTAGTGTTGTTTGGTATCTCTGGTGGTGTTCCAGTTCTCATAATTCTGTTTCTAATGTTTTGATGAAAATGCCTTGATGATTTGTTGGTGAAAGTGTTCAGGATGGACAGACTAAGGGGGAGCCTTAGTAATATGGAACGGATGCATGGATGCACAGATTCAGGGGGAGCATTAGCGTTGCTGATTATAATGCATTGTTGGCATTATGATGGTTCTGAAATATGTTCTCTTTCTTGAGGACTTTCTGGTGTTGGTCTTAAAGTTATATTTGTAGTTTAATGAAAAGGTCATGTTGAGACCCATGATGTAAAATTGTAATATTCAGTCATGTAAGGACTTTTCTAATTTGTAAACCCACTTGGTTGGGTAGCTGAGTCAAATTTTTTAAACCCACTTGGTTGGGTAGCTAAATTGAAATATGTAAACCCACTTGGTTGGGTACTTGAGTCTCATATGTAAATCCACTTGGATGGATCTTCGATGTAAGTATGAGTCATTGGTGATAGGAAAGTCATAGAGTCATGTACTTCATTGAAAATATGTTTGAAGATTCAGCATGAACTCAGGGGGAGCTTGGTCACTTCAGTATACATCAGATCTGTAGAACGCTTCTTCTACATGAGGAGAAAAGGGGATGAGTATGATTGGTTTTGATCCGCCCGTTGCCCTTGATGTCAAAGGGGGAGAGTGTGTTGGTTTGATCCTTGGTTTTGATCCACCCTTTGCCCTTGATGTCAAAGGGGAGGGGTGTGTTGGTTTGATCCCTTTGGTTTTGATCCACCCTTTGCCCTTGATGTCAAAGGGGGAGAGTGACATGGTGTTTGAATGAAGAGAAAGAATGGTGTCAAAAATGGAGAATGTGACATGGTGTCATTGCATTCTTAATGTACCTATCGGTTGTGGTAACCAAACACCATCGTGGTTGCCATCAAGTCCAAAGGGGGAGATTGTTGGCAATATGATGCAGAGAGTTATCCTTGATGGCAACCCACTGAATGAAGATGAAGACATGCGACTGTTGACATATGTTTTCCTTGATGGCAATCCACCTGATGAAGTTATTCTTGACTTGATGGACTTAGTAAATGATGTAAATGCGATGTGGAAGTATGATGTTTGTTGACAATATGATGCTGAGTGTTGTCCTTGAAAGGCAACCCACTTAATGAAGATGATGACAACTTACTTGGTGAAGTTGTGCTTGATAGAATATGTTCTTGATGAAGGAAATCTGATGTATCTACAGTGAGTGCAGAAGGCAATGAAGAAAGGATTTCAGCATGTGCTAGATTCTATGATGAAAAAGAGTATGTCTCTAGGTATACGCGGATTGTCCTAGGGGAAGTCGCGTATGAACGCGGAAAAGAACGTGCCAAGTCACGTATGGGCTAAAGCACTCAAAAAGTGCAAAACCAAGGGTAACCACCATGGTATTGACCCATGGTATTGGGTAATGATCCGCCTAATTGACCCCGTCCAGATATTTTTGGGCTCATGGTATTGTTTTGGCCCATGGTATTGAAAAAGGGGCTCATGGTATTGAAAAAGGATAAACCTATATAAGGAGAAAAAATTCATTGTGCATAACATGAGAGTGGGTGCAAGATGTCTGAGCTTGAATGAATACTTCTCTCTGAAGTATATCTGAATGGAAAGGGTTACACTTGAAGATAAATCTGAATGTATGATGCACCTATGATGAAGAAGGGGATCTAGATCTGAAATGCACTTGTATCTGATTATGGAAGGCTTAGATCTGTGATGAGGCGAGCATCTAGGCGAACATCTGTCTGAAGCAAAAGGGTAGATCTGAACTGAATATCTGATCTGATGAAGTATGCTGCTCTGTAATGATTGAAGATCTATACGCTACTTCGCCGCGAAGGAAGCGCGTATATACGCAGCTTCAGCGAAGAGAAAGCGCGTATGCGCAATAAAATATACACTGAGGTATACGCTGGTTTGTGTGGACGGAAGCGCGTATATACACGACATCAGTGAAGTGAAAGCGCGTATGCAAACTAGGGTTTGCTGAAGCAAAGGGTATGAAATTTCTGATCTGTTCTGCTATGTTTCTGCTATCTGATCTGTGTTGTTAAGTATCTGTTGGTGATGAATGTTTGTGCTTAAAAGTTTGGAAAGGGTCCAGTCTGGAAATATGATGAAAGGTGGCCTGCAAGTGGTGTTCTATTGAAGTTGTTGGATCCAGTGTCAAAATTGATGAAACGTGGTCCAAGGTGGTGCTGAAGGTTGTAGCCTTCAGTCAGGGGGTTGTAGCTCCCTTCCAGGTGAGGCTGGTAAACGAGATCGGGGGGTCGTAGCTCCCTTCCAGGAGAGGTGATGTGGCGCGGTGGGTGCTGCGTCTTTGGTCAAGTCTGCGCTTGACACATATGTTGTAAGATGTTTTTCTCTATAATAAAATATTGAAGGTGAGCAAGCTGGAGGGTGGTTTTCTCCCGATTTGGGTTTCCACCTAACAATCCTGGTGTTCATGTGTGATGCTTTGTGTGATGGCTTATTCTGTTCTTACTGCACATGTTTACTATTTCTTGAACATATGATGAATGAATGATGGAATGATATAAGTGAAAATTTAATGACATATCTAGATATATGTGTATACGCGAGTTTCATAAAGGGTATCCGCGTATATACGCTGGTTTACCGAAAGAAAGTAGCGTATGGGTTTTAAGGAATGAAAAAGTAAAAAGTTTTGATTATGCAGTAAATACTGATTCACCCCCCCCCCCCCCCTCTCAGTATTTTTCCCAACAATTCGTACTGGGGAAATGAATCTGTACTTATAAAATTTTCATCAATTCTTCGAAGAAATGCTGCTTTGAGTTCCTCAAAGAGATCTGGAATTCTTAGAGATTTTAAAAATATCTCAACCTTCTCACTCATATTAATTTCATCTAAATCCAACATTTTAGCAGAGGTGTAGATAGCAAAGGAAAAATCCACACCAGCAATAATTTGATAATAATTCAAAGTTGTCAAAACTTTGATCATATCATTAGTGTATTGTCTTGACCAGTAATCATCAAGTGTTTTAAAATAGAGTTTTACTTTCATGTTAGGAAGAGGATATACCTTTACCAGTTCTTCATCCAATCCTAGTAAAACACCTACATTTTTGCTCTGCCATGCTTGACATCATTGAATCCATTGGTTTCTTTTTATTCTCAATCCAACAATATTTTTTATTTCTCCAACTAAATAATTGAGAACCAATTCCAGTATCTGAAATCTTTTGACAAAGGTTTCAAAATTATCATCTTTAACCGATTTACCTGGAAGAGAAAATAGACTGGTTCTTTGATGGGTATGGGCTTTGTTCATATCTCTGGTCAAAGAATCCGCTAAATAATTAGAAATACCAGGAACCCATTCTACATCAAATTCATATATATGAAACCATATCTGCCATGCTAATAATCTTCCTCTTGCAAATTGCTTTGAGATCTTTGCTGATAAGAAATATTTAAAATTCATGGAATTTGTTCTTATCAAAAATTTAGCAGGGGCTAGATATAGCTCAAATTTTTGAATACCATTAAAAATGGCAAGAGACTCTTTTTTAGCCGTGAAATATTTCTTTTGGTGAGGCAGAAACCCACCTGATGCATATGCACATAAAATTTCTTCTCATGTATCCTCCTTTTGTTCAAAAAGAATAGTGGCCCAAAAAGAATCAGAGGCATCAGTCTGAAGAATTAAAAATCCATTACCTGGAGGCTTGAGTTCTGGAAAATTCTTGCATTCATATTTCAATGATTTGACTATTTGTGTGGCTTCTGGAGACCACTCAGAATTCAAATGTTGTCGAATTGGAGCAGTCTTCTCAAAGAGACGAGGAATGTATTTATGTACATAGTTGAGCACGCCTAGAAATCTCTGAATCATTTTTGTATCTGTAAGCTCATCGAGAAATGCAGAGAGCTTTGTGAGTACATGCGGTTGCATCTGAATCTTTCCATTAATAACATGAATTCCCAAAAAATATATACTATCTTGAAACAAGACCATTTTCTTTTCAGAAAGAACAATACCGTGCTTTCTGGCTTCTTCCAGAAATATCTGCAAATGCTACATATGGTCTTCAAGATTTTGGCTATGAATCAATATATCATCAATATATACAACAATGAAATCATATTTACCAAAAATAAAATCCATGCACCTTTGAAAGAAGGAAGGCGCATTCTTCAAACCAAAATGAACAACTTTCCATTGAAAGAATCCGGCAGGACAAGTGAAAGCAGTTTTGTGACGATCTTCTTCTTTAATCTGTATCTGGTAGTAACCATATTTCATGTCAAACTTACTGAAAATATTACTACGCTGGATCTTCTGCATAATCGTTTCCTGGCGAAGTAAAGGATAATTAAAACTCTTGGTGATAGCATTCAAAGGTTTATAATTGATCACCATTCTGGCTTTACCTCTTACTATTTCAGAATGATTTCTTACCAGAAAAGTAGAGCATGAATAATGAGAATTACTTGGTTGAATTAATTGAAGATTCAGAAGTTCTTGAATCTGATTTCTAATTTCTTTTTCATCACATGGAGTATAGGGTATAAGTTTTCCTTTGACCCCATTGTCATGAAGAGTGATGATCTCTTGTTGGGGACTCTCTATACTCCAAAAAGCTTGAGGATTTTCAGAACAATTTTTTAACAATTTATCAAAAATAGCAACTTGTGTTAGAGACCAGTCTATATTTCGGTTTGCTTTCTGCTTAGTTTTACTATGACTCCTTTCTTCATAGATTTGTAACACTTCTTGCCAATTATTAGAGTCATTTTGAGGTCATCTGGTACCTTCTTTCTTTTGGCTATTCTCTCTTCGTGCTTCGAAATTAGCCAAAGTTAATCTTGGGACTGAAATTGCCTTCTTCTTGATATTGAAGATAACTTTATCTTTGCTGATAGTCACTGGTAATATAGAATTTATAAAAGGCATTCCAAGAAATAAGCTAGCAGATGTATCATAATGTTGAAAAACAGAAAAATTTACAATACTCCCCCAAATTTTTAAAGAAACATTGTCCACATAATGGGTAAGATTTACAGATCCACCAATGGTCTCAGAAATAAGAATGTTTTGCAAAGGTTTCCATAATCCTTTGAACAAAGAGGGGCAAGCTAAGTTATTAGAACCACTTGTGTCAATGAAGGCATCGACATTAATCCACTCACCTTTAATCTGAACTTCAATAGGGATGTACAAAAGATTGTTAGTTTTAACAATATTTTTAAGAGATGAACTCTCTTCGGTATTAATAGATCTTGGAGCGGGTAAGGATGAAGACTGAGAGACTATCTTGGGATAAGGGAAGAAAGAATACAAAGTGGGGTGTGGAGACAAGGAATTTAAAATGGGAGGTGAATTCTTTATACCAGTATCATCAAAAGTGGAAAGCGAAGGAACAACAGAGACAATTCCATCTGAAAGATATTCAGGTGTTTCATCAGTGTATTCATCGGAACTAAATTCTTCACTGTAATGCAATTCATCATCTTCATAGCATTCAGTGTCATCATAGCATATGTTCATTTTTTGACATGTATCAGGAACTGATTCAGTGTCTGATAGACAAGCATCAGTCAGAATATATAATCTGATACTTCATCTTGAGAATCAACTAGTGACCAATTATCAACAAAATTAGCAATCTCAATGCAGGCTAATTTACGAGCAAAGTGACCTTCTTGTTTGCATATGAAACATGCAATGTGCTTTCTTGGTTGCCTGCATTTTTTGAAATATTTAAACTTTCTGAAAGGCTTTCTGGGGTTGGCTACTCTTTTGGGCTTGAATTTTCCATACCTCTTTGATTTTCATTTCTTGAATGGAGTCCATGGAAAAACAGAGCGACAAACATTAAGACGAAGAGAAAAATGTTGAGATTTCTTTTGCCAGCAAAGATATTTAACTTTTTCCTGACATCTAAACAAAAGATCTATCCAGTAAGTTTGTTCAATCTTCTATCCTTGAACTTCTAGATATTTCTTTATTAGATCACTGAGATTGCTAGGCAGCTTAGACAAAAATGAAATTTTCTGAATAGAATCATTTGTCAAATTGGCTTTATAAATTTTTTCCATATAGTCATTACCAAACTGATCTAGGAACTTAATATCTTTGAGTTCCATTCGTGCCAGGTCTGTGATGATTTGTTTTTTTCTCATCAGCTAGTTCTGGTACAAACTGAGTTTGGAGTAGCAGTTCTAAAGTGGCTAGGCCTAACGCTACCACATTCATTCTTTCTTCATCTGATGGCCCCATCGACTAGTCATAGACAATGCCAGCCATGCATTTTTCAGTGACGGAAAAAATAGAAATATTATCTAATTTAGAAACAACTTGCATCTGATAAAAGGCTCCAATCCACACTCTTATGGATTCGACTGGATTTGTTGATTTATCTAAATCCAGAACATAACCAGTGGCATTGGTAGCAAACAAATCTTCTTCTACCTGTGGGTATTTTGGAACTTCTCTAAAGACATGAGCTTTTTGAAGAGAAGGTAAAATAAAGGATGGAAACTTAGAGGCAGCATTTTCTAGAGTAGCAATTTCACTCTTAGGTTTCTGAAAGTTTAGATTCTTTACTGGTTCTAATTTTCTTTCAGAAGGTTTTCTTTCAGATGCTTTTGCACTAGATTCTACTCCACTTTCTTCTTGCTTTTCATCTATATCCCAATAATTGGGAGTATCCATTGAAATAGAGAATGTGGGAGCTTTATTTTATCTACGTTTCCTTTCTTTCTTTATCTTCTCTTTTGCTTCTCTTCGTTGAGTTTCTTCTTGTTGTTCATCATGGAGAAGCCTAAGATTTCGGAGAATTTGCTCAGTCTGGGAACCAAGATCATCAAGAAAATATTTAGCATGTGCACACCAAGTAGTAAGATAGTTACCTATCTGATAGATTTGATCTAAATAATTGGGATTGGTGGTATTATGCTCTATGAGAGGAGCACATTCAGCTCTAGTGGTTGGATTTTTATACATGGAAGAGGTGGTGCAAAATTTTGTCTTGGGAGGCCATTTCCCACCTTTCACAAAACAATGATTGGCATATTGCCATTCTTCAATAGGAGCAAAAGGAACATGAGAAATATGGTGCATTTTATTTACAACAAGGAATGGTTTGGAATCGGGTATGTACAATTCATTAGAGGCCAAAATGGGTTCAGAAGGAAATACTTCTTCAATAGGAGACATATTAGTTCTTCTGGAGGAAGAAGCTTCAGAATTGGAAACAAGAACAACATATCGACGAGGTCTAACAAGAGGTCTTTGAATCTCTGGTTTGGGAGGAATAAGCTTTACTCTACCATCAGAGATAGCAATGCATTTAAGTTTAGATTCTGGCTTCTTGTCATCAGCAATAGACTTATACTGGAAATACCAATCGTGAGGGAGTTCAGTAGGATCATAAATTACAACTTCTACTTGGGCATTGGAAAGACCAACAGTCACACAGTATTTCAAGACATGTTTTTTTAATTTAGGATGAGTAGTATTAGTTAACTGGAAAGAAGTTTGAACTAATACAGAGAGATATTCACTGTCTTCTGCCAATTGGAGACCTTGAACCCCATTCATTAATTTCCAACAATATTTCAAATGAATATCTGTCAGGCTTATTGAGTAATCAGGATAGATAGTGCCATATTGACAGCCTGTGGATAGATTACCCATGATTGTTCCTATTCTGGCATGGCCATAGCTCTGGTGTCGGGTATCAAAGACTTCAGCAATACAGGGAGTGTTTAACCCATGACAGAATAAAGGAGCAATACCAATACGAATACCACCAAAATGAAGATATTTATACTTCTTATCTTTGGCATACTATCTGAATTTCTTAATTTCATCTTCAGAAAACAAATTCAAGGCTACTATTTGAACAGACAGACCAGAAATATTAATGGTAACCTCTACTTCTTTCAAAAAATATGTTTTCTTGAAAACATAAGACAAATGAAGTTTATAGACATCGGTCGCATGAAGCGACGGTGGATTCCAAGTTTTAGGATTTTCTACAGACTCATGAGTTTCATTAGGGTATCAGAGCCTAGGTGTTCTCGATTCTGTTATGGAAAATTTATTACGCTCTTTCTCCTCTGTAGATCGTAACATAATTAATGAAGTCGCCTCTCGCTCTGTTGAATATGAAGACCCTAATGAAACTCATGAGTTTGTAGAAAATCCTGAAACTTAGAATCTGTCGTCACTTCATGCGACTGATGTCTATAAACTTCCTTTGTCTTATGTTTTCAAGAAAAAATCTTTTTTGAAAGAAGTAGAGGTTACCATTAAGATTTCTGGTCCGTTTGTTCAAATAGTAGCCTTGAATTTGTTTTCTGAAGATGAAATTAAGAAATTCAAACAATATGCCAAAGATAAGAAGTATAACTATCTTCATTTTGGTGGTATTCGTATTGGTCTTGCTCCTTTATTCCGTCATGGGTTAAACACTCCCTGTATTGCTGAAGTCTTTGATACCCGACACCAGAGCTATGACCATGTCAGAATAGGAACAATCATTGGTAATCTATCCACAGGCTGTCAATATGGCACTATCTATCCTGATTACTCAATAAGCCTGACAGATATTCATTTGAAAGACTGTTGGAAATTAATTACTGGGGTTCAAGGTCACCAATTGGCCGAAGACAGTGAATATCTCTCTGTATTAGTTCAAACTTCTTTCCAGTTAACTAATACTGCTCATCCTAAATTAAAACAACCTGTCCTGAAAGACTGTGTGAATGTTGGTCTTTCCAAATCCCAAGTAGAAAGTGTCCTTTATGATCCTACTGAACTCCCTCACAATTGGTATTTCTAATACAAGTCTATTGCTGATGACAAGAAGCCTGAATATAAACTTAAACGCATTGCTATCTCTGATGGTAGAGTAAAGCTTATCCTCCCAAACCAGAGATTCAAAGACCTCTTGTCAGACCTCATCGATATGTTGTTCGTGTTTCCAATTCTGAAGCTTCTTCCTCTAGAAGAACAAATATGTCTCCTATTGAAGAAGTATTTCCTTCTAAACCTGTTTTGGCCTCTAATGAAGTGTACATACCCAAGTCCAAACCATTCCTTGCTGTAAATAAAATGCACCATATTTCTCATGTTCCTTTTGCTCCTATTGAAGAATGGCAATATGCCAATCGTCGTTTTGTGAAAGGTGGGAAATGGAATCCCAAGACAAAATTTTGCACCACCTCTTCCATGTCTAAACAACCAACCACTAGAGCTGACTGTGCTCCTCTCATAGAGCATAATGCCACCAATCCCCATTATTTAGATCAAATCTATCAGATAGATAAATATCTTACTACTTGGTGTGCACATGCTGAAGATGTTCTTGATGATCTTGGTTCCCAGATTGAGCAAATTTTCTGAAACATTAAGCTTCTCCATGATGAACAACAAGAAGAAACTCAATGAAGAGAAGCAAAAGAGAAGAGAAAGAAAGAACTGAAACACAGAGAAAATAAATCTCCCACATTCTTTATTTCAATCGATACTCCAAATTATTGGGATATAGATGAAAAGAAAGAAGAAAGTGGAGTATAATCTAGTGCACAAGCATCTGAAAGAAAACCTTTTGAAAGAAAATTAGAACCAGTAAAGACTCTAAACTTTTAGAAACCTAAGAGTGAAATTGCTACTCTCGAAAATGTTGCCTCTAAGTTTCCATACTTTATTTTACCTTCTCTTCAAAAAGCTCATGTCTTTAGAGAAGTTCCAAAATACCCACGGGTAGAAGAAGATTTGTTTGCTACCAATGCCACTGGTTATGTTCTGGATTTAGATAAATCAACAAATCTAGCCGAATCCATAAGAGTGTGGATTGGAGCCCTTTATGAGATGCAAGTTGTTTCTAAATTAGATAATATTTCTATTTTTTCCCTCACTGAAAAATGCATGGTTGGCATTGTCTATGACTGGTGGATGGGGCCATCAGATGAAGAAAGAATGAATGTGGCAGCGTCAGGCCTAACCACTTTAGAACTACTACTCAAAACTCAGTTTGTACCAGAACCAGCAGATGAGAAAAAACAAATCATCACAAACTTGGCACGAATGGAACTCAAAGATATTAAGTTCCTAGATCAGTTTGGTAATGACTATATGGAAAAAATTTATAAAGCCAATCTGACAAATGATTCTGTTCAGAAAATTTCATTTTTGTCTAAGTTGCCTGGCAATCTCGGTGATCTAATAATGAAAGATCTAGAAGTTCAAGGAAATAATATTAAACAAACTTACTAGATAGATCTTTTTTTTAGATGTCAAGAAAAAGTTAAATATCTTTGCTGGCAAAAGAAAGCTCAAGAGTTTTCTCCTAGTCTTAATGTTTGTCACTCTTTTTTGCCATGGACTTCATTCAAGAAACGAAAATCAAAGAGGTATGGAAAATTCAAGCCCAAAAGAGTAGCCAACCCCAGAAGGCCTTTCAGAAAGTTTAAATATTTGAAAAAACGCAGGCAACCAAGAAAGGACAATGCATGTTTCATATGCAAACAGGAAGGTCACTTTGCTCGTAAATGTCCCAAATTTCTTCAAATAAGCTAAAAGCCTGCATTGAGATTGCTGATTTTGTTGATAATTGGTCACTAGTTGATTCTCAGGATGAAGTATCAGATGTATATATTCTGACTGATGCTTCTCTATCAGACACTGAATCAGTTCCTGATACATGTCAAAAAATGAACAGATGCTATGATGACACTGAATGCTATGAATATGATGAATTGCATTACAGTGATGAATTTAGTTCCGATGAATACACTGATGAAACATCTAAATATCTTTCTAATGGAACTGTCTCTGTTGTTCCTTCGCTTTCCACTTTTGATGATACTGGTATAAAGCATTCACCTCCCGTTTTAAATTCCTTGTCTCCACACCCCACTTTGAATTCTTTCTGCCCTTATCCAAAGACAGTCTCACAGTCTTCATCGTTACCCGCTCCAGCATCTATTAATACTGAAGAGAGTTCATTTCTCAAAAATATTGTTAAAACTAACAATAGTCTGTACATCCCCGTTGAAGTTCAGATTAAAGGTGAGTGGATTAATGTCGATGCCTTCATTGATACCGGCGGTTCTAATAACTTAGCTTGCCCCTCTTTGTTCACAGGATTATGGAAACGTTTGCAAAACATTCTTATTTCTAAGACCATTGGTGGATCTATAAATCTTACCCATTATGTGGATAATGTTTCTTTAAAAATTGGGGGGATTATTGTAAAGTTTTCTGCCGTTCAACATTATGATACATCTACTAGCTTATTTCTTGGAATGCCTTTTATAAATTTTGTATTACTAGTGACTATCAGCGAAGATAAAGTTATCTTCAATATCAAAAAGAGGGAAATTTCAGTCCCAAGATTAACTTTGGCTAATTCCAAAGCATGAAGAGAGAATAGCCAAAAGAAATCAGGTACCAGACGACCTCAAAATGACTCTAATAATTGGCAAGAAGAGTTACAAATCTATGAAGAAAGGAGTCAGAGTAAAACTAAGCAGAAAGCAAACCGAAATACAGACTGGTCTCCAGCACAAGTTGCTATTTTTGATGAATTGTTAAAAAATGATTTTGAAAATTCTCAAGCTTTTTGGAGTATAGAGAGTCCCCAAAAAGAGATCATCACTCTTCATGACAATGGGGTCAAAGGAAAACTTATACCCTGTACTCCAAGTGATGAAAAAGAAATTAGAAAGCAGATTGAAGAACTTCTGAATCTTCAATTAATTGAACCAAGTAATTCTCATTATTAATGCTCTGCTTTTCTGGTAAGAAATCATTCTAAAATAGTAAGAGGTAAAGCCAAAATGGTGATCAATTATAAACCTTTGAATGCTATCACCAATATTTTTAATTATCCTTTACCTCGCCAGGAAACGATTATGCAGAAGATCCAGCATCGTAAGATTTTCAGTAAGTTTGACATGAAATCTGGTTACTACTAGATATAGATTAAACAAGAAGATCATCACAAAACTGCATTCACATGTCCTGCCGGATTCTTTCAATGGAAAGTTGTTCATTTTGGTTTGAATAATGTGTCTGCCTTCTTTAAAAGGTGCATGAATTTTATTTTTGGTAAATAAGATTTCATTATTGTATATATTGATGATATATTGATTCATAGCCAAAATGTTGAAGACCATATGCAGCATTTGTAGATATTTCTGGAAGAATCCAGAAAGCACGGTATTGTTCTTTCTGAAAAGAAAATGGTCTTGTTTCAAGATAGTATAGATTTTTTGGGAATTCATGTTATTAATGGCAAGATTCAGATGCAACCGCATGTACTCACAAAGATCTCTGAGTTTCCCGATGAGCTTACAGATACAAAAATGATTCAGAGATTTCTAAGCATGCTCAACTATGTACATAAATACATTCCTCGCCTCTTTGAGAAGACTGCTCCAATTCGACAGCATTTTAATTCTGGGTGGTCTCCAGAAGCCACGCAAGCAGTCAAATTATTGAAAGATGAATGCAATAATTTTCCAGAACTCAAGCCTCCAGGTAACAGATTTTTAATTCTTCAGACTGATGCCTCTGATTCTTTTTGGGCCGCTATTCTTTTTGAACGAAAGGAGGATACAGGAGAAGAAATTTTATGTGCATATGCATCAGGTGAGTTTCTGCCTCACCAAAAGAACTATTTCATGGCTAAAAAAGAGACTCTCACCATTTTTAATGGTATTGAAAAATTCAAGCTATATCTAGCCCCTGCTAAATTTTTGATAAGAACAGATTCCATGAATTTTAAATATTTCTTATCAGCAAAGATTGCAATGAAACTTGCAAGAGGAATATTATTAGCATGGCAGATATGGTTTCAGATGTATGAATTTGATGTAGAACGGGTTCCTGGTATTTCTAATTATTTAGCAGATTCATTGACTAGAGATATGAACAAAGCCCATACCCATAAAAGAACCAGTCTATTTTCTATTCCAAGTAAATCAGTTAAAGATGATAATTTTGAAACCTTTGTCAAAAGATTTCAGATACTGGAATTGGTCCTCAATGATTTAGTTGGAGAAATAAAAAAGATTATTGGGTTGAGAATAAAAATAAACCAATGGATTCAACGATGTCAAGCATGGCAGACCAAAAATGTAGGCGTTTTACTGGGATTGGATGAAGAACTGGTAAAGGTATATCCTTTGCCTAACATGAAAGTAAAACTCTATTTTAAAACACTTGATGATTACTGGTCAAGACAATACACTGATGATATTATCAAAGTTTTGACAACTTTGAATTATTATCAGATTATTGGTGGTGTGGATTTTTCGTTTTCTATCTACACCTCTGCTAAAATGTTGGATTTAGATGAAATCAATATGAGTGAGAAGGTTGAGAGATTTTTAAAATCTCTAAGAATTCCAGATCTTTTTGAAGAACTCGAATCAGCATTTATTCAAAGAATTGATGAAAATTTTATAAGTACAAATTCATTTCCCCAGTACGAATTGTTTGAACCATTTGTTGATTGGGAAATCAAAGATGGTTGTTGCTGAAAGAAGCCCCAGGTAAGAGCCTCTCAATGTGTACAAATAACACTGCAGTACTTAAGAACTTTTTCAGCACCATGGGATTACCAAAGCATAGAATTTAGAGATCCCATTGTTCGAAATCCTTTTGCTTAGATTTATGGTCCAGAAAGGATTGACGAATCTATTCTAGTCGAAAATGTTGAGGAAGTGAAGAAGATTTCTTTATGGCTTAAAGAATTATATAAACTTAAATTACCTAAGAAATTTTCCATGATTAGAACATTAGAAGGATTGCAGGGAAGGAAAAAAGTAATCAAATTATTAATTAATCAAAAATCATTGATTACTATCATTGTCATGAATGGAAACTGGATTGATGATGCACTTTTCCTAATAAGTATCTTACTGTCTACCAAAGTATGTTCATCCATGATCTTTGAATTAGGTTGGCAGCAGAACAAGAATGTTAATCATAACTGTAAGCTTTGGGTTCAGTGTGATATTGAAAATTCCATAAGCATGTTCCAAATTTTTAAACGGGAATTGCTAGATGGAGTAGAGATGCCAGTTCAATCACTACCAAATTTCCGTAAAAGTAAGAAATATTCCTTCCTTGACATAGAGATAGACCCCATGGCATATGTAAACAGGTGGAAGAAATCTGATGATAAATATCTATTTCCAGAAAAGAATCTCTATGTAACGATAGACACCATCAAATTTGATATAGGACAATCTTCATGGGCTTTACAAAAAGGAGAATATTCTATAGTTGCCACTAAAGGAAAAAAAGCTACAGAGAAAGGAAAAGAGAAGGTATCTGATGAAAAAGCAACAATATTTGTGGATTTGTACCAAGATGCTCAAGAGCAGCCAGACTGCGCATGGGAATCAGAATATTTGGAATGGTTAAATCAGTCCTAGGCCAATCAAAAGCTTCCTTCATCCTCATCCGAAATTAGTGAACTTGATCATCATGATCATTTTGATAGCGACCGAGAACCGAAATGTCCTTGGTAGTGCGTCTTTATTTTTAATTATTGTACTCGATAATATTGAGCAGACACCGTCTGGGCCAGTAATGCCTAACAAGGACCCTCAATACTTCTGATATGTCTATATAAGTATGCATTTGTTTTTTTTTGAGACATCGAGTGTGAGAGTGTTCTTTGAGTGTTTGTGTGAAAGAGTGTTTGTATTCATGCTCTAAGAGATAAGAGACGAGAAGGCTCTACTCTGAAGCATAATCTGGTATGTAACATATTATTTGAATTAATATCGAAGCCTGCTGGGCCACCTGTCTGAGGACAGTTCATTCCAAGATCACTGTAAGTCGAGATTGTATAGCGAGTTGAAGACCAGAGGAGTCTTATGTGTTCTCGTATTTCTCGTGCCCGTAGTGGAAGAGTGTGAGGAAGCTCTACAATATTTCAGTTATTCAAGTAACTTACTGATTCCACAATCTTATTTGGTATTACCTTGTGCAGTGACCTCCTCCCTGGCTTTGTCAATGGAGGTCGACTCAAACCATATCGGGCTACGAATCATGGGGTCGTGCCAGTATAGTGACTCGGGACGAGTCAGAAGATTGTGTTGGGGGATTGCTGGAATGGGGTCTCCTAACAAGCTATGAAACTGGTCCATTTTGGTTGTTTTTTATTATATTTAGTATAGCGCAAGGGTTTTGGGGTGGGTCAAAGGGTAAAATAGGGGTTCGAAAACCATGGGTTGCAGACCATAGGAATGTTAAAGCTACATTTTTATAAATAGAGAAGCATTTCGGATTGTAAGAGGTAGGATTTGATGAGCTATTGATGTGATATGTTGTGTAAGCAATCTGTTTGGGTTTTTGGGGAACGAACTAATGTTGGCTTTGTGCGGGGAGATCCTAGTCCGGCTGTGTGTGGACCCTGCCGCTCTGTGCGTAGGTTGGGAATGGAATTGTAAGGAAAGGTTGATGAATGAATGAATATGCTAGATTATTAGATCTTAATCTATCAGTACTATTGAATTAATTGTTAGTAATTACTTCGTTATGCATTTTCTGTCTTTGTGCTATGAAGGTCTATGTATTGAAAGATTAGATCTGTTTCGCTCTGGCTATATTGTGCTACAAAAGTCTGTGTATTGAATTGGATCTGGATCTATTCTATTCTGGTTATGTAATGTTGTGTTGATGTTATGAAAATCATATTATTATAGATCTAGTGCATGTGGATGCAATTGGATACATATTTAACCCTCCGCAAAGACAAGGTAATTTGAACAGAACGCAGCCTTGCTTGCGTTACCCTTCCTTTCTCAGGGTGCGGAAACCTGGTTCCAGCACCCACCCATACTACTTCAGGTGAGACTGTGACCTACACAAGTAGTTCACTGCCGAAAGGGCCAATAGTATAGGGTTTTGTTGGCAAACCTTGCACACGGAACCTGGGTCAGGACCAATCAAGCCAACACTGCCTCTGGAAGAGCATTAGAAGGCCACAGTCACTACAATCCAGTCTGAGCTCTGAGATCTGCAGCTCAAAAATGACACCCTTCAAACAAGTGTGATTCAGGCATCACCTGCCCCAGCGACAAGAAACACATTGATCATTACAATGGAAAGCCGCCTTTGCCCTCTGCCAGGCACAATCATCATTCTGAGTCCACTCGAATTAGGAGCGCAAGTCCAGGCCTATGCAGAGGTACAATTGGATCTAGCTTGACTATCACATAAACCATTATAGGTCCTCCATGCATCCATTTTCTAAAAAATTCAACACCGAGACTATCGAGTGCACCAGCAGCTCAATACAATTGAGCAGAAAATTGTGGAGAAAACCGTTGAAGTGTCCCAGGCATAGGTTGCATTCACCCTTACCACCACATAGTAGATAGAGTTGGAATTCCTAATCAGTAGGCTCTACGCAGATGTCACTGAAGATATCCCAGCTTTTTCCACCCCCTAGGTAAAGATTTAGGGGCTTGCCGCAACGCTAAAGGCTTCGAGGACTGAGATCCAGGTGGTCAAAATGGAGATGGAGCAGCAGATTGTGGCCTTGGATGCCAAATTACAGCTGGAGACGCCACTTGAGGTAAGGGCCCAATGAGCTGCGCTGATCATAGAGGCCACCAAATTCATCACAGATCATATTTCTCAGGGCGCAGAACTATTGGATACAGCTATGCAATTGTGGTGTAAGGTGTAGTGTGATCCTCCCCTGCACGAAATTACTCAAGAGTTGCGCCAAAAGGAAGAAGAGTTTAAGTAGCTAGAAGGCACTATGCCTACTCTGATCCCCACTTAATGCCTCGCACGACTGCATACCAGTCACACGCATAGAGATGACATTGAAGAGATCTGCCACAAAAATAAGGTTCTTAGCAACCACCTTAAGCCTTAGGCCGATGAAGCCATCATTCTCTCTCAGGATGTCGATATCGCAGTTACACAACTGAACCAAACTTTAGAGAGCATCACTAATGCTATAGAATGCCCAGATTCGTAGAAGTTGCTAGATATTTCTATGAACATTGTTGTGCAAATTCAAGTAGTGCTGCCCCCATTGGTTGGTGCAATGAGGCTACTACAGGTGAAGATTAAAAACCCACGGCCGCAGTGACTCGGGAGGAGTCACAAGATTGTGTTGGGGGTATGTTATAACAGGGTTCCCTAACCTACGTTTTTGGTACAATTTCGTAAAATTCGGTCTTGTGTAGGGGTTTTGGGGTGGGTCAAATCCCCTAATGAGTTGTAATGGGTTAAAAGATAGCTCTAGGATCCACAAACCACGATTTGTGGACCATAGGATATCGAAGGCTACGATATTATAAATAGATAGATAGTTGGGTCTAGTAAGTAAGTAATGAGATTGATGCTACATGCGAATTGTTAAGATCTGTATTGGGTTGTTTTGGGTAAGGAATCTTGCTAGCTGTGTGCACAGAGATCCTCAGTACTACTGTATGCAGACCCCGCTAGGCTGTGTGTGCGGGTTTTTTTTGGGTTGTAATTAGATCTTGATGTTAGTTAATGCGAAGTATAGTTGAAGTATATGTGTTTTATATGAATTGATTATGTTTAATGCTGAAATGCATTTGTGATATTTATTTAAGCTACAAATGTATCTGCGATTGGCTCTTTTATATCTGTGAGCTGAAAGTAGCTGCGGTTAGAATACATTGTAATAGTATTTGGCAATGTGCATGTGGATGTGAATGCATTGATTATATTTGATGATGATAATATATTTGTTATGGTTATATGCTACTTACATTGCTAAAATAGTTGAGAATAGACTCATTCTGTGTGAACCTAGTAAGCTATAATATAGATCTGCCTTAAATTACCTAGTCTCTACGAGGGTGCGAAAACCTAGTTCCAGCACCCTCCCATACTACTTCGGGTGAGACCTTGGCCTACACAAGTAGGTCATTGATGAAAGGGCCAATAGTATAGGGGTTTGTTGGCAAAACTTCACCTCCGAACCTGGGTCAGGACCCCTTAAGCCAACACAAGCCACATTTTCTGGAATTTGGTATGCTTTCCTTTTTCCTCATGTCCCTTATCCCATTTAAGGACACGAATTCCAACTTAAAAATATTTTTGGATAACAGAACTTGCATCAAAATAATATTTAACTAGCTGTTGATGATGAGCATGTGTAGGTTTTCCTTTTTCCCTTTCTTCTTCTAGTTTAAGGATTTGGTATATTCTTAATTTCAAAGAAGAGGATGGTGTTTCTTCAATGAATTGGACTAGGGATAATGAGGGAAGGGATACGTTTGAAAGAATGATAGTCTCTTTCCCATATACCAAATCTAAGGGAGAAGTATCGATGGAGGTATTTTGGGTTATTCGATCAACCCATAGAGCATTGTTAAATATTTGTGCCAATTCTTTTGGATATCATCAATAGTTCTTTTAATAATTCTTATGAGGTTTTTATTGGTTGAATCTGCTAAACCATTCCCTTCGAGATATTAATTAGCAGATTATTTAAGTTTAAATCCCTTATTAAGAGAAAAATTAGGAATTTTATTACCTGAACAGTAATACGCATTGTTGAACATAAGTGCAATTGGTAAACCAAACCCGATAATAATTTACGGATCAATGAATTCGATAATAACATCGGAATTGGCTACCTTTAGTGGAATTTGTTCCAGCCAATTGGTGAAGTAGTCTTAGCAATAAGGAAATACTTATGCCACTTTGAAGAATGAGGAACAATCTCACTTGTAATGTCCAATCCCCATTGTTAAAAGGGTTGTTGAATTTTGACTGGTTGAAAAGGTAAGGATGGTCATTTTTGTATTCTTGCAGTAGTGTGACAATTCTTTCATTTCCTTACATATTCATGGGTATCTTTGAATATATTTTTCCAATAATTCCCTCCATTCAGGATTTTATGTGCAGTGGTATCTCCTCCAAAGCGTCCACCAAGTGGTCCATTTTGGAGCTCCTGCAAAAAATTTTGTGCTTCAGACTTTTCAAGGGATGTTAACAATATAGAGTAATAGTTTTTTTCTGAATAACACATCATTAATGATTTCATACCAACTGGATTTTAAAATTAAATCTCTTCTTCTTTTATAATTGAGTTATGGTGGAGCATATCTTGTAATATCCCAAAATTGGGAGAGCAACAATGTTGAAAACAATAATGGAAAGTAGTAGTGAAGATCAATGTACAAATATATGATACCACTATGGTGCCATTATATTAATCAAATCAGCACCAAATAAACACAATACCCTGTGGCACAAACCAGATAAGAAAGGAAAACAAGCCTCCAATGTAGAAACACCCTCAATAGTGAGATGTTGCTGCTATACAAAATGTCGAAGAGTTGGTACAATGCTGTCCTAATGAGAATAATTGCTACTGAAATCATACGATAATATAAAACAATTGATATATGCCTCAAAATATTCTATACATAAATATCAAGGCTCTATGTCACTTTTACTATACAACATAGAAAGGGTTTCCCAAAATATACAAGATACAAAATGGTGAGCCAAAGCCCTAGGGTCGAAGATTCACTATAAAAAAATAGCTGGGAAGATATGGCTGAAGCTAATGTAGAAATATGTGGCTCTCCTCCAATAGACTCTCCAGGTGAAAGGTTGATCTCTCCACTAAAGATCTAACTCCCCAACTCATGCACTGAAACCACCCCTGGAACTCCTCCCTAAAATAACAAAATATAAGACTGGAAATTGTAGGGGATGGTAATGGCTTGTCCTGGTGCCAAATGTAGCAATAATCCCCAAATAACTTCCTTGCTGGCCTTTGAATGGAAGGATTTCTTCCTCCACTGAAAACTAGCTCTGAAATAGCCCTATCAAATCCTCCACTACTGCACCCTGCAACACAGCACAACTCTAAAGAGAAACTGTGTTGTAGAAGAAAGCTTAGCTTGGCCTAATGATGGAATGTGGAAATGTAGCCCAATAAATTCTCATGTGTGGGCACTCAATGTCCCTCGAGGATGAAGGTGGGATTCTCGCTCAGGAACACCCTTGTGCTAAACAACACTACAGTCTCCACTAAACAGCTAAAGAGAGCAACAATTCATAACATACCATAGTAAAAATAATAATCCAAACATGCTTTCCATGGCTAACATCCCCTTTCTTATATGCTTTGTGAGCCTTCTCACCTTGGGCCCCACTCATTAATGCCACTACTTCCATGCAAGGAGTCCAACTCCAAAATTGCATTGTCTCTCATTGAATGTCCACTCCGTCCCTACCATCACTGTTGATTTGGTCAAAGTTTACCCATTCCACATGATTCATCCCCTATTCACACATAAGGGTCCTTAATCTAACTATTTTGATGACCCCCATTAACATTTGGAGTGATTTTATTCCTACTAAAGAGATTTATGGGTCTCCCTAATCACTTATTCTTCTATCTAAAGGAAGAAAGAAATAGTTAATATTCGAATTAGTTGCATGCTAATTTTGAAATATTACAGTCCTCCCCTCCCAAATGTTGCTTGTCCTCAAGTAACTTCAAGGATAGAACTGAAGAGCCTCCTCTCCTCGTCCTGTAGCATCGTCATATGATAAGCTCCCCCAATGAACAAGATGCTCTCTCATCAATCTGTCCCATAGTTTCTCCTCCAAAGCATACAAGTTAGCCTTTGGTGACAAATCCAAATGGCTATCATCATGAAGAGGTGCAATATCTATGGAGGAAAATATATGATGTCTAGATGCCTTCTTGAGGTATGGAATCTAAAAAATGTTGGGAATTATCATTCCCATGTTAATCTCCAATCCCCAAGCTATCATCCATACAAAATGAGTCACCCTCCAAAATGGTAACTCATGGAAAAACATCTCCCAAATGCTCAAGTCACCCAAATGGCTCATCCCATAACGAAACAAGAGGACTAATGTAGAAATCATTTTTTTCCCAATGTTCTCCCTAAATTTTGAATTATAATAAATGTGGGGAGTCTCATTCCCAATGGGCACATCCAACCTATGTGTCATCCCTCCAATCACGCCCTCAATAATGATAATAAAATCATAAAAATATGGGATCACAATCAAATTCATACTAGCTGCCATGTATAATACCAAAGAAGGAAAACGGTCCCTCAAGTGTAACTAGTGTAGTTTGACTCCTAACTACCTCAGAGTATGATATGATGAGTGGTTTCCCAACCACTTTCTTGCTGCCCCAATCCTCTCACATGCTTGGAGAAGGTGTATGATGTGTGGTTCAAATTGAGCACACCTTGAATAAGATATCTTCTCCCCAAAATCTCCTAAGGAATGGCCATCATCATCAATACTTATGGCCCCAAATAGACCATGAATTCTATAAGAAAGAGTGCCTCGTCTTGGAGTAATTACCTGTACATGTATGGAAAGGAAATACAAATACATAGTTTCTAAATCATGATGTACATAAACATAACCCTTACCATGTACCTTGAACAAGCTAGTGGAGTGGTTCGTAGATGGTCCTCCTCTCATTCTCAATGAGAAAGGAAGTGTCTGTGATAACTCTACCATGGATTTATGTCTCTCCTCAACCTCCCAAGAATCCATGCATCACCTCATATGATGGTGCATCTCCTCTTTGAAGATGAATACCCCCATGATAATATGGTATGCTCCTATGAAATCAGTGTGGTTGGAGAGAAAACCCTCATACTCTGCATGTAGTATCTTCTCCTTGATCTTAGAGGCTCTAGTCAAGAAGATCCTACTTTGGAAATAGATGGCCCCATCTCTCACTGCATATCTCCCATCTCGTAACTGGCCATCAAGAAATCTGTATGAAAGGAGATCCTTAGAGTATTCCACCAATAGTTGGGATCTCCAATAAGGATCTATGCTCCATAATGACAACACTAATAATCTACCATGTAAAGCACCTGTCATGTTTATTCCCTCCTCTTTGACATATCCCATGCAAAATTCATCCACTATAATGTTGCTATACTGCCTCTGCTACCCTTCCTGCAGCTGCTCATGATCTGGTGAAGGTTGAATTTTTTCGAGACTATCCTTCCATGGGAAGCTATCACCGATCCAAAACATTTTGTGTTTGGCCAATGTATGCATGAGCAGCCACCAACCTCTACCAAATGTGTAAGATCCATCCCTATGTGGAAGTATCTTCCGGTTCTCCAAAGCCATGCAGTGGTCTCCTTGCACCATGATGGTGCCATCATCCATCTTTGAAACATCTTCTCTCAGTGCAAGATGTTTAATCAAAGTGGGTAATACTAATAGTCAGATAATTTCCCCCTCCTCCTTGAGGCTACCCAAGACTCTCTACGTTGTACCAAGTCCTCCCAAGGTTTTCACCTCTCTTGGATCTATGAGTGGCGCAACCTATTATGAGACATCTCTCATCAACTTCTGATCTAGTGGCCTCCCTGGTGAAATGCCTCCATGTAATGAGACATCAATGTCTAGAGAAGATTGTATATGTGAGTGGACTGATTTGTCCCTGCTCTCACTACACAAGCCAACCTCCTTATTTTTTTCATAAATCTCCCGAAATATATTGGGGTGTGTGCTCCTAATCATGTAATGTTTTCCATCCTTTGTATCTTCCGATTCCATACGGAAAGTCTCACTGCCCATCAATGTTGGCACATGCTACTTTTGGATTGTGCCCTTATCTCCACATGTTAGATCCTTTGGAACTCCTATAAAATACATAAGGACTCATATGATTGGAGAAATTTCTCCATTTCTATATTCACGTGGTAATAGATCTCCTCTTGGTGTGACAACATTGTTACCTCTTGCCTGCTCTATCCTTCATCATTATTGGAGGATACCTCATCATCATTAAGAGGCCGTTTGTCTTGATCCCCTTTTGAAAAAGGAATCTCCATGTCTTCTTTGTGAGAAGAGAGCTCTTCTTGAAGTGGAGATATTTTCTTTGGGAAGGTATGCTACAAGTTTCTAACCCCCTCAGTAGAATTCTGGAATGGAGTTGGGTTTATGGATACTTCCAACTCATGCAAAGGTTTTGACTATTTGGGCTTGGCTAGCTCAACCAAGGATGTTTCAGAATGTTTGGGCTACATTGTAGATGAAATTTGTAGCTCCTCTTGATGCCAGAATGTGGAAATGTTTCCCAATAACTTCTCCTGAGTGGGCACTTAAACTTCCCCGAGGATGAAGGTGGGATTCCCGCTCAGGAACTCCCTTGTCCTAAACAGCACTGCAGTCTCCACTAAACAACTGAAGAGAGCAACAAGTCATAACATACCATAGTAAAAATAATAATCCAAACATGCTTTCTATGGCTTCCATCCCCTTATTTATATGCTTTGTGAGTCTTCTCACCTTAGGCCCCACTCATTAAAGCCACTACTTCCATGCAAGGAATCTCCTTCCAAAACTGCACCGTCTCTCATTGAATGTCCACTCCCTCCCTACTATAACTGTTGATTTGGTCAAAGTTGACCAATTCCACATGATTCATCCCCTATTCACACATAAGGGTGCTTAATCCAACAATTTTGATGACCTCCATTCACATTTGGAGTGATTTTATTCCTACTAAGGAGATTTACAGGTCTCTGTACCCACTTATTCTTCTATCTAAAGGACACAAGAAAAAATAAATATTCCAATTAATTGCATGCTAATTTTGGAATATTACATATCCATTATTTAAGTTAAATATGATATCAACATATTGGGACTCAATATCGGTTATGCTTACCTCAAATATGTGTACATTGTTACCTGAGTCCTTATCAGTTGGTATGTTGGAAGCTCATATAAGCAACAAAAAAAAAACTTTTCCTATGACAATTTTAGATGGTTTAATGCCAATATCATACTCTTGCAGAGATGTGACCCAATTTTACCCCTCTTCTCCTAATTATTTTTGCACAAGTAATTGTCTCACTGCTGGGATGGAACTATCACATTATTGTGTGTCTTTAAAAGAAAATTCCTAAAGTGCTTTATGGATTTAAAAACATAAAATTCTTGTTTCTCCACCTCTAAGTAATTCAATTCATCACCTTAAAAATTTGAACTAAAGAACGAGATGTGTGCCCCAATTTGTTGATAATTAAATTGTGTTAGAACAACAACATATGGTGTTTCAGAAGTGAAAGTATATAAAATGAAATGATCAGAAACATTTGGGATAATTGAAGAGGGAGAATTTATAATGTCTTGTTTGATTGAAGAAAAAAATTCTCTTTCATTGTGGCCCCACTTCAATATGGAAATTTTCTTGATCATGGCTTGTAATGGAAGAACAATTTGGGAAAAGTTAGGAAAAAAAATTTTGACAATTTGTTTTTGTCCTAGATGGGACTGAATGGATTTCTTATTATGGGGGAAATATATTTCAGAGATTTCCTTAATCCTTTGATGATCAATACAAATGCCTTCTTTGGATACAATAAATCCTAAAAGTTTCCCTTCACTAAGAGCGAAATGATACTTTTTTGGATTTAATGAAATTTCATAACTTTGCAGTGTTCAAAGATCTTTTTTTAGTCATGAAAATGGTTTCTTATTTTCTTGGAGTATATGGTTATGTCATCCCATTAAAAAACAACAATCTTGTTTATCAGACCTCTAAATTCTATGTCCATGGCTCTTTGAAAGGTTTCTCCTACATTTATTAGACCAAAATGTATTTTATGATAGGCATAAGCTCCCCATTCGGTCCTGAACGTAGTCTTCAAACTATCATCTAGATGAACTAGGATTTGATTGTATCCTAAAAAACCTTCAAGGAGAGACATGAGCTTAGAAGCTACAATTGATTGTAAAATTTGTTCCATGGGTTTTAATGGGAAGTTATCATTTGGAAAAGCTTTATTGAGATTCCTAAAATCTATGCAAATGCGTATGTCACCATTTTTCTTCCTAACAGACACTAAGTTTGATACCCATTTAGAATTTTCGGACACATAATCCACTAATGGTTAAGGTGTGGGAAATGGATAGCCAAAGGAAGTCCAAGAGACCTTGGAATGTGGAATCCAAGGGTCACCTAATGTACTATAAATATATATCATTGCGATTAATAAATCAACTCAAGCTTATATTTCCTATGTTCCCTATTCTATTGATGAGTTTAACATGGTATTAGAGCCATGACGTGTGGCCTTCCAAGAATTTATTAGAATAGAGTTTGTTACAGTATTTTCATTCCTTGGTTGTCAGAAGACCAACCCTGCAAAGAGGAATATCCTCTCACTGTTAGAACTTCACCTGAGCTTTTCTCTACACTTGGACTGCACTGCGGTCCTCCATAACACTCTTACCATACTTGACTACTGAGCTATTTCCCTAAAAACAAACAACCATCATTGATAGAGAGAGCATACATTTATTCAATTTGCATTTTTTTGAGAGGGTAGCATTGAGGGCTACAGTGCTAAGGACTGCTCCTCCTGTACATAGCCCCACTACCAAACTCCTCTTGGAATATCCAACTCCACACTAGCATTACCCCTTATTAGCATAAATAAAGATCACTCCACAATTGGTGAGACTCAGTTCCTATCCTGGTATCGATTCCTCTCCCACTCTGTCTCTTCTCCCATTTTGGATCCTCCTCAATGTTGGTATACAAAACCTCAAAGATGTGTTGATCAACGATTGATATTGACGTCAACCCAAGCAGCACTAAGGGCTAACCCAATATTGCATGGGAATTTTGACCTAAAAAATTAATATATTATGGGTCAATAATTATTTTAATGGTTTCTACTTGTCGAGATGTTTCCGTTGATATATGGCACGCCATGTAATTCTTCATGGTTTGAGAGATATTCATGTTTGAAGTTTGTACCCCCAGTTAGTGGGATAAACCCCATGGGGCTGGGGCATGGGTCATTGAAGAGTCATAATTAATATTTTTTAAGCTCCCAAAATCCCTCCCACGTTCACTTGTTTAAGCCCCTCTCAACTTAAGCATTTATATAAATTGTGATCCTCATTTCCTCCTTATGCAAGGGATTTGGCCATCTAAAACAGGTCATCGTGGAATTTTCACTCTGAATTTTTTTCTATTAAGCTTTAGAAGCTGAAATTTTTATGAGGTGAAGATGAAATCCTGAGGAAGCTTCTGTAAAAATTTCAGAGCAAGGTGCACAATATTTTTGGAGATATGATCTGTGGAAGTTAGGGTTTTTGTAGGCTCCTGAAATTGATCTCAAAGAAGTGACCTTGGTAAAATCGTCATAACTCTCTCTCTGAGTATCAGATTGGAATATTGAAAAAATTTGTAGATAGTGCACAATATGTACTATTCTCTCTATCAATTTCAGCACCAAATAAAGAAACAGTGACACGTGGAACGCTGTAAAAGTGCACTCTACGGAAACAGTCCATAATTAGGGAATTGTGAGAGATTGGGTATAACTCTCTCTTGAAGAATCAAAATTGAGTCAGATCTATAGCATTGGAAATACGACTCAGAGGACTAGTGATGGATTGAAAATCAGATATTGAGGATCTGAAATAACAGAGATGCACCAGATTCAATATCGAGCTCCTAGAAGGCAAGAAAAAGCTAGATCATGTGTTGTCAAGGGTTGCAAAGGACCAGACTTTCTATGGCAGAAAAGCAAAGCAAGGTGAAGCAGAGGGTAGCATGAAAAGAGCAGCAACCAAGGTGCATAACAACAGCAAGAAGTTCATCATATGAAGTCTTCAAGTGGGCAGCACTGCATACAATCATTGTAAAGGTATCATTGTACTTAGTCATTGTAAATACATTATTGTAAAAATTGTACTAGTGTCTATCTGCCAAGGGTTGAAGAGGTAGTGTTGGGAGGTCTAGGATCATCATTAGGTGGTTGTGTCAAAATTGGGGTTATGGTCTAGTATATATTCTTCTTCTACATCATTCTATATCATTGTAAAGTGGACCATTTTCCCTGGTACGGGAGTCCATTCTTATTTTATTCTTCTATAGGGTGGTAGGGTGGTGCTAGGGTGAGTTGGAGCATCTGTTCAGTTGACTACTAAAGAATCTCGGGCATTGGAGAGTCCATCCAGTGGGAGCTGGAGAAGAATGCTTTTCTAGATTCTAATAAGTTGGAGCTTTATTTTCATTGGAGTTGAATATTAAAGAATTATTAGAAAAGAACTAGATGGTTTTTTTCCTGGAGTGGGTTTCCACCTTAAAAAATATGTGCATTTGTGCTCCTCTTGTTTTTTTCTATCATTGAACAAACACTGATAATAATTGAAGATTAACTAATGCTATAATTGAAAGGAATACTAATTCACCCCCCCCCCCCTCTCAGCATTTCCAACAGGATGTTGCTAGCAGTGGGATATAGATTTCCCATAATATCTGAGTTGACAAGGCATACATATCCATCATAATCATTGGTGTTGTAACTCATATTGGGAAGTGGTAGCTATTTTTTTCTATACAGAAAGTGACAGACACTGCAATGGAGGAAGGAAGACTGGGAACTGGGCTGAGTCACAATCTTGTATAAAAGTCTTGGAAGGGTATACCCCACATTAAATTGGAATTGGCTTGGAAGAGATCAATGGAGGCTAGAAAATTCTAGGGAATTCAAGATGGTAGAGGATCCCTTGAGACAAAGGGAAACTACATCGTAGTCTCTGGCAGTGACCTCCATGGTGGAATATGTTCCTGAAAGAATATCCCTTGCTACTCTTCTTTTTCACTTTATTGCTAGAGACTTGGAATTCTCTAAGTGCATTTTACGGTTTAGGGTGCGTTTGACGTTGGATCTAATCAACACGTTGTGAATCGTTACTACTACAACCAATTGGGATTCTCTAGACATTTTTTTGGTAAATAAAAAGGGGTTATTCTCTACCCTTTTGGTCTTCCGGCTGCCCTTTTAGGGTGAGTGTGCGCTATAGAAAGACTCAAATCCTCTCCCTGCTATACACCTCTTTGGTTTATTACTTTTCTTTTTTTTCCCTCTTTTTATATTTATTTTTATTTGTTCCAATTGATCAAATATTTTCCATTCTGTCTCATCAATGTTTCGAATCCGCCCCCCCCCCCCTTTCTTCCATTCTTTTTCATCATAGGTTCAAGCCTCACCCCTTCTCTACGTCTCAGGTTCGATTCCCCTCAAGTTTATTTAAGAGCTGACTAGTTCAAATACCATCCCAGCAACACCGGAGGCAGTTGTGTGGTGAATTTATGAGGCACTGTAGATGGGTGACGCAGAGACCGTGCAGAGGATTTTGGCTCCCGACTTGGAGTGGTGGTTTCACGGATTTATCTCCACTATTTCTCTCTATCGTCTGAACACACTATGTGCAATTCCATAGTCTAACCCAAATTTTTCATTATTAAAGGGATAAGTTGCATTATAACATTTTTAGTGTTGAATGTGAAGTAAACCAAGGCGGCAAAGCATTGGTGAATGCTAGAAGAAAATCCTTTGTAAGTGGAATTATTTGTTTAATGTGTAGTGTTTAAATTCATATAAGAAAAAATGTTTCTCACAATGTTTGAATACAAATGTTTGAACAAAGTTGAGTGTGGCACCAAATTGATGTGAATGCCCAAGTGAAGCATGATAGAAAGAATTCAGAGGCTATGATATTAATCAAGCTTTCGAATGAGATAGCCCTGATGGTGCGATAGCCATACCCAAGATTGTTAATGATGTGGTGTTTTTATAATGGTAATCTTCGTGGGGTTCTTTAAAATGTGCTAAAACCAATTGAGAAAAAAAAGAGCCTTTTTTCTTCCTTTCTTTTATATGAGTGCCATAAAATTGGTTCGATCCAAAAGAAGACACAAAAGGTTTGATGCCTATAGTTTCAGTGTTGTTGTCCTTACAGATAAAATAGATTTTTTTTGTGTAAAATATTTCTTTTTGGAGGAGAGAAATCATTAGTATTTTCTACCTTAAATGGTTATTACATAGTGGCTGCTTACTGCACTTTTACAAAATATCTTTCAATGACACTGTATTGTTAGAGGGTGTTCTTTCTTCTCTACAACTTCATATTTGTGATCATTTTATGAATATGAACAAAATGGATAAAATTGGCTCTTTATTAGAGTTATTGATAAATCTAATTATGTCTACTACTAAAGGCATGGTGCTAGTCAACAAAACACTCTGTGATATTAAAACCTAACTGCAGTATACATAAGAGAAGATTTTTTTTTTACAGCTTGAATCTCATCTACAACAAAAGGTGTTACAAAAAAAGGAGTTGTAATTATGAACTTGATTTTTTTTAGAACACTAATAAAAACTCCAATCAACAACAATATATTGGTCAAATCACTGAGCCTAGTACAAGATAAGATGTGTATGCAGATGCAGAATCTCACGCTTCACATCCCAAGCCCATCATCAGGCCTTGGGAAGAGCTTGTCAACAAAAAGCATATAATTGGTCTTGGATATGCCAAGGATGTGTCATTTCATATGCCAGACTATTCCAAGCCCATCTAGTTTTAGAATGCTAGATTTATTTATGACAGTTCACTTTCAGTTGTTCCAGATACTGCTCCTCTTCCACAACAGCCACCACAGATTATAAATTGCCAACACTGTGATCGAGTTGGCCATATGAAAGATAATTGTTTTGATATTCACCCATGCCAGAACTGTGGTCAGCACACTCATTATTCACACATATTCTTCAGAAACAATCCTCCTGCAAGAACAAATATTCATCTTAGATGGATCACTTCTTGGAAATGGGCATCAAAAACTAAGAAGATGTTTTAGTCATATGTCAGAAGTTATTCTAGAGTGTTGAAAAATATTTTAGTTGAGTTTTCTCCATCATCTCACCTTGTATCTGACATGGGGGGAAATTATGGTCATCTACAAGCTTCAAATCCACATCAACCAAACTTGAGCCACAACCTGTCATTCATGATTAAATTTTGTATCCAGATACATCGCAGTTCAAGTGAGCCTAAGCCATAACCCATCATTCCAGATTCAACGTTGTAGAGAGAGAAAAAAAAGTTCAAGCATGCTTGAGCCACAACCTCTCATTCCATATTCAGAGTTTTAGCCAGAGACACAGATGCCCATGAGCATTCCTTTGGTTGGTGGTTAGAATTAAACCATCTATGTGAGGTTTAACTTCTCCCTCTTCAAATAATTCGAGACACTTCCTCTAGTAGAAGACTTTAGCTTCTTTCCAGTTTTGTTAGAGTTCCAGGAAATGAATCAAGCATTCCAAAGTTTGTGGTCATCCTTAAACCATCACAGTTTGTAGACCTTCATTCTTCCAAGTTGATGGTATCTGTCCAAAATATGAGGAGCACTTCCTCTAGCAAAATATCTGAGCTTATTTCTAGATTTGGAAGAGTTCCAAAAAGTGCAGTAAGCATTCCAATGTTGGTCGTCATCCTTAAACCACCTCCTTATGCCAAAATTTTAGAGATCTCATTCAGCCTAGTGCCGCCATGCATACATTGCAGATTTGTATTACAACTCTATTCTAGGACTCACACATACCCCTTTGGATTAGGGGGGGGGAATGTCAGAAACCCAATCCACTAATGGTTAAGGTGTGGGAAATGAACAATGAAAGTAAGTCGAAGAGACTTTGGAATGTGGAATACAAGGGTCACCTAATGTACTAGAAATATATATCATTGTGATTAATAAATCAACTCATGCTTATAATTCCTATGTTTCCTATTCTATTGATGAGTTTAACTGGAATTCGTAATAGGAAAAATAATTTTAACTTTGAGGAGTTTATTCAGCTCACATTTGATTTGATTTTGAATATTGGGGTGAATTTTTCTTAATTTATGTTGTACATGTTTGTCATCGGATATTATTGGGATACTGTGTTGGATCATGGAGGTGTCATATTTTCTAAGATCTTCATAGCTCCAAGTGAAAACACTCTTGTATATTTTTAATAAATGAATGAAGGATAACCTCTTATCTAGTGATATACCTAACCCTTGATTGATGTTCTGGGGCTTGAGATTAGTTCTGATATTTACCAGTTCAAATCTCATTATTTAACTTTGAGGTTTGGAATTGGTAACCCTCTTAAATTTGTCTTTTAGATCATATATATCTTCAAGCTTTACTACAGATTTAGGTAGAGAATTTTCATTATTTTTCTGCTTCAACTATCTCTCATTTTCATCCCCATCAACTATTTGATCATCATATGATCCTTCCAATGTTAAAATGGATAGAATTTCCTCGTCATCATTAAACACCCATCAGTTTGTGAAATTGTCACAAATATATGGGCGATGAAATAATCCTATAGAAAACCTATCTAGAATATAATACTTATATGGTATAATTATAGATGCTACATTGGCTAGAAGGTTAGCACTCACATTTTGAAGTCCTGGGATGGGATAAATATTAAATTCTAAGAAATTTCAAGCAAGGGTTTGAACAAGTGGTTGATAATTATTGAAATTACCAAAGAGGCAATGAATAGTGTTCCTCACTTGTTTGATAACAATTTTGCAGCCTCCATACACTTTAAGGTATTTTTCACCAAGACCTATTTATTTATACAAGCCTTGGGCTAGTGCCTCAGATTTGGAATATTATTTGTACATTCAAACTCTAATATACATGATAGCACTGTCTTTTATCATCCTGGAATTATTAATATACAACTTGTTGTTGCACCATAATTGGATTTAGAACCATCAAAATATAATGAACAAAATAAATATCTAACTAGTGGTTTATCTACAATATTTACACAGTTGGAAAAATATGTCTTTGAAAATTTTTCAATTTGATAAGTGATAGATTTGTTTGAAAAGTGAGATTAGTGTGCATTAAAAATAGTGAAAAATGATTTAGCAGAGTAGTTTCAAAATAAAATTATTGTTGAAGGCCACTGGTTCATTTTCATCTTCAAAATCAGTTATTGAGTATTTCATGTGTTTTTCACAGTGAATTAGAATTTTATTTGGCTTTCCATCATAGGGAAGCCACATATGAGACCAATCTGTGACGAAGTAACCATGAATATTTTCAAACCAATCTCTACTAAGAATCAAACCATATAATTCAGGGATATTAAAAACTAACATGATAATTATTTGAAAGACTTTTGCATTAGAAGCAAGCCTAATGAGAACATAATTCATTTCACCTAAAAATTTGAATTTAGTTCTCACAAGTTGTATAATATGAAGAAAAACAAAATTGGGTGAGATGTTTAACCTCAAACAAACTGAATATGGCATTATATTTGAAGAAGCCCAAGAGTATATTTGGGAATTGTGTACATTTCTAATCGAAATTTCAAAATTCAAGAGGAAAGGTGGAGTATGTGAATTAGATCTATCCCCAATTAAGATAACATCACTAGAATCCATTTTATCTGATGAATCAATAATAGGCTTACCTACTCCTTTGGATTCTTTGGATGTGACAACAACATGTAAAGGAGAAGCAAGAAATGGATTTAATTCTTTTAGTAAGAATTTTTTTTGTTTTTTCAGCTTACTCACCTCATACAGAGAGATGTCTTCTTTCATTTTATTCATATCCTCCCCTATATTGTATTTAATTATATCTGAAACTACCAAGGTATTTGATGTATATGGGGAGTTTGATGAAGATGGGGTTGTTTTAAAATATTTAGAAGGAGAATTCTTATTGATTTTTTTTTCTTTAGGAGTAGGAGTTGAGGCATTCTATTTTTGGACTGATTGAGATGAATCACAAGACTTTTACTTCTGGTGATAACAAGTAAGGCTTCATGCTCATATTCTTAATCAGAAGTAGGGATAATAAAATCCCATAACTCATGTATTCGACTAGTTCTTCATCTTGATATTCCTCATCAAATAATGTTGTTTCATCCACATCTTCGTCCTGATATGATTCAACATTAAATATAGTATTGGTTAGTTGAGAATTTGTTGTCTGATTTTTCTTGAAAGTTCTAAAATTGTTTCTTAGAAAAATAATGATCTACTCATTGTTTTATTTATACCATCAAATTTTACATGGATTTAAGGACCTTTTGCAAACCTTTAAGATCAAAGGGAACTTTAGGAGTTTTCTTATTTGGTTCATCTTTTAATGTGACCTTCTTTAATTCTATTTCTTCCTTAGCAGTTTCCTTTTCTAATGTAATTATCCTTTTCTCGAGTGATAGGGCTTCCTTTATCTTTTCAGCTAAAGTGGCTTTGTTTTCTCTATCTAAACAAATTGTGATATTAGAAGGAAGAGAGGAAATTTACCATTTGATCTTTACATCAACACCACGCTTTGATGTTGTTGTGATTTTTTTTAGAGATTTGTTCAACCTGTAGTTAAAATAGTTGATATTTTCTCTTGAATTATATTTTAGATTGGAAAGATCATTTATAAGAGTAGGATTAGTGTGATCATCACCAAATTTGGTTAATAATTTCTCCTCAAATATATCCCAACTAGTAGTAGTACCTCATGGTAACAAAGATTACTATGATCCTACTGATCCTGGGAAAGTATAAGGAAATAACCTTACTATACAATATTCATCAGAGACTGCATTGAGGTTCATGGATAACATAAAATTGTGGAGGTGTTCCTCGGTAGGAAGTACATCATGAAGGTTATCCTTAGCCAGCCATATTTATTGGTGCTTAGGTAGATCATGAAGAGGTCATGCTAATTGAACAAATCCTCAATTTATCCATGGTCTTGCAACCATAGTTTGACCTCTAGGACTAGGAGACGTTGTAGTAGCTTGAGAGGTAGATGGTGTTGGGGTTCCCATGTTTTCGCCAGATTGGGAAGAACAAGAATGAGACAACATCAGAACCACTTTCAGACCTTAGGATCTAGCCCTCCTGGGTCCAAAGAGGGATCTCTCTATGATATGTCAAAGATATATTACTTTGAAGCTCAAAGGTTAATATATTAGGCTAGTTATAGGCATAGGGTTTGTTTGTTTGATTGTTTGTTTGGTTGTTGGTCATCATGAAAGAAGGGTTCAATATAAGACAAGGATGAGCAAAGAGGATTTAGGCAGAGGTGAAGTATTCCACGGAGCATTCAAAACCATTGGGAAATGGAGTCAGGAAATGGTTTAATTTCTATTCAATGTGCAGGCTTTTAGTTGGGCTAGTCATGTAAAAAATTGGCTCTTAAAGATGATAGTGTGGCCAAAAATGTTGAGAGAGGAGCAAACAATAAAGATTTAGAACACAAAGTTAAAGCCCTGAGATTAGAGAGAGACTTGGAACTCTCAATGCTTCAACCTCCAGCTTGAGGGATCTTAGAAAGGTTCAATCAATTGAAAAGGATCCTAGTGAGATAGAAACATGGTTCTAGACCTCCCAGTGTTCCCAATTCTTTCAATTAAATCCTAACAAGAACATCTAAGAACAGATTCATTTAGTTCATCCATCAGCTAGGAGGAAATAACATCCACTAGACTGGTTAAATCAACTGAAATAAACTCTTAGATAACACATTTAGCAGAAAACATCAAAGGCAAGGAGAGCAGAAACATAGGGTACCTAACAAGGGTAAATCCTATGCTAGATTTCTTATGCAAGCCAGTAGAAATGAAATGAAATGGAATGCAAGTTAAACACAAATATAAATATAGAAAAACATCACCGCTGCTTTAGATCAGGATCCAAAGAAATGTGCTTGACATATTAAAAAGAAAAACCAATCAAGTACAACATTGCCAATAGCTGGATACTCAGTCAGAAAACATCTTCCTCAGCCTATCTTACAAATTTACAGAGAGACTATGTCTCAAAAGAAACACCTTGCAATTCTCTGATAACTGATCAAAAACCTTTACAATGAGTTCCTTAATGAATTTATAGCTCAAGTGGAGCAGAGAAAGTAGGTGAAAACTAAATGCAACATTAAAACTCAGGAAAGGAAGAGGGCCGAGGCCCATTCTATTTAAATTCTCTGTATTTATCCATGGCACTCTTTGGGTGAAAGAGTGGTCTTCTCCAAGCTTCCATTTACTCCGGTATGTCTCTGATGTACTTTGGTTGCAGTACTCTGTAGTACTTCTGGTGAATAATAAAAAAGTAAATAAATGATGCTAGGGTCTACCATACTGTGAATCAAATTCTCTGATGATGTCAAAACTCTGCTATTATGGTTTTCTGTGCACTGGACCTTCTGGGTGATTGATCCAGGTGGATATTGGTGGTCACCCACCTATTCCACTTGGGGCTCCACCATTGTCTATTTCATTTTTTCAGTTTTGGCACAGTTTACTATTTTTAGCAGTTTTTCGGGTCCTAAACTTCCGGAGCCGTTTTGAGGCCATAAACGATGTTTTTTGGGAAAACGAAGAGCAACATGGGTCCATGGATTGATGTTGCTCGTTCCAAATTTGTAGTCCTTGGATAGATATTTCTAACGAGGTATGGTACGCGTCAAACGGAGATCGTATGCCAAACTTACGCCCCTGGGAAGTTGAAACACCAATTTACCCAAACGGGGCCCATAGTTTTGGCGCTTCATCTCCTGGGGTTAGGGTTTTGGCTGTTTAGGATTTCCCATTGTTTCTAAATGATAAATAGGCCCTCAAGCCTCATTTTAAATCAGTTCAGATGCCTGTAGCCACCACATCTCTTCTCAGAGATAGCTACCAGCGCCCTAGCTAGTTTTATTTCCATTCTGTCTGTAAGAAAATTCCAGGACTTTATTATTAATGAAATGAAGTGCTATTTCCACTGCATCTCTGTATTTATGGTTATATGTTTATTCTGTTGCGTTCCTACATAAATCTGGATCAGTGGTATCAGAGCGGTCTGCTTTTTCTCGATCCTTCTTTGCATGTCCACAACGAGGTCGGGGCATGGTTTAGGCCCTATCCGCGTGGAACTTTGCGCAAGATCACTCTCAGAACTCACCGACGCCCATGGGGACGAAAGAAAGATGAGGGAGCAAGGAGATTGCATCGGGGCAAATATTGCTCTGATGAGGCCTCAAAAAACAAAGGAAACGCGATGATGGATAATATTGCTCGATCCTTCAACGGCTACCCAATCGTGGCGCATCCGCATCCAAGAGCCACCTCCTGGAGGCTTTAATCCTTTAAGGTACAAGTAAACTTTTACATTCCCATATTTGTGGGCTAAATAGATGCAGATGCCATAGATAGATGGTTGAATATATTAGAAGTATATTTCTCAGTTCATGACTTTTCCAACCTAGAGAAGATTATTTTTGCACTCCTCAAAGCTACCCCCTATGTTAAGGAGTGGTGGGAACTCTAATGTGAAAACAAGGACCAGATAGAACCTCTCTGTTCTTCGCACCAATCTGGAATTTTTTCCGAGATCATTCGTAAAGGAAATTAAAGATTTATCCTATGGGGAGCAGTGAGGACAAGTACATACAATGGACCACGTTACTTACAACAAAAGGATCAAGATGTGGTGATGAGCCGACGAACTGCTCCATACCCGCACACAAAGTTGGGTATCGTGATTCAGAAAATCTGCAGCAAGCATCATAGCTGCCTCGCATGCATACATTCAGAGAAATGAGTTCGACATTCTGGCTGTGACGCATACGTATGTCACAAGATTGAGCGTAAACGGGGCGAGACACAAGCGACCTTGATCTCGTAAATCAAAGCAGCAGGTGCAACTCACGTAACAAAGGATAGAGCCAAGGCATGGGCAGTGGCTAAAGACAACTTACCGAAGCCACAAGAAAAGAACAACACCGCAAAGCCAAAAAAGGACACGGGAAAGTGGTGTGAGTTCCATAAGAGCTCCACTCACAACACAAGTGAGTGTCGGGCCAAGCAGTCGCTAGTGGCCGAGATGAGGGCTTCTGAGTCAGATGCATGCTCCGACTCCGAATCAGAACCCGAACAGGGGAATGAAAAAGGGAAATGACGGCTGATGCGGAGCCCACAAGCAATTACGTACTACAAAGATCCAAAAGAGTGAACCGAAGATCCAGAGAGAGGAAACATCTCTTCACTCCCGATGTGGTGAAGGCTCCTGTGGCTAATCATCACACAATGGAGCCAAAGAACCTGGCTTCGCAGACACCTGGGAAGGGCGGCTTTTCCCATCACGAAACACCCAACATCCATACACCATCGGGTGGCTTCACCAAGGACGAGATCTCCGCGTCAGCCAGCAGTGCCGCCTTCCCTATAGCATCAAGCCCTTCACTGATGAGGTATTATGTGGCGTTGATTCTATTGATGTTTCTGATGTATTATTAGGACAACCATACTTGTGGAAGCGTCATGCCGTGTATGAGTCTCGACCTCGTGCTGTTATTATTACTTTGGGAAATAAGTTGTACAGGATACCAGAGGTACCACCTCCTACGACTATCTCTTTGGTTACTGCAAAACAATGCAGTAAGCTCATTTCCCAAACCAGAAAATTCATTTTCCTGATGATCCGCCCCCAGGGCAAGAAGAAGACTGTGGCCACGACCTCCAGACAGGGCCCCTCTGCACGACAACAACAAATGGATAAGGTTGTGGAGGAGTACGGGGACATCTTCACCTCACCCACGGGTTCCTCTCTTCGCATCGTCAAGTCAAGACCCGATCGATTCACCCCGGTGCGCCGTCACCACTCACGATCTATTGGTGTTCGTTTCTGAGAATGATGAAATCAAGAGGCGATTCAGGAGCCGTTATGTAGGTCACTGCACTGCGTTCACTCGCTCCGTGGAGCCCATTGTGTTGGTACAAAAAAAGGATGGGACGTGGAGACTCCGTATTGACTATCGGGCGTTGAACAAGATCACTGTCCGGAATAGGTACCCAATCCCATGGATTGATGACCTTCTGGACCAACTCAAAGGTGCAAAAAATTTCAGCAAGATCGACCTGAAGTCTGGGTATCACCAGGTACCAATTGAACCCTCCGATGTGTGGAAGACTGCCTTCAAAGCCAAGGAAGGCCTTTTCGAATGGCTGGTCATGCCTTTCGGGTTGACGAATGCTCCCACCACCTTCATGAGGATGATGGATGATATCTTGCGGCCATTCACCAACTCATTTGTAGTGGTGTACTTGGATGACATTCTGATCTTCAGCCAGACTTGGGAAGAGCACCTTCACCACATCCGACAAGTCCTCCAAACACTGCGGCAACACAAGTTGTGTGCCAATTTGGAGAAGTGCACTTTTGGCATGACCCAGGTTCAATATCTGGGATACATTATTGATGAAAGGGGGTGCATGTGGATCCAGCCAAGATCCAAGTCATTCGAGATTGGCCAGCCCCAACCACTATAACAGAGCTTCGCAGCTTTCTGGGTCTTGCTAATTTCTATCGGAGGTTCGTGTTGGGATTCTCTCATATCACTTGGCCCTTGAGTCAAGTCACCAAGGGAGGAGCAAGAGCAAATTTTTTTTGGTCAGAACCTCAACAAAAGGCGTTCACATAATTGAAAAATCGCCTCTTTTCTGCCCGAGTGCTCACTTTACCAGACTTGCAATGGCCATTTGAGATCGAGACAAATGCCTCTGACTATGCTATTGGGGCAGTTCTTACTCAACAGGGACATCCAATGGCATTTCACAGTGAGACATTGTCTGACATAGTTCACAAGTACCCCACATATGACAAAGAAATGTACTCCATTGTCCAAGCTTGTCGACAATGGAAGCATTACATTTTGGGGAAGGAAACAATCATCCACACAGACCACAGGCCCCTGCAGTTCATACAGACACAAGGGAAGTTGCAGAATGATCGCCATCATAAGTGGTCCACATATCTGCAACAGTTTCATTTGAACATCAAGTACAAGAAGGGTAGCACCAATCATGTTACAGAATGCCTCAGCCGACCACCGATCGTGGCGCTCACCACTGTGCTCAAATCTTGTGGGCACGAGACTTCTGATTGGCCGCTTCTCTACGAGAGTGACCCAGAATTTAGCCAAACTTCCAAGGCACTCTTGGGGGGTACGCAAGTTCCAAATTTTCACCTCCAAGATGCACTTTTATGTCGCATGGGACACCTTTGTGTTCCTTCAAGCGAGCGTGCCAAGATGATATGGGAAGGACACTATAGTCGAGTCGCTGGACATTTCGGGGTCGAGAAAACAGTAGCAATCTTGTAGAAGTATTTCTATTGGCCGAACCTTCGAAAGGATGTCAAGAAGCACATCAGATCCTGCACTTCTTGTGCCATTGCCAAACCGACCATCAAGAAGCAAGGCCTATATACTCCACTACCTACCCCTAGTCGACCTTGGGAATCCATCTCCATGGATTACATGTCGGGCTTGCCTTCTACTAAGAATGGGAATGACTGTGTTTTCATGGTCATTGACAGATTCTCGAAGATGGCCATTATGGCGGCCTGTAAGAAGAATATCATAGCAGAAGCCACTGCTAAACTCTTCTTTGAACGAGTGTGGGTGCACTTTGGGATCCCACGGTCTATCATATCAGATCGAGATAGCAGGTTCCTCAGCACATTTTGGTCCAGCCTCTGGTCGATGTTGGATACCAAGCTCACCAAGTCCACAGCTTTCCATCCCCAAACAGATGGCCAGACAGAGGTCGTCAACAGAATGATTGTACACATTCTGCGCATGTACAATTCAAAGCATCCACGCACATGGGACGAGAGCCTCCCCTATGTACAACATAGCTATAATCGGGCTCTCCACAGTTCAATCGGCCATAGCCCCTTTCAGGTGGGCTTGGGATTCCAGCCACTATGTCCCATTGACGTAGCCATGCCATTTGCAGCTGCTCAGGCCGATTCAGCTCATGTCCAGTCTGAAGTTGACAAAGAAAGTAGCTTCATCGAGCGCATTCAACACATCCGCCAACAAGTTCATGATATATTGGATAGAGCCAATGCCAAGTACAAGCAACGCCATGATCAACACCGGGTGCCACACAACTTCCAGGTGGGCGACAAAGTATGGCTACATTTGCAGAAGGAGCGCCTCACTGGACCCCACCGCAAGCTTCGCCCGCTCCGATACGGGCCGTACACCATCACCAAGGCTGTAGGGAAAAATGCCTTCGAGCTCAGTATTCCACCATTCCTTGGTCTACACCTAGTCTTCAATGTGGATCGCCTTCGTCCTTACTTCCCACCTCTACTGGACACCTCGGACATTGCAAAACAACTCACACCAACAGAATTAAATCCAGACTGCATGGAACAGGCCACCACAGATTGTATCATGGACATGTAAATCAAGAGCACTCACCAGCAGAAGATATAACTATATTGGGTTGTCAAAGCTGGCCAACTCCTGCACCAAGGAAAGTGGTTCACCAGGGACCAAGTTCAGCAGAAATTTCCTCATCTCATCGAGGAACTAAACGCAATGGGGACCATTGCTTCCTAAGGGGGAAGGAATGATCCAGGTGGATATTGGTGGTCACCCACCTATTCCACTTGGGGCTCCACCATTGTCTATTTCAGTTTTTCAATTTTGGCACAATTTACTATTTTTAGTAGTTTTTCGGGTCCTAAACTTCCGGAGCCGTTTTGAGGCCCTAAACGACGTTTTTTGGGAAAACAGAGAGCAACATGGGTCCATGGACCAATATTTATTTTTCCAAATTTGTAGTCCTCGGATAGATCTTTCTAACAAGGTATGGTACGTGTCAAACGGAGATCGTATGCCAAAGTTACGCCCCTGGGAAGTTGAAACACCAATTTACCCAAACGGGGCCCATAGTTTTGGCGCTTCATCTCCTAGGGTTAGGGTTTTGGCTGTTTAGGATTTCCCATTGTTTCTAAATGATAAATAGGCCCTCGAGCCTGATTGTAACTCAGTTCAGAGGCCTATAGCCACCACATATCTTCTCAGAGATAGCTACCAGTGCCCTAGCTAGTTTTATTTCCATTCTGTCTGTAAGCAAATTTCAGGTCTTTATTATTAATGAAATGAAGTGTTATTTCCACTGCATATCTGTATTTATGGTTATATGTTTATTCTGTTGCGTTCCTGCATAAATCCGGATTAGTGATCCACGCGGTCTTCGATTCAATACTTTGTCTTTAAATACATGGATTAAGGCTTAATATCTTCAATGATGTGCATAAGAACTCCCGAAATCTGTACCGATACTCTTTGCTGCTTCAAACTGTCTCTGTCATTGAAAAACTGAGCCTTAATGGCACCGGAGAGCTTTTGCAGAGTTTGAACTCTGTCCTTTAATGAAATTTATGTTGCAAACACCTTTCCGGAAATCTTCCTATAATACTAGGCTCTAAATTCAGCTTCTTCTGTGCATTGTGCCATTATAACAGCTAATATGAGTCATAACGTTTTTCTTCCTGCCTTTAACCTTGAAAAACATGAAACTTGTTAGGAAAACCATGCGTGGGGAGGATGGAAGCGGCAAGGGTGATGATAATGACCATGTAGACTAGTGAGGTGGCAGAATAGTGCAGGGTGATGGCAGAAAATACAGCGGGAGACTTGCAGAATGGTGGCACAACATTTTAACGTAAAATATTAAAACTTGACCTTTGAACGCATATATGTACATGGACGGGCGAGAAATACGATGAAACACATGGAATAGGTGACATGGCGGGAGTGGTCAATGGCGAGACATGCAATAAAATCTGGACCATCGGATCTCGGGAGGAAATCGATGGATGAAAATGCAGTGGAGGGCGATGGATGGTGAGCCAAGGGTACGGATGCCTTGGGTTATTCCCCGTGCAACTTCATGCAGCGATCACCATTGGATGGGCAGCTCTGGATTAGACGGTGCACGTGCATATCGCACCGGTTTTTTTTCCGAACGATAACATGCGATGGGTGGGCGATTTTCAAATAGTGTAGGTGCCACGCGTTAGGCGGTGAGCGTAATCGCTCTGAAATGGAAAATACCACCCACCCTCCAAAGACAGTGTGATGGAAACCAACGGATTTTGAATAGTGCGCAGCTGCGAGGACCATCGGGCGAGGGAAAACTTCGGGCCTTCGGATCAGCGGGTAAATGAATGGTGGAGATGCGATGAACGGGCGATGAAAGGGCTGAGCAATGGACGTTGTGGGGATCGTGACGACCGTCCGATCTGTATAGATTAACGGCTCAAGACGCTCCCGATATTCAATTGCAGTAAGCGCCTTCCGCCTTGGCTCCTAGTTCTAGCGCTGTGGTCGCGTGATGGAAAAGGTTAAGGGGGCTGGCCGAAAGGGGCTAAGACCCATACCTATGGAAAATATGGTTATTGGCCCATTTTGAGGTAATTTTAGGGTAAGAAAAAGTAACGATAGAGGGAAAAGAAGAAATTAGGCCAAACAAGGGGTGTGTGAGGGATTGTAAGGGGGATTTTGGGGCAAATTTGACTGAGGGAAAAGAAGGCTAAAATGGGGCATTCTGTAGGGAACAAGGGGCAAATGTAGAATTTTTGGAGCACAACTTTTTGCAATCAGTGAGACCTTATAAAGGTGGTCAGCAGAGGGGATTTTATCAAAGGAAAAGGCAGATGAGACTTCAAGGATGATGCATCTTTAGGGGAGATGCATTCCTTGAAGGCTCAAAAACAATTTATCCCCCTACTTTGCTTGTCAAAAAATTTATAGGGGGATAACAGTGGCTCCACATGGGGGTCGCTTCTTCTTGAAGGAGTCAAGAATTCAGAAAATGATCTTTGGTGTAGGACAAATGCCTGCTGCTTGATCCACCCTTCTTCTTTGATTTTCAGCTGCCACAATTGTGAAGACATCAAATCAACAGTAAAATTCTCCCAAACAACTACCTACCCACACTACCATCCTAGCATTTTTTCTTCTAGGGTGCATTTGAACTAGCAGACCCTTTACATCATTTTTATTTTTTTACAAACAAGAAAATAAACCTATTAAACTGTTGGCCTCATAGGTTTCTCTACCTATTCTAACATTTGCTGGGATTAAACTGTCCAACAGATTTCTTCTCTATATTCTACAATAGAAATTTAAAAATAGTCAAACTATGATTAGACAGTCTAGTTTGTTGTGGATCCAAGGCATAAAGACAGTTGCACATGGACATAACTTTGCAGAAAATTAAAACAAAATTTTGAAGGCTTGAAATCTGAAGTTTGAAGCATCCTTCTTTCCTTTGTGACTCAATTTTTGAGCTTGTTAGAGTCACTTTTCCCTTTTTTTTTAAATTTTAGCTCTGGTTTTGGGCTTGTTAGAGCTGACTCTTTTTCTTCTTTGTTGGTCCAGGTTTTGGGCATGTTTGAACCAACTATATTTACTTTATTTGGCTCAGTTTTTTATCATATTAGAGCCAATATTTGCACTTCATAGGTTCATGTTTTGAGCATGTCTGAACCTCTCCCTTTCTAATTTTTTTTTTTCAAACATTTTCTCATTTTCTTCAAAACAAAACACAGTAATGGTATTTACAATGGAAATGGAAACTAGCAATTGGAAATCAACAGAAGTAGTGTTTGAGCATCCTTCCATTGATAGGACTCCCAAAGAGCTCTGTACCATCTGGTTCTTGTAGAAAAAATGCATTTGGGCCCACAATGGCCTGGATGATGTAAGGACCTTGCCTGGATGATGTAGGGTTCTTGTTTGCTAGAGATGGATCGTTTGGTTTATCCTTCTCACCATACTGTCTTCTTCTGTTTGAATCTCTTGGACCAGCTTGATCACTGGTACCCCAAAGCTGGTGGGAAACACTGCTTCTATTCCATAGAGAAGCCGATATGGTGACATGCCAATGGATTTCTTTTTTGTAAGCCTGTCAGCCCACAGGGAATGCACTAACTTGTTATTCCATGACTTTTTCTTCTCTTCCAGCAACTTTTTGATGATAGTCACGAGGCTCTTGTTTGATGATTCAGATAATCCATTGCCCTGAGGGTAATAGGAAGTTGAATGACCAAGTGTTATTTGATACCTGTGACAAAAATCGACCATTTTCTTGGATCCAAAAGCGACAGCATTATCAGTGATTAATTTTCTTGGACAACCAAATTGAGAGAGGATATGGCCTTCTAGGAACCTAATGATGACTGAATCTGTGGCATTACTAGTAGGTATGGCCTCTATCCACTTAGTGAAGTAATCTGTGGCTGTTAGGATCCATTTGTGTTGTGCAGAAGAAGCAGGATGAATTTCTCCTATGAAATCTAGGTCCTATTGCATAAAGGGACCTTCAACAATGATGGGTTGTAGAGGTAAGGGGAGGAGTTTTATTTTCCCTTCAAAAATATGGCATTTTTGGCAGACAATTATCATCTTATTGATATCATTGAAGAGTGTAGGCCAATAGTATCCAGCTCTGAGTATTTTGTTTGTAGTGGCTTTCAATTTTACGTGACCTCCACACTCTCCTACATGAAACTCTTGTTTAATCATTTCTGCTTCAGACTCAGGCAAACATTTAAGCAATATGCCATTTGGATTTTTCCAGTATAAGCCTTCATTCATTATGCAATAGCTCCTGAATTTTAGCTTTAAGAATCTAGCCTTGGTCTTTGATAGTTCAGGAGTGGCATTGAGGTGTGTAAGCACATACAGAATGTCAAAATACCAAGGAGAGCTCTAAAACTTCTCCTCAACAGTGGGATCAGGCAATCCTTGCTGCTCATCCAAGGCATCTACAATGTTAATGTCAAGGGTTTTCAAATTTGATTCAGCCATTAGTTGAGCTAGGCCCTGACCTTTGATCAGTTTGGTGGGTTTTATCTCAAGGTCATACTCTAAGATCACAAAAATCCATTTTCCCCTCTTCCCATCTGGTTCTTGGGACAATATGTCTTTAACCACTATATTTGGCACATAGGCTATGGTGTGGGAATGCAGTATGTACACCCTAAAGTCTTTCAAGGCCTTAACCAAAGCATAGGCCTATTTTTCCATAATGTTGTATTTCAAGGGTGCGTCTTTGAGTGCTTTGCTGAAGAAAGAAATGGGCTGTTCCATTCCCTCTGGATTTTTCTGCAGTAGAACTGTAACTATCGTATGCTTGGAGGCAAATGAAAAAATCAGGAAATATTTTGATAAATCTGGGCTGATTAGGACAGGAGCCTGGGTGAGTGCAAGTTTAACTGATTCAAAATATTTCTTAGCTTCAATAGTCCACTTAACTCCTACACCTTTCTTCAGCATGTTAGTCATATTTCTAAGGTGTTTAGCTAAGTTGGCAATAAACCTCCTAACGAAGTTGATTTTCCCAATAAAGGACTGTAGCTCCTTGATGTTTCTCGAGTGTGTGATTTTTAGTATTCCCTCAACTCTTTGCGGGTCTATCCTAATCCCCTTCTCAGATATGATATGGCCAATAATGTTTCCTTCTTGAAGCCCAAATACAGTCTTTTTAGGATTCACTGACAGGCCAAACCTTCTACAATTTTCAAAGACCTTTCTCATATGTTTCAGGTGTTCTTCTTCGGTCTTGGAGTAGACTGTTAAGTCATCCAGATAAATGAAAAGGAAGTGTCCTATCTCATCGGAAAAAGATATATCCATCGCTCGTTGGAAAGTTGCACCAACATTCATCAGTCCAAAGGGCATTTTAACATACATAAAGGTGCCCCATGGAGTGGTGAAGGCTGTCTTGAGTTGGTCTTATGAGATTACTAAGACTTGGTTGTAACTTGAAAAACCATCTAGCAGGGAGATCCTTTTAGAACGTACTACCCTCTGAAGAATATGTTCCATTTTTGGAAAAGGGTAATTGTCTTTGAGTGAGGTTCTATTAAGATTCCTGAAATCTATGCACAATATGATCTCCCATGTTTTCTTTCTCACAACCACTAGGTTTGATACCCAATCAGAGAACCTCATCGGCATAATTATACCTGCCTCATACATCTTCTTAATCTATTTTTCCACTACAGGCAATTGTTTTGGGTTTATTCTGCGAAGTTTTTGTTTGAAGGGCTTCTGATTTTCTTTCAAGGGTATTTTATGCTATATGATGTTTGTGTCATAGACCCTTAAGTCCTCATAACTCCCAGCAAACACATCAATGAATTCCTTGAATAGGTCAATGTATTTCTTTTTCATGTTTGTAGGTAGGGAATTAACCAATTTGATCCTCTTGGATTTATCTTCAGTGCCTATGTTGCATTCCTCGACATCAGAGTCTACATGTTCTATAGTGGGATTTATTGCTACATCATCAAAGTCAAAAAGGTCCTCTAAAGGGTCCAAACCTCAAGGTATGTTCTTATCTTTGGTCAGCAGCACCTCTACTTCTTCTCTATCTGCGTCTTTACATTTTCGTTTGGATTTCCAATATGTTCATTTAAAGTGTTGATTTATATGTTACAGGGTGGTTCTTCCTCATCTGAGGACTCTTCACTTAGGCAGCTACTGTCAGGTTTAGAGTCTGAATCAGAAGATTCAAACTCATTTCCGCCTGCCAGGAAATATTCAATCTGCTTATCTCCTTCAAAAACCTGGAAATATTTTTCATTGTATGGCATTGCATGTCTAAATTTGGTCTGAATGATGATTTTTTGGTCACTGGGAGGCTTATAATACGAACTATCCATGCAGGCTAATCCATTTGCAATTGCGTTCTGGCTCCTAGGGACAAACACCAGCTCGTATTCTATCAAGGTTTTCAATAAATCCATAGTGTCATTCCTCTATGCTCTTAGTCTAGGATGTTTCGTTGTGTATTCACCATTCACCTATTTAATGATCAGCTCAGAGTCCCCATGCACAGTTATCCTATGGGCTCCTAATTTTCTCAACAGTTTTAAGCATAGGATAACAGCCTCGTACTCTGCAATGTTGTTTGTACATTTGAAGTGCAGGTTGCATGCATGGCTCTCTGCGTAACCACTCTCTTTGTTATGTATCCAGACTCCTACCCCAGTAGTTCTCTTGGTGCATGAACCATTGAAATTCATTTCCCATAAGGTTTCATTCTTGGTGTGGTGTATGTGTTTGTGAAGGGTGACTAATCAGCTGACTGCATTCTACTTTTGGTTTTCTTTGAGTTCTTGTTTCAGTGCACTGTTCAAATTTTTCTACGTCTTTCTCCTCAGAGTCTAGAGTAGCCATTATGTTAAAGTCCACGAGCTCTGTTTCATTTCTTGTATCTTTGTTTTTGGACTCTGACCCTTCTGAGGATTCATCATTACAAAGGATAAAGGAGTCAAGGTCTGTATGTACAGAGTATAAAGGTGAATTTTCAAGCTTTTTAGGGCTACTAACCAGGAATTTCATTTGTGCCTCTCTGTACAGTCTTCTAAGTTGGCAAAATATTGGGAATGTGGCATAAGCCCCATCCATCTGCATTGTTCCTTGAAGCTTGGCTCCCCACGATCTTGATAATAACATGCCATACTTGGGTGGCACATCTGCCACAACAACATCCATGACCATACACTTCGCTAGAATCTGGGTAAGGCTCACACATATATCTTTGATCAGGCCAAGACACTTTACTCTGCTAGAGTCAAATGAATATAGGTCTTTATAGGGGAGGGTTATCTCTAGGCCCAATCTTTCCATCACTACTTTAGGCATTAGGTTGTGTGATGCCCCAGAATCATGCATTGCATTGTGGAGGATCTTATCATGGATATTAATACTGATATAAAAAGGGGGCACTACCCCTTCCTGAAACTTTCGTTCTATCTTCGGACCAAAAAGAAGGGAAGGTTGATCATCACTCAAATTTACAGTGTCACTGTTCTCACATAAATTTAAAGCTTTCAAAATTTGGACTTTATATACATCCTGAGTGGCCAGCTCAGAGAGTGGGACAGAGATTTTAATTTTTGCAATCTCACTCTCCAAATTGAAAGTGGATTGGTTCTTTAGAATGTTTAACTCTTTTTTGTTAACCACTACCTTAGTCGTTGAATCAGTGTGATGATTCTCATTATGTACAGTATTGATGACAATTTTATCATGAGTGCTAACTACAGTGTTAGCACTGCTAGTTGGTTGGCTTTGTTTATCAGTGTTTTGGTTGTCTTTCTCTTTGTTTTTCCCAGGACTTTCAGCTGTTGATTTGTTACTTTCAGTAGTTGCTTTAGAAGATATCTCAGGTATTTTCTTGATGGTAATCTCAGAAGTTTTGGGTTTGGAATTATCTAGGCTTTTCTTGCTCCTAAGTTCATGCTATCTGACCTGCATGATGACATCTTCAAATCCATGTTTGTAATCCTTAGATTCTAATCTTTCCTCATCCTAATATGAGGTTGAGGGCTAATATTCTTCTGTGGAACATTTGTGGATTGAATCTTCTGTTTCAAGCATGTTTATGGTGGTCCCCTCAGACTCTTCTATGATTCCCTCATCTTCATCTAAAAAGTTCTCTTGGAATGGGGGAATAACTTGCTGATCTAATTCTCTTTGTCTGTTGTGGGTGGTGTTGTTTCTTCTGAAGTTCTGGTTCTGGTTATGGTGTTGATTTCTATTTAGGTTACTGACTATGACAACCATTTTTTCCACCATTTGTTATAGCTTCTCCATATTTTTGGACATGCGGTCATTATTGGGGTCAGATGTGGAAGCTACATTGTCATATCTATATGTTACCCTTTTCTCACCTCTCAATCTTGTTTTTTTCTCAATTAGATTTTCCTCTACACTCACTGCTCCTTTTTTCATGTCTTCCAATGTGTTGTAGTCCATAATTCCTAACCAGAGATTGACTAGGAGGGCTTTTACCAGATATGTCACCTCTGAAAGAGTGTGAGATATGGAGGCTACCTAGCCCTTTCCAGACTCTGTCTAAGAGTGTGGGAGAAAACACAACAAATGGTATAGAGGTTTATCTATGAATAGGAGTGTTTAACTGCCAACCTAACTAGATATTGTAGGCTTTTGAGGCTCTTATGATGTATTAAGGTGAGAAATACTCAAAATTTCCCCAGCGGAGTCACCATTATGTTGGGGTTCCCATGTTTTGGCCAGATTGGCAAGACCAAAAGATGAGACAATATCAGAACCACTTTCAGACCTCAGGATCTAGCCCTTCTGGTTCCAGAGAGGGATCTCTCTATGATAGGTCAAAGATATATGACTTCGAAGCTCAAAGGTTAAGATATTAGGCTAGTTATAGGCGCATGGTTTGTTTGTTTGATTCCTTGTTTGGTTGTTGGTCATCAGGAAAGAAGGGTTCAATATAAGAAAAGGATGAACAAAGAGGATTCAGGTAGAGGTGAAGTATTCCAGGGAGAATTCAAAACCATTGGGAAATGGAGTCGGGAAAGGGTTTAGTTTCTATTCAATGTGTAGGATTTCAGTTGGGCTAGTCATCTAAAACATTCGCTCTTAAAGATGATAGTGTGGCCTGCAATGTTGAGAGAGGAGGAAAAAATAAATATTTAGAACACAAAGCTAAAGACCTGAGATCAGAGAGAGACATTGAACTCTCAATGCTTCAGCCCCCAGCTTGAGGGATCTTAGAAAGGTTCAATCAATTGAAAAGGATCCTAGTGAGATAGAAACAGGGTTCTAGACCTCCCAGTGTTCCCAATTCTTTCAATTAAATCCTCACAAGAACATCTAAGAACAGATTCATTTAATTTTTACATTAGCTAGCAGGCAATAACATCCACTACACTGGTTAAATCAACTGAAATCAACTCTTAGATAACACATTTAGCAGAAAACATCAAAGGTAAGGAGAGTAGAAACATAGGGTACCTAACAAGGGTAAATCCTATGCCAGATTTCTGATGAAAGCCAGTAGAAATGAAATGAAACAGAATTCAATTTAAACACAAATACAAAGATAGAAAAACGTCACTACTTCTTTAGATCAGAATCCAAAGAAATGTGCTTATCATATTAAAAAGCAACACCAGTTAAGTAGAACATTGCCAATATCTGGATACTCAGTCAGAAAACATCTTCCTCAACCTATCTTACAACTTTACACATAGACTATGTCTCAAAATAAACATCTTTCAATTCTCTGATAATTGATCAACAACCATTACAATGAGTTCCTTCACTAATTTATAGCTCAAGTGGAGCAGAGAAAGTAGGTGAAAACTAAATGCAACATTAAAACTTAGGAAAGGAAGAGGGCCGAGGCCCATTCTATTTAAATTCTCTGTATTTATCGATGGCACTCTTTGGGTGAAAGAGTGGTCTTCTCTAGGCTTCCATTTACTTCGGTATGTCTCTGATGTACTTTGGTTGTAGTACTCTGTAGTACTTCTGGTGAATAAACAAAAAGTAAATAAATGATGCTAGGGTCTGCCATATTGTGAATCAAATTCTCTGATGATGTCAAAACCCTACTATTATCATTTTTTGTGCACTGGACCTTCTAGGCGATCCACGGGGTCTTCGATTCAGTACTCTGCCTTTAAATACATGGATTAAGGCTTAATATCTTCAATCATGTGCATAAGAACTCCCTAAATCTGTATCGATAAAGTTTGCTACTTCAAACTGTCTCTGTCAGTGAAAAACCGAGCTTTAATGGCGCCGAAGAGATTTTGCAGAGTTTGAACTCTGTCCTTTGATGAAATTTGTGTTGCAAATGCCTTTTTGGACATCTTCCTGTAATACCATTCTCTGAATTCAGCTTCTTCTATGCATTGTGCCATTATAACAGCTCATATGTGTCATGGTAATTTTTTTCCTTCCTGTAACCCTGCAAAAAATGAAACTCGTTAGGAAAACCATGCGTGGGGACGATGGAAGTAGCGGGGGCGATGATAATGACCGTGTAGACCGGTGAGGTGGAAGTATAGTGCAGGGTGATGGTGGAAAAAACAGCAGGAGGATTGTAGAATGGTAGCACAACATTTTAACGTAAAATATTAAAACCTGACCTTTGAACACATATATGTACATGAAAGGACAAGAAATATGATGAAACACATGGAATAGGTGACGTGGCGGGAGTGGTCAATGGCAAGACATGCAAACAAATATGGACCATCCGATATCGGGAGGAAATCAAGAGCTGAATATGCAGCGGAGGGTGACGGATGGTGGGCCAGGAGTACGGATACCTTCGGTTATCCCCTGTGCAACTTCGTGGAGCGATCACTGTTGTATGGGCAACTCTGGATCGAACGGTGCATGTGCATAGCACACCAGGTTTTCTGCTGAATGATAACGTGCAATGGGTGGGCGGTTTTCAAGTGTCGGTGCCACACATCAGACAGTGAGTGGAATCGCTCCGAAATGGACAATATCGCCCGCCCTCCAAAGGCGGTGCGATGGAAACTGATGGATTTTGAATAGTGCGCAGTTGCAGGGACCAATGGGTAGGGGAAAAATCCTGGTCATCGGATCAGCAGGTAAATGAACGGTGGAGATGCGATGAACATGCGGTGAAAGGGTTGAGCGATGGATGTTGTGGGAATCACGACGACCATCCGATCTATATAGATCAACGACCCAAAACTCTCTCGATATTCAATTGCGATAAATGCCTTCTACCTTGGTGCCTGGTTCTAGAGCTATGCTCGTGTGGTGGAAAAGGTTAAAGGGGCTGGCCGAAAGGGGCTAAGACCCATACCTATGGAAAATATGGTTTTTGGCCCATTTTGATGTAACTTGAGGGTAGGAAAAAGTAACGATAGAGGGAAAAGGAGAAATTAGGCCAAACAAGGGGTGTGTGAGGGATTTTAAAGGGGATTTTGGGGGAAATTCAACTGAGGGAAAAGGAGCCTAAAATGGGGCATTCTGTAGGGAACAAGGGGAAAATGTGGACTTTTTGGAGCACAACTTTTTGCAATCAATGAGACCTTATAAAGGGAGGCAGTAGAGGGAATTTTATTAAAGGCAAAGGCATAGGATACTTCAAGGATGATGCGTTTTCAGGGGAGATGCATTCCTTGAAGGCTCAAAAACCAATTTAGTCCCCTACTTTGCTTGTCAAAAAATTTATAGGGGGCTAAAAGATGGAGTAGTAGGAGTTGTGTTCGAGTAGTGGTGGAAGAAATTACCCATGAAATAGTATTTCTTGTGGAAACACTTGTTGTATGACTAGAAGAGACTTGAATAGATGAAGTTGTGGTTAGGAAGAAGAAATGAAGGTGTTAGGATGAATTCTAATCGCAAGTGTACGAAAAAATCTCACTTTAGCTGTGCATAACAAACATCCCTAACATCAAAGATGGCTACCAATTTCTTTAGATATTCCATTAGATGACCAATATAAATGCTAAAAAATCTAGATCTATGTATTAAAAGATGTTAAGCAGTAAATAAAAGAAAGAGTTGCTCCATGCATCCAATATACAAGACAGTAATATTTTTAAAGAATTTTTGTATTTTTGACACCTCAGAAGGGAACATAGAAATATGTTACCAGTCCACCTCAATGGGATGGGTTCTTGTATGTCCTTAACACTTCATATCTAATATATCTCTCTCTTGATGGTGTAGAAAACCCAGACAAAAAATGGAACTCAAAGGGAGCTCACGAGAAAAATGGTAGCAAAATATGACAATGATGGAGGATCAAAGTCAGACCAAAAGTATAGATCCAGAGTGATATTTTGGCAACAAAAGGTAGTGAATGAGTGGGAAAACCCTTCTATTTATAACAAAATATTGAGTTAGTCTAGATATTGGTGCGTAATTAATATTATTAACCAAATCTATATCCAAATTTTATGGAATATTTTATTATATTTTTTGGAGGGAAAAAGAATTTGAATTTGGTTAGATCCTTTTATTTGTAAATAATAAATAAATAAATGGTTTATTTATTATTTTAAAGATGTGGTTGAGTAATAATTAAAAAATTAATGATTTATTCAATTATTTATAAATGATTTAGTCAAATTTAACAAGGAATATTATTTAAATAAGGTTTAAATAATTACTCCTAGAAAATAATAAGATAAATAATGATTTCTCTAATTAATTTTCTTGTTTGGTGTTAAATATGACCAAGAATATTAATTAAACAATTGTTTAACTAATTATTCCTTGAGGAAAATCCAATAAATGTGGATTTATTCAATATTTCCTCATGGGGTTTCCTGTTTAGACCATAAAAAACTTAATAAATTAACGATTACTAAGTTATTTTTCATAATGAAAGAAATTTTACTGATGGTAAAATTGGTCTTACATGGTGTACTTCGGTCCATCTAATAGTAACATGTTAAATGACCAAAAATTGATGTAACAGATTCCCCCCAATGTGCAAGCGTTAGGAGCTAATCCTGTGACTGAAGTACGTTGTAAGAACTCAATCACTAGACATCGAAGGGGAAGACAAAGAGAGAGAAATATAAGGAAGACCAAAGTGCTAAAGGACAAGACCCTGAGGAGGCGAGACTTACAGGTTTGATAAGTCTCTTTTATGAGTGAGTACTTATGCTACAAGAGGCAGTCGACCGAGACAAAGTATAAAGAATAATGCGGCGAGTGAACAAGGCGCTGAAGTATATAGTACATGTTGGCATAAACATGAGCTAGATAAAAACATGATAATGGATCCCACATACATATTGTGCCTAGGATAATAACCAGTACTAATACAATAATATTTGAGTACATGAGATATGTAAGTACAACCAAAGAGGCCCTATAAATAGGATAGGGCTTTGAAAATTTGAATGATACATGTAAACTAAAAGGCGTTGCAAGCAGCTGAGGCCGGAACCATCAAATTCATGGAGTTTCATCAAAGGTTGTAGTGAAGAGGTTATCCGAGCATGTTGGGGATACCTGAAGGGCCACCCCCTCATGAGGTCTGAAACATCTCACACACACCCAGGATTCACCAGTACAATATGTTGTATCACTGAACCATCAAGTGTACAAATCTTAATCACTCCACAAGGAGCTGGAGCTGAGAAAAAATCAAGTCAAAGGGAAATAAGGAGTCTCTTTTCCTGATTTGAGGCACCAAACAATAGTGGAAGCTAGAAATAAGGTACACCGCCCTCTAGATCTATCTTCTGGAATGAACGAGCTGATGTCAACAGAAGGAGGTCTGCCATAGGTGAGGCAATAAGGGATCCTCAACTAAGGCATGAGAGATAATAGTAGAGAGACAGACAGACTGATACCGGAGATGATGATGGAATGGGGTGTACTAAGTAGCAAGCTGACGACTTCCCTTGTTAAAGCATGAACGACATGGATGGCCTGGTAGCGACTGATACAATATCGAAGGGGATAGGGGAAAATATGACTGAAGGCCATGGTGTCCGACACAAGAGAGGGACAAGGAAATGAAGGATGGATGACTATGGCGGGATACAAAGGGACTCGGGATAGATTCCATAACTGCGATGATGACTCAACTTGGATGCTCTAAATAAGGGTGACTCGATGATGTTGCCACACAGAACAGGCCCAGTGGGAACCATAAAGATATGAGTACAAGGTGGGTACTCATGATGAAAATAGACATGAGCATGGACAAGTATGAAGGCAAAGTGGTGCCCCAAGTACAAGTGTTGCAAGTGAAGGAATTTGATTTTGAGGAGAGGTGAAGTGACCCTTCTTGGAAAAAATGTGTCTGGGTGGAGTATCAAATCACAAAAAACTAACAGATACCCATTTGAGAAATCAGTGAGAGCTTTCCAATGGTATGGATGATTTGTCAAACTGAGCTACGGTTGGGCCGCAGTAGGAAAAAGAGAAATATGGGGTTTCTCTTTTAATAAAGAATTTTCCCTCCAAATTCACTCATTTTAAAATGCATATATGGTGAATGTAGACAGGAGAGAAGGCCCTAAATCTTTTGGCAATCATAGCAGACAAACCAACCATTGGAATTGAGATCCGTTAGTTGTAGGCAAGAGTCCTAACCCTACACTTTAGTTTAGGGGGATCAAAAAAATTAGTTTAGGCACCTAGAGCTCATGAAAAAGCTAGGCCGTAGTTTTTGTGGTCTGTTCTGTGACCTGGATAGCAAGTTCTGGGTAGAAAACTACAACCTAGCCCAAGAAATGACCTGAAAAGTGCGACGTGTCAGAGAAAGGATTTTCAGTGCTATTTTTGGCTGACGGCTGGGATTTTTATGTTTGAGGGGTATAGGTGCCCCCAAGAATGTTGTGGTCATTCCAAATGTATTTAGAAAATGGGAATATAAATACATCATTAATGATGTGGTGTGCCATTTGTTTTTGTTATGGTTATGAAATTCGAGAAAGGGAATGGAGGATTACCAATCTCTTTTTGTACTGCATATATGAACCTAATGGAATAAGTTTCTTGGTTCAAATACATCATGTAATTATTCCAAAGAGTGGATTTGGATGTAATGAACTGGTGTTCACCTATAAAACCCATACGTTGGTTAAAAACAATGTCTATGGGACTGGTTTATTGATGTAAGATGAAGGAATGATGAGGGGGATCATTCCTAGAGTGATCTAAAGTGATATGGGACTCTAGAGTTTCTTCTAAATGGGGAAGAATAGTAGTAGAGTCGACACGAACAGTTGCACTAGGAGAGTTGTGGAGAATTTCTTCTCCTGGCCTCTCCAATATGGGTGTCCCCTTACCCAAACATTGGGTGTCAATGTAATGGCCACAAGGTGTATGTGGTTCGAATGCATGGGTTCTATGTAAGGGGGGATAGATAAAGTCAGGGGTGGTGACTTCTTCCATAATGTCATCATCATAATAAAATATGGGGTTACTAGTGGAAGAAATACCACGTGGTGCAGTGAAGCTGCCTGACTCATCATCATGAGAAGTGAGGTTCACATGCGCATCGTCATGGAGGGTGAAAAAAGAACAAGTAGATGAAGGATGCACTGATGTTGAGCAGAAGGTGATCACCGAACTGAGGTCAAGCGAAATAGAAGGGGAAGTCCCAAGGGGGTCTTCAACTGTGTATCTCATAAATGATGACATGTAGTGGATAGTGGTGGAAGACTTCGTCATCTCAACAATAGGAGGTTGAATGTCAATGGGAGTGGATGTGTCTTATAGTTCTGCTAAAGAAAAATGCACAAATAAGGGAGCGGTGGACTCGTTTCATGTAATATTCCTACTTAGCTTGAGCTAAGAGGAATATACATTTTTGTTTTACTTTCTGTTGCATGAATAAATGAATAAAGGAGGACATGTAAAAATCCTGAAAGTAATGAATAAATCAATGCCCATATGAACAAGGATAAATATGGGCCATGTAAACAAATCACTTGCAGGTGTGAAAGAGGTTTGAGCTATGAGACTGGGTCAACCTTGACCAAATCTATAGCACTGTCTAGATACAATGTACCTCATGAAGGGACAACACAGTTCTAGAAGGAGGCCCCTCATGTGAAAGGAGCTAATTCATCAAGGTGGTTTATGGTTTCCAAAGGCTTTCATCTTATAAAAGGAAGGGGGAGGCAACAAGAGAAGGTTGTTGACTGTCTATATTTATGACTATTGTGTCTGTTTAGACCAATACAATTCTCTGTTGTTTAGCTAAGAATAGTGTTGCTTAGCACTTGGGAGTTCCTATGCAGGGATTTCACCTCTTCCATTGAGGATTCAAGGAGGAGTATTACTGATTTCATCCACTATCAAGCACTTGGCCAAGCTCTAATTCCAACTACAACGTAGATCCAATGAGGGTTTGGTTGCTTTTGTAAGCTGCAGCAAGTGGAAACACTACATCTACTCAGATCTAGACTGTACTAGTGCTTCTTTTCAGTGAGTGTGTCTTTTAACCTCTTGGAAGAATGCATCAGCTAGAGAGCTTCAGATTTGTATCTTGGCATCAAGCCAAATAAGTTATTCAAGCTACAATGCAGTTTCCCTTGAGGGACTGCGTTATTTTTAGTGGAGGTTTTGCGGGGTGTTTTCATCCCATTTTTGATGAGATATTTCTGGTGTTGGGCTTTGCCTTTAACTTTGGTGATCCATGGATTAGCTTGCTGATCTAGGTTCTGTATAGATCTGATCTATTTTAATGTCAAGTCATCTTCAGAAATTTCTGAATATCAAATCTACTCTTTGTATTGCATGATTTGGTCAAAACCCCAAGGGGATCTTTTAATAGAGCCTTTCTAGTGTACAAATCTGAAATGGATCTAATATTTTGTACACATATATGCTCTATATCTGAGGTGTAACATTCATCTATTTTAGCTCCATAAAATAACGTTGTTAAGCTATTTTGCAGTATATACATGTGTTGCAACCTTCTTTCTTGTCTTCTGTATTCTGTTGTACAATGTAAGAGCATCAATATAAATCTAATTTTCTGATGTATATTCAAATTTTGATCTTACTTGATGGCCTCCTGCTTATGCTCTCCAAGATTGCGTTATTTCTGAAGCAATTTGTTGTGCATAGCTGCAACCCCACTTTTAGGGTGTTTTCGGCTAGACTAGGTGGTGGGAGATCTCTTTACCACACCTAGTTTGATTTGTTTTTGCTCTCACTTTGGATCTAGACCCCAGATCTACTGATCTAAGGGATACAAGGGCTACAAACTCATTTTCGTGCACATATTTCCCAGAAGTGCGTTATTTCAGTAGGCACTGTTGTTCATTCCCATTTTGGGATATTATAGTGGTATGAGAGCTCCTTTCTTGGCACAGCCCGTGCTTTCATTGGAGAACCACAACCATGTTGTAGTCAAAATAAGATGAGCCTCTTACTGAAAGGGAGAAGAGGTATCAAAATAGAAGCCATAAGAAGTTTGATTACACCACTGAGGATCAAGACAAGGTTAAAGCCCCTGAAACTAGAAGTGATAAAGAAGGAGAAGAGTTTGCAAGAACTGTTTTGGTGGCCATGCAAGATCTTGCTAGTAATATCAAAGAGATGAGGATGGACAGGATGAAGGAATCTCCTGGGATATTTCATCCTGGGGAAAGCTCTGGCATGTCTCACCACTGGAATGGTCAACCAGTGAACCAACCACAAGCTCCACAAGCTCCACAACGCTCTACTATGCCTACCTTCATGGTTGTGGAGAATGAAGGGCCAAAAAAACAAGCATCCCTTGAATAATAATTTGAAAAATATGAATTTCAGAATCAGAGATTCAGGGACCACTTGAGTTTTCAAGAGTTTTTTCACCTCAAGGACAAAACAAGACCAAGGCACCAATATAGAGATGGTGGATTCTTTCAGAATCATGGTAGACACTACTCTATGGGCAGATTATTTTTTCCCAAGTTTGATGGGTCATCCACCAGTTTTTCCAAGGCATGGGTAGAAAAGCTAGATATCTACTTGCAGTTGAACAAAGTCTAGGAGATTGAAGCCATCAAGACTGCAGCGTTGCACTTTGAAGGTGAAGCACACAATTGGTGGTTCCATGGGTTGTCTACATTAGGCCATGCCAACGTGACTTCCTATTTTTAATTCACTAGAATACTGGTGGAGAGGTTTGACAGAAAGGATCCAAAAGATCCTTTCATGAGCCTTACAAATTTAAGGCAGTCATGAAATGCAGAAACTTATATCTCTGAGTTTCTGAGATTATCTATTATGGTTCTTGATCCGTCTACAACAAGGAGGGTGTACATGTTCATCGATGGCTTTGATGAGCCTTTTCATGGTTTTGTTAAATCCACCAAGCCCACCACTTTGCATGATGCCATTGAGAGGGCTAGATACCTCCAAGATGCCTTGCCAAAAGCAAAGGCAACCTTTCAGAAGACGGCCCCTTACCTTTCTAAAGCGAAGGAAGAGAAAGTTTCTCCTTCCAAGGAGAGATCATTCAAGAAGCCTCTTGATATTGAAGTGAGGAGGGAGCTAAGAAAGAACAGACTATGTTTCACTTACCAAGGGTCATGGGCACCTAGACATAGATGTGCTGCTAGGAAAGCACACTACATAGAAGTCTTCTTATATTTTGAGGAGGAAGAATAAAATTATGAATCAGGAAGAGGTCACAAAGCTAACAATGTTGAGGGAGATCCAGCACCATCTGGAGATGGGAATGGAGCCTTTGCTCCAATAGGAGGCACTCTTGCATCTTTGAGAGGAGTACCTAAGTACTTGAACTTAAGAGTACAAGGTTCAATCATGAATCAGAGGGTTTCAATACTGATTGACAGTGGGGCATCCCACAACTTTATTGATGCTCATCTTGTACAGAGGAGGGAAATACCCATTGATACTTTTGAGGGATTCTCTGTTTTGGTCCCAGGAGATAGGACAATGCAATGCATGCACTATGTCCCATCAATCTCAGTCACTATGGGGTCCTACACCTTAGTGGATCACTTTTTTGTAGTTGACATACTAGACACCAATATCATTTTGGGTGTCCAATCATTGATTACCTTGGGGAAGTTCAGCACTGATTGGAAGGATTTGCAAATGGAGTGGGTGGAAATGAAGAGTGGTAAACCACAAATGATCCAAGGCATGCATACTTACCCTTCACCTAGCACTTCCACACAAACAACAGAGATGGATTTGCGCAGTTGAATCAAGGATCTCACAACCCCTTCTCTTATGTTCATGATAATCCTGCATGGGAAATTCCTATATAGTGGAAAACCACCTGGGAGGCCACCAGATTTAGATCCCATGGGGGAGGCCTCACAAAGTGATGCTTAAAATTTAGATCCAGGAGGGAATGGAGCAATGGGAGACCAAGCTAAAGCACTGGAGGGCTTGGGACAGCTGAAGAGTGAGGGGGATCTTCTCCCTGCATCACTATCACCCTCTCCTTTTTCTATATCTGCATTGTGGCAGGTGAAAAATGGGAGGATCAGCCTTCCAACACACATATTTGGCATGAGAGATTTCAAAGAATAGATCAGAAACATGACAGACACTTCCATGGATGTATCATCAGCATTGTCATTATTGAGTAGTGCGGATCTGTACTGGAAATCTCAACTGCTTGTAGAGTATTACAAATATCTCCACACTTGTTTGATACTAGATGGCATGCAGCAAGAAGAGGGCTACTTAGTCCCAGGGGGAGTCATATATCATCATGGTAGGGTATTCTTGGCTAGAGCTTCCAAGCTCAAGAAGAAGATACTACAAGGGGCACACAAATAATTCTTTCTTAGCCATATGCATCCAATGAAGATCTACACCCTGATCATGAGGAGCTTTGATTGGGAACGCTTGAGAGAAGGACTACATGAGCACTTTCAAGAGTGCATGAGCTATGTGGAGTTGGGACAGCCAATGGAATCTATGCAAGAGTCATTTCAGCTATTTCTTCCTTCTTTTGAGAGAGAGGGAATGCCCATGCACAACTCCATGTGTATGAGAAACCTTGATGGTAAAGGATCTGATCATGTAGAGAAAGCTTTATTTTCTTATTTTTCATATTCTTTTACCATGTGTTTGTGGGATATGACTCCTAAAGGGAGTGAGAGATCATGTGGATCTCATGGATTTTGGTGGGCCAATATAAATTTTGAACTCGGCCACTCCCTTCTTGTGCAAAGGGAGATTCCTTTTCATGATGGGTGCTTTCCAAAGGCACCAAAAATATTTGACATCGTCATCCATGTTAAGGTGACTCATGCAGAAAAATTTTGGTGGGAATGGCACTTGCCACACCTTGATCTAATGCAGGTAGGAGATGCACTGCACTGGCATCACATGTGGGATTTTGACCCACCTCCTCAAGCTCAGATTTATATTTTTATATATGTAGTTTTTCTTCCATACTTAGATGATATAGTTTTACTATTTCTGGGATTGTATGGAGGGGGTATGGGTAGTTTGTATGTAGCACATGGGATCGAACTTCTCCTTGTACCTCATGCTACATTTTTTAGAGGAAGCATTGCTCCAGCCATGCTTATTTCTATTGAATTTTTCACTCCTTGTGGGATGGAATATGTACATTTTATGATGACCCTAGAGGAACAACTTATGATGTATTGGCTTTATGAACACTTGGCTTATGGTGAGGACTTGATCCTTGATGGTGTCATCAATGGAGGAGGGGAAGTACTACAACTCTCACCCTATCAGTTGCCTGAGGACAAGCAACATTTTGGAGGGGAGGAATTTAATATTCCTACTTAGCTTGAGCTAAGAGGAATATACATTTTTGTTTTACTTTCTATTGCATGAATAAATGAATAAAGGATGACATGTAAAACTCCTCAAAAGAATAAATAAATCAATTCCCATATGAACAAGGATAAATCTGGGCCATGTAAACAAATCACTTGCAGGTGTGAAAGAGGTTTGAGCTATGAGACTGGGTCAACCTTGACCAAATCTATAGCGTTGTCTAGATACAATGTACCTCATGAAGGGACAGTGCAGTTCTAGAAGGAGGCCCCTCATGTGAAAGGAGCTAATTCATAAAGGTAGTTTAGGAGGGATAATTTTAAGGATGGATTAGCTTGATGATCCAGGTTCTGTATAGATCTGATCTATTTTAATGTAAGGTCATCTTCAGAAATTTCTGAATAATATTGCAGATCTGCTACTTAAAAGTCAGATCTACTCTTTGTATTGCATGATTTGGTCAAAACCCCAAGGGAATCTTGTAATAGAGCCTTTCTAGTGTACAAATATGAAATGGATATAATAATTTGTACACAGATCTGCTCTAGATATGAATTGTAACATTCAGCTGTTGCAACTCCATAAAATAACGTTGTTAAGCTATTTTGCAGTATATAAATGTGTTGCAGCCTTCTTTACTGAAGATTTCCTTCTTTCCTTTCTTTTGTATTCTATTGTACAATGTAAGCGCATCAATATAGATCTGATTTTCTACTTTATATTGAAAGTATGATCTAACTTTATAGCCTCCTACTTATGCTTTCCAAGACTGCATTATTTCTAAATCAGTTTGTTGTGCATAGCTGCAGCCCCTCTTGTACGGTGTTTTTCAGCTAGAATTGGTGGTGGGAGATCCGTTTTCCACACCTAGTTTGATTTTTTTTCTCCCCCTTTGGATCTAGACCCCGATTTACTGGTCTAAGGGATCCAAGGGCTGCAAACTCATTTCTGTGCATATATTTCCCAGAATTGCGTTCTTTCATTAGGCACTACTGTGCATTCCCATTTTGGGATATTACATTGCGCTTGGCCTCAAATTGGCGAAATGCTTCCAAAGAGAAGTGGTACTCTTCGAGGTGGGGAACGAGGTAAGTATTGTGGCCATGGAAACCACACAAATCAAAGGGGTGATTTGTGCGCAAATTCTTGATTTTCTTGGTTGAATCAGGTAAAGTAACATTTACTTCTGGGATATTGGACTCAAAAAACACTTAGTTGACCATGGGCATGAGATGAGGAAATTCAGGACAATTATGGGTGGCGTGACCGACAACGTTACATAAAGCACACAAGGGGGTGGGGGGTATGCTTGTGAGGCTGAGGAAGAGCAGGGTTTATCAGGGTAGCCTTGTCTTTAGGTGCCTTCTTGTGAGCTTTTCCCCCTTCACCCGAACTTGTCGCAATAGGAGGAGGTTCATATTGACGTGGCTGAGGCACGGTAGTAGAGGTAGGGGTCATGGGGACTGGTTGAACTAGGGTAAAAGCAAGATAAGGTTTGGGCTGACCAGGCGGGATAGCAACTGGGGCATCAATGTACCAGATTGGGATCCCTAGAGTCAAGTTAGGAAGGGATAAGGTAGCCATAAGAGGTACTGAAAACACTCCAGGAGTGGGAGATAAGAACGGTATTTGACCGGAGGGGTAATGGCCAGGTGAGATAGCTCCGAGATGGTTAAGGCTAGGAGGAAAAATTTAGGGAGGGTAGAGAGCCTCATGGATACGAGCTGCATATGAGGGGCCTTGAGGAGGGGTCCTTGAAGGCTAGGTCAAAGTGCTAGGAGTAGGTTGCAGAGGGTGGGGCTGTTGACTAGTTAAGGAGGGCCGTTGGAGGGAAGCTTGAGACGATTGCATCATGCAAATGTTCAATGAGCTAGGATCAGAGACAGGATGAGGAAGACAAGGGAAAGAACCAAGTAAATAGGAGTCTTTGTGACTCTGGGTGAGACACTGGTCAAAGGTTTGATGGTTTTATTATTGGCCACAAAAGAGATGATGGACTAAAAGAGGTCAGAGACTTTGGTTCGTAATATTTCAACTGGTCAATGGTGACTATCTTTCCATTATGAAGAAATGAAATCTTTCGGTGAACCATTGATGGGACAGCAAACATCACGTAAGTGTAGCTACGACCCAATAGAATGTTGTAATCTAAGGGTGCGTCAATGAATTCTACGTCAACACAAATAGTCTTTCCCACAAGAGTAATAGGATAATTGCGAAATAGGCCAATGGGCTGGGAAGAGTGGTCATCCCACACTCGGAGGGTGATAGTGGAAGGGGCCAACTCAAGAGATCTGAGTTGCTTCCAAACCGAAGCGGACATCACACAGGTGGATTACCCCTCATCAATGATACAACAAGAGACATTGGCATTCCAGACCTTGACTGGGATTTGGAAGGTGACAGAAGCAAGAAGGGGAGGATTTTTTGACCAGTCAACATCGAAGACGATCAAACAATCATCTGAAGGATCAATAACGCCCATGGCAGTTAGTAGATCTTTTCGTTGTGAAGGGCACGACTGGAGGAGTTCCACCATTTAGATTTAAGCAAGATATTGCGCCAAATCATCTACTATACTATACGAATGGGCAAATTTTCTAGAAGTATTTTTTCGGTGTAATGGTCCCTTGGGGTTCCTGGTATGAACCTTTGCCTTAGGCTGAGGGATTTGTAAAGGACCATTGGCTGTCAAAAGATGCTCTATGGAACCTGAAGAAGGGGCCTCAGGGGCAGACGTAGCGGGAGGCTTTTTGTACTGATGGGACCAAGTCTGAAGGTTGAGCTCAATGGTAATGGGTTGGTCAAAGTGCATCGTGAGAATCTGGTAATTGGAGGTACTAGATGGAGGAGGTTGAGTGGCCACCTCATCTTTAGGTGGTTGGGTAGCCACGAATCCTTGCTGAGGGAAATGATTGGTAAACACAACTGGCTAGATAGGTGCAACATTGGGAGGAACCGAAGGGGAGGCTTGATGTCCTCGCGATGCTGCTTGAGTCTCCCACATTTGACACATATGAGGTAAAAGAGGACAATCATGGGTGTAATGACCATAGACACCACAACAAGAACAAGGTTTATTCATGCGAATAGGCCTGTCTTGCTTGGGGTGAGTGCCCTGTTGCTTGTTAGCAGTGTTAGGTGCATTCCCTTAGGGATTAGGTCCTAGATTATCACGGATAGATTGATTTGGGGTTCCTTTCCTCCTCTTTTTGGCGATAGGAGGACTAGTCGCGCCCTACTATGCATACACCTACTCCTGTGGGGTGGTGGCTATTATTGCGAGTTTTGAGAAGACAAGGGAGGCAAGGGTGCTAATGCTATAAGAGCTGGAGCACCAGGTTGTAGATACAAATAATAAGGAGGTTGGGAAACATTGTGGTAAATAGGTTGGGAAAAAGGAGGAGGCATGCCATATCCTGGATACATGCTACCGGAAGGGGGAAAAGTGCTGGAGGAGATGGCCCCTCCCTGAGTGAAACCATAACCCATGAGAGGATGAGTGTATGGATGAGAAAGGGCACCAAATATACCTTCGATGGCATGGAATGCCCCCGGTGCATTGGCACCACCAGGTGTAGGGAGATCAAGTAAGACCATATAACCATAACCAGACTGTGCATATATCACGTCATATTTTATTGCAATCTGGAGATTAGCTTACTCAGTATGAGGGAAATGAGATGCGACATCTTTGCCAATAGAAAGAAAAAATGATCTAAGGAACCAGTCCATGTAGATACGGTCTCTGAAGGTAGGGGCTCGACATAGGCTCTTTCTTCTCCACCATTCTTGTACATGATCAGATAGGTGGGTTGCAAATTATTGACGGAGAGAGGTAAAAATTTCTATATCAGTGTCTTAACGAAGGGGAAGCTGGAAATAAGAGAGAAAAATGCAGGAAACAGTCACAAAAGTGGTATGAGAGGAGGAGGCCTGATCGACATACCACTCAGAATCTTCTCCAATAAGTGTACATTGGAAGAAGACATACAGAGTCATTGGTAATGGAGTTAGACAAACACCACATGTGGAAATATCAAACATATTTTGTAGGATATTCTCTAGCAAGACCTTCAAACTTAGGGATGTTAGAAGGGAGCTTGGTTGGCGTATCAGGCCAACCAGCATCATGGCATATGGGGTCATTGATCAACTGGTTAAAATCAGGAAGATTGAGGCCTGCCACATAAGGGAGCAAGAGAGAAGCTAGTATAGTTCTTGTTGCGGTCCCAATATTAGTATTCCCAGAATTAGAGTCAGGGCTACCACCAACATTAGGTCCTGAACCAAACATGGTGAAGGTGGCAGGGGGAGAACTAGAGATGGAACCAGAAGGGGAACCCAATGAACCAGAAGCTACGTCAGAATGAGGACGCAGTGGAGGACTAACTGTAATCCTATGTGGAGGATTAAGTCTTCCTAATAGAAACCGAGGATGAAGGCCAAGAAGTCTCCATGATAAATTCCATGGGGGTGGAATGATGAAAGAAAAAACATGAATCACAAAAGGAAGAGAGATCAACAAGGGCAAGTAGGTGCAGGATCAAATGATTACAATGTTATAGTCTTTGCCTGGCGGTGTTAACCAGGCACTTCTTCAGTTAGGGTGTATGTGTTAAGTGTTTTAATTTTATTTTTTAAACCCATATGTTTTTAGAGAAAGAATAAAAATTGAGCAGTATAAATGTAAATAAATCTAAAAAAAACAGAAAAGGAAACTAAATATAACAGAAAATAAAAACAGCTAGATATGCATTAATCTAAACCCAAGGAGGCAGGCTTCTAAAAAACTAGTCTATGGGTGGGAAAAAATATAGTCAAAACACACCAAAATAGCCAATGGATCTAAATTCTAGAGGGACAATGATCTAAAGGTCATATCTGCTAGAAATAGGTGCAGAAAAAAACAAAAAACCATAGGGAAAAATCTTGCAAATGAGGTGGCGAAAGGCTACAAATAGAAGGGAAACGGAGGGGACCCTAGAGGAGAACCGAAAAAAACTAAAAAGAGGTGTTTTATATGGATGAATAACCAATATAAAATGGATATGAAGGTAAGGGATCAGATCTGAAAAATGGCTGAACACACTGAAATTTTAGACGACCTACTTCAGCAAAACTCCTCCTAGAAAGGTGGAAACATACTAAAGGCCTAGGGGGCTAGGTTCCAAATTCTATGAGTAAAACATAGCAAGTACAAGTCCAAAATGGGCAGAGACGAAGGTCAAAAAACCATGAATAGAGGCCTAGAAAAACTGAGAAAAATCTCAGAAAATTTCCCGCAAAAAGTTCAGGTCGCAGTTTCTGACCTAATTTCTGCAGATGTCGCAGGTTTGGGACTATTTTCTACATCCCGGTGTTTCAAGTCACAGGTTTTGGCCTAAAAAGTGTGACCTTCAGTTCCAGCACTCTCAGGAGCAGGTTTTAGAAAAAAAATTTGTCTCAACTGCGACTGATACCTGTCACCTGTGCAATAGGTCCGAAAACACACAGAAGTTAGAATTTTTACTGTTTTAGGGCTTTATAGGTTAAAAAAACATCAGGAAAATCAAAATAATAAGCTGAAGAAAAATAATAGGGTTTGAAGTAGCTAGTCATGCAGGGATCTGAAAAATGACAAAGGTCATAATCCTAAACCCTTGTGCAGTCGCCAGTTGTCAGGATGAATTCTAATCGCAAGTGTATGAAAAAAACTCACTTTAGCTGTCCATAAAAAATAGCCCTAACATCAAATATGGATGCCAATTTATTTAGATCTACAATTATTTTACCAAGATAAATGCTACAAAATCTAGATCTATGCAGTAAAAGACATTAAGCACTAAATAAAAGCAAGAGTTGCTCCATGCATCCAATAGACAAGACAAGAATATTTTTAAATATTTTTTGTATTTTTAACACCTTGGAAGGGAACATAGAAAGATGTTACCAGTCCCTCTCAAAGGGATGGGTTCTTGTATGTCCTCAACATTTCAGATCTAAGATCTCTCTCTCTTGATGATGTAGAAAAACCAGACAAAAAATGGAACTCAAAGGGAGCTCACAAGGAAAATGGTAGCAAAATATGACAATGATGGAGGATCAAAGTCAGACCAAAAGTATATATCCAGAGTGATATTTTGGTAACGGAAGATAGTGAATGAATGGGAAAAACCTTCTATTTATAATAAAATATTGAGTTAGTATAGATATTGGCGAATAATTAAAATATTATTAACCAAATCTAGATCCAACTTTTATGGAATATTTTATTATATTTGTTGGAGGGAAAAAGAATTTGAATTTGGCCAAATCCTTTTATTTGTAAATAATAAATAAAGAAATGATTTATTTATTATTTTAAGGATGTGGTTGAGTAATAATTAAATAAATAATGATTTATTCAATTATTTATAAATGATTTAGTCAAATTTAACAAGGAATGTTATTTAAATAAGGTTTAAATAATTATTCCTAGAAAATAATAAGATAAATAATGATTTATGTAATTAATTTTCATGTTCTCGGTTAAATATGACTAGGAATATTAATTAAACTATTATTTAACTAATTATTCCTTGATGAAAAGCAAAGAAATGTGGAATTATTCAATATTTCCTCAGGGGGTTTCCTGTTTAGACCATAAAAAAGTTAATAAATTAAGGATTACTAAGTTATTTTTCATAGTGAAAGCAATTTTACTTAGGGTAAAATTGGTCTTACATGGTGTACTTTGGTCCATCTAATAGTAATAGGTTAGATGATCAAAAATTTATGTAACAAAAGGGAGGGATGAATGAAGGAGATTCTCGAGGAGATGATGAAGTAATCTCACTAGCAGATGTTCAATTTTTTGAAGTATGAGTCTTTCTTTTGTGATAGTGAAGTGGAATATAGAATGGAATTATTCCAAGTTTTTCACTTTGAGATTGAGTCAATACACCAATACCTTCAAAAATTGAGGTTACAGTTCCTTTAGAAATATCTGATTATAGAAGCTTTTCTCGTGAAATAGAAATATCTTATAATTTTCTAATCAAAGTCTGAACTTCAGGTGATTGTAGAGTGTAATCCGGAGGAGTTACCTCATGAAATATACTAGCAGATTTATGAGGTGATTGAACAACTTCAAACCTAGATGGAGGATATTTTGAATGTGACCTTGAAGTTGTAGGAGATTTGGAGGGGGGTTAACTCTTTTTATGGCCTTTCAATTTAGGATTAGAAATTGATTCCATTCACAGACTAGTATGCCTCTCCTTCTAGCACAAAAAATGTTGATGCCTCAAAAATAGTTGTACAATGTTGGGGATAACCACCTCGTCGACAACTTGAAACCCATTCCTTTTCCATTTGGAATAGTGGCTCCAAATGGGGATGATGGAACCAGTTTCCCAATAAATAAAATTGAGTTGATGTGAGGTATTTATAACTGAATGTAACTTGATAAAATTTGATTGATAACGAGCTTAAAAAATATTTATATACCTATCTATATTGTAGGATTAATTATGTTTCCTTCTATGCGGTCTTGAAAGATTATCTTTATTGTACGAGAATGAATATTATCAAAAACTTAAAGAAATGAAAAAGAATTAAAGATAATTAATTTGATTAAAGAGTTAATCAAATTAATTTATTAAATAATATTGCATTCAATAGTTTCATGTCTTTTACATATATCGAAAGATGGAAATCATTGCATGTTCAATAGTGATTTAATACTCAATTGTATTTAAGAGATACATATAAAAAAACAATGTAAAATATGTATGATTATTAATCACATAAAAACAAAACAAAAATATAAAGATAGAAGTACTAGATATACCATTAGTCTCCTCATGGAAGAAATATTCCTCATCCAATATTTCCATTAAGATGAGTTGAAAAATTACAAAAGTGCAATTTTTCAAATCCTTACTTACAAAAGTTCAGGACTGTTTCTTCGTAAACATGGTAGAGTTTATATTGTAAACACTAGAAATATAAAGATAGAAAATACAAAAAATACTAAGGAGGGACAAATCTTCTTAAAACAAGATAAAGTAAGACAGGAATTGAATTGGTTTGATGACGAGCTTAGGAGTTTCACACTACCAATTTTCCCATTTGTTACTTGAGTTCTGGAATATCCAACATTGGTTTCACTTGAGGGCGTTGTGCTGGCCTAATGCAATTTTTCTAGCATACACTGCATCTGAAAGTGCAAGAAGAATTAGGGGAATTTTTAGGTCTAAAATGGGACTCATAAGGAAATTATAAAATAATAGTGGAAATAATAAAATAATATTTGATTACATTATCAAATTTTAGAGGGAAAAAAGGGAAAACTAGTTTTTTTAACTTGTATTTTCAACTTATCTCCATATGGGTTTACTCAAATTTCGAGTGGAAACACTCGTTGGATGCATAATTTGATTTCCATCCAAGGAACAACCATGTTTCATACTTTCAAAGGACACTACTATATGAAAAATGAGAAATACATGAAAAACGTGATTGTAAACATGTTTTTTCATGTATTTTTCATTTTTCGTGTAGCAGGGTCAATCGAAAGCATGCAATATGGGTACTCATTGGATGAGGAATAAAATTTTGGATACAATCACATTTTTCATGTATTTTTCATTTTTCGTGTAGCAGGGTCCATCGAAAGCATGCAATATGGGTACTCATTGGATGAGGAATAAAATTTTGCATCCAAAAAATGCTCCCGCTCTAAACTTGAATAAAAAATTTGGGAGATAAGTTGAAAATACGAGTTGAAAAGGTAGTTTTATGATTTTATTATTTTTTAATATTTTTACTTTTTTACTCCAAAAATGGTGAATCATCCCCCATTGTTGACATCATCATCTTGAATCCTATTGGTTCTTAGAAAGTTTATTTTTCTTGTACATTTTTCTTAGGAGGCCCATTTTAGACCTCGAAATTCCCCTAATGCATGTCATAGGACATGTTAGTGAGGCATCGTAACATCAATCACTGACTATGTGGTTTCACAAGATGCTATAAGTATTTTTGCTAGTCGAGTTTCAACCATCTTATTGATTCTTTCTTCCTTTTCCTTTGACCTTTCCTCCTGTTGTTTCATTAAAAATTTGACATTAGGAAGGGCACGAGGTGGGAACTCATGAGTCATATTCGCACAAAATAGATTATTGTTGATAGTTTCAATAATGTTGTTAGACAAATCCCTTCCTCTAAATATTTCTCTTTCCTCTTGCTTGAGTTGTATGTCCTAATCACTAGATATGATTTCCTTTTTGGAATCCTCTTTTCTGGGAATAGTTGCTTTTCTTCCTTCTGCATTTTATTTCCAATTGATGAACTCTATGATCTTTTCATCAATGTCATCAAAATTTTTCGTCAGATCGGGTGATTGATTCATCAGTGAATCAATTTTTTCACATAGATCATTAATGTTTTTCAATTTATGACATAATAATACTTGTTTTTGGGACAATAGGGTTTTTAGCTCCAAAGCTTCCTTTTGAAGTCTTCAATCCCTGGGTTTCCTTTAATTTATCTAATGTGAATTGGAGTTGTTGAATTTGAGTATCCTTCACATTAATATCATATTGATTGTAGTTTTAATTGATAAAAAAATTGTTGGATTTGTGAGAACTGTGTCTGCAACTGATGTTCAATATTATGCTTCTCTATTAACAAATCTTGTTCCAGTTGTATGATTCTTTCATCATTTTCCTTGACTAATAGTTGGACCTTTGATGCGTTTTCAATTGTGGCAGATGAATAAGCATCAGCAAGTTATGGTAACCTTGCTAGATATTTAGATGGATTCACTTGTGGATATTTCCACACCACTTCCATTGGTACATCACTAGGAATTAATGTTTAGGATTGGTCGATACTTATCCTTTTCCTCTTTCTAGTAATTACATCCAGATGTTTAGGACTATAAAAGATATCAAGAGGAGGGATTTATTCTATCTTGAGAAGAATTTATGACTAGGGAAATACTGGGATGAACTCAATTTCCTCTATGTTAATAGCCTTATCATAAGCCTTGATAGTAATAAATTTCTATGTGTTGTTTTGAGGTGTGTTGATTGTTTCTTTACGCTCAACAATTTTCACCCTTTCTTGTCCTTTAATTTGAAAATCAAGTTGCTCTGAGACCTTATCTAACTCACTGTTGAACAATGGGTTTGTCGTTTGTTTTTCCGTAGACATGAGTTCATGTGTTTCATGTAGGACCTCAGTGTCCTTCGGAGGTTTCTCCAAATATTTTCCTTTCTTTGAAATTTTCTGAGACACCCTCATGATGTCTTGATGGATATTCTCCAACCTTTTGTTCCTGTACTCTTTAAATTCCACTAGTTGTCATGGGTTCAAATGAGTCTCTACCAACTTTTCAACCTATGAATATGTCTCAAAAAACTGGACGACATCATCATAGTCATCAGGTTCATGGATGAATTGTCTGATATTTACCCGGGCTGTGAATTTCTCAACCACTTGGTTTGGGTCAAATTGTTTGCTAGGAATGGTAGATAAGTTTAAACATTAAATTTTATTGATTTCAAGCCCAGAATTCTTATAATCTTCCAAGGCATAATGAGCACAAATAATAGGGAATGAAGGCCAAGAGGCTTTCATAGATTCCTTTAAGGAATTGGTAAGCCCATTCCCTACTATTTGATAAGCAATTTCTCTGGCTAGAAGTTTATCTGGTACATAAAATGGGAGACCTTAAAGCTTGGAAATACTTTCATAACCTCTAACATATGTAAATAGATCATCTCCAAACAAATTTCGTATGGATGTGAAGTCATATTTGGCTTATTTTTACAGTATTGGGGCCTTTTCTCCAAAAATATCTTGGGAATGGGGTAAAATGACTCCATGGAAAATTATTTAAAAATGAAACTCATAGTTTGATTCCCATAGGATATTATGGGAAAAAGTGGGAGGAGTAGTGTCTTGTATTGTCTATTTCCATCCAATGGTTGGGAAATCTAAAGTAAAATAGTTTGTGTCCATGATATAAGAACTCATAAAAAATGGGGGACTATCTTGGAAGTGAATCTCCAGCTCTTTCTATAGTCTTGGATTTGGGAAGAAATAATATTAGAAAGAATAGTACCCCAATCCATAATATATGAATTTTGATGTAGCTTCAATAAGACGAACCAATTCAACTAAAAATTTACTTGTATTAGGGTAGCTAAATACCCTACACATCATAACAGTAACATACCAATACAAAATAGCAAGAGAAGATATTGATTACATACCCTTATTGTCGTGTTTATACTTGTGGGGTTGTTCCTACATTGTCTTATCGAGTTTGATTGTAGCTTATTCTCCTTTGAAAACTTCTCAAGGAAATTCTTGTCATATACATTCTATGGGTCGGGTATATGATACGATTTATTTAAAATTCCACCATGAAAGAACCAATTATTTTCTGTCTCATAGTCAGGAACATCTTGTCTCTGATATTCAAGTTGTCGATTACCCACTTCACCATGTCAATATAAGGAAAAATTTTAGGGTGAGCGGAAATACTATGGAGAAATGAATTAGCGACTTCGCTACAAGAGGTTTCAGAGGATGTTGGAGCATCAGTTATGTGCACCATCTCAATTATTATGGGCTTCTCATCCTCAAATAATCTATACATCGATATCCATGAGGAAGAACCACTGTCTTAAGTGCATGTTGTATTAGAGAATAGCAGAGGCATCTCTGTTACTTTTGAAGTAGGAGGTGTTGGGTCCGGAGGAGTGATTAGTTTATTATTTTTTGTAGCCTTTGACATTTCACAAGATTTTTTTTTCTATAGACTAGTCTGCAGTAGGATATAAAAGAGAATGAACAAAAATACTTGGAATGCAAAATCGATTTAACACAAAAGTTTTGAAATGATAGGAAATCTAGTTTAAATGTGTGAAATCCAAAACATCAATTAACAGTCTGTCAAATAAGGTTGGGGGTTCAATACCATTAATACTATTATGCCTAAGTAATAATTAAAAACATGACTTCACATCAGTTTAGCTATCAACTTAGAATCTAATTTAAAAGATCACATCGCAAAAATGTTTTGGAGCATGGATTTAAGACATGTGATACATTCATGTATTGAGATGCGATCAATACCCTTCATTAATTGACTTTAAGATTTTTATCAGTGGTTTCAAAATATCAAAGAATTGGAGGGGAAATCGCGTTGTGAGTTTTGTGATGCGATACCAATATCGCAATCGGAAGAACCATAGATTGATTGAATGCATTGTAAGATGGCGGAACTTCGATGCGATATATCGCATCGAGGGTTTTAAAGCAAGCATGATAGATGGTAACAAAAATTATTTTCCATTTGTGATAAGGAATGGTGACGTGGTAGTAATCGGGTCCTACTAATAGTTCTTATATAATAATGTCTATTGGAGATGTTTTCCTTTGTTATCATTTCTATTTGACTTTAAGCCTTTTATGTCTTATTTTATGCATTCAGGCTATATCAAATTGCAACATTTGAATCAAGTGCTTTGTGTGTTGCTTGTTGCAATTTCAATGTGCAGTATGCAATTCATGTTTTGGGCATTTTCTTATGTCCTTCGACCAATACGATCGAATAAAAACTTTTAGATGTACAATTTTGTCGTATAGAAGTGTTTTATTATTTCTAAGTTAAAAATTCAAAAACAGTCCCCATTATTTCTAAGGTAATTATACATAAATAATAGGGGGGGGGTGTTAAATACTACAATAGGGGGCTACACTAGTATGATAGGTACCTAACACATAATTCTTCCAATTGGGATTTTAGGTGTCCTTCTTCGACAGCCAAATCCTTATTGCGTTCTTCACAAACTATCTACCTTTGGGTCGCCCCTATTTTTTCCTCAAGCTTACACTTCTTAGTAAATATCTCTCCAAATTATTCTTGATTCTAGATTTTGATTTTTAGTTCGAGAGATTTGAGTTTTCTCTGGAATAATTCCATGCATGATTTTATGAGCACCACTACAGTCTTCCACCATTATTCTAACTTCCCCACAGGAATAGTGTTAGGATATTCCGACACATAGAAAATAGTTATATCTAAATTGGTCTAGCGTAGATTTAGGTAAAGTGTGTTTCTTTAGTATGTACTTTTGTAACTTATAATCCGACGGTCATGATATATAGTTATCCAACAGTTAATTCTCTCCTCGATATTACCAACACTTGATTTGTGGCTTAACACCTGATTGGTCCATGATCTCTATTTAAAGAGCATGAAGGGTCATTTTTCCGGTGACCATTTATGAGAGAAGATTATGTAATTTTTTTTCTTTATACTAATACATTTCTTGAAGTGGACACATTAGCTTAGGCCGCAGATTTTTTCCCTCTTCAAGGATTTTAACCATGTGAAATAGTGGCGTACTAATATATGATCTATTTGTTAGCGGTGACCTTTTCTATTTGATCTAAGGAACTTACCCTATAAATTCCTTACATGGTATCAGAGTTTTTTTGAGGGCCGCATCCATTTTTTATCCAAATCCAAAGTTGGTTCGACTATATGCGACTGCCATTTTCTAGATCTATTGTTTCTAACCACTTTTGGGCTAGGAGAACTACTACGTTGTGTCCAAAGCCTTTGTTCAAGTGAAGAACCCCTTTCATTTCATGCAAAAGGGGTTCTGGTTTCCCAAGCTATGTCATTTTAGATATAGAGGTATAAATATTTTTTTTGCAGTTATATTTATTTATCTCTCTATTTTATTTTGGTTTATAGTCACTTTTTTATATTACTGGATCTATAACCTATTCTTTGTGTATTCTCTTTTCTTTTTTCTCTGTGCGATCTGGAAAAAAGAGGGTGTTTTTCTCCTACGTATGCTCTTTCCCCGTGACTTTGTACGATCTCGGGAAATCAGAAATAGTGAGAAAAATATTTAGTTTTAGGGCAGACTAACCAAAAAACTAACCTTCTCTAGCCTCTATATTTTTTTTTTTCGTTTGCGTGGGTGTTTTTTGTAGAAAAAACATGCACCCCAAAGAGAAAAAAAAAGGAACTTTCCTCCTTTCCAACAGTTACTAAAGCTTTTTACTAGATCACTTCGTCTAATGTTACTTTATGAGAATAGAGGTCTCGGGTTCAAGCCTTCTTGGCAAGTTACTTTTTCTAAAAATCTTTTTGTCAAGTTACTTTTGAAAAAGGGGCTTTTTTTCAAGTTATTTAAAAAAAACACATGTGACTTATGTTTTAAAGTTACTTTACGTAATAGTGTTTCACCCATTATAAAAAATGAGTCACTTACAGTATAAAGTCACTATATCTTTTATTTATATTACAGTCTACTCAGTCATTAGTTCAAAAATTAACATTGTAAAAGTGACTCTCACTTTTTTATAAAAGTAGGTCACATAAAGTATTTTTTATTTTTTTTAAATGAGCTTATTATATTAAGTTTGGAAAGAAGGGGATTAAAAAAAAAAAAAATACAACTCCATCATCAACCTTCAACCTATCTCGTGACTACTCGGCATCTACTACAACGTTTCTTTAAAAAGGCATAACTTGCTCATCCAGAAGCCATTTTGAGAGCCGAGTTTTTTAAACTGGCCTAAGTTTTTGAGATAATTCCACTGGAGTAGTTACTTTCAACTTTCACAACTTTAAGAAAAAAAATGGAAAGTACATGCCTAGTTATTCTTAACAACACCAATTATTTCCAATGGATATCCTACATGGTAGACTTACTTAGAAGTAAAGGGAATTATAAAATAGCCTCAACACTAGTATCTAAAACTACGAATGAAGATAAAAATGCTAAATGGGAAAATAAAAAAGATCAAGCACAAGGGTTGATAAGAATGTCCATTACTCAAGATCTTAGATTTCATATCGACGAAACTAACTCCCCTGATGAACCTATGAAAAATATAAATATTGTTTTTTACATTCAAAATGAAATCAAAGTGCACCAGCTTGAAAATGAGTTTCTTACTTTGGACCTTAATAATTTCTCCTCTATTGAAGATTTTTTGTCCAAATTCAAGACCCTTAGACTTCTCGTAGAAGGTTTTAAGGTCAAAACGGAAGATGGTAGTATTATCAATTCCATTCTTGCGAAGTTAGGCCCTACAAAATATCTATTTCTTTCCACCTTCCATTCCCTTAGAGAAGCCCTCATTTCTCAAGGAACACCCTACAAGTCCCCCTCTTTCGATTCCTTTTGCGATTCTTTGATAAGAGAACAAGAAAAACTCTTACACATTGGTGTTATTAATACTGGAAACTCTTCTAAGAAAGCCTTAGCAGCCTAGTAGCAACCAAATCCAAATAATACTAAGAAGAAATATCCTAAAATAAATGGTCATAAACCAAACAAGGGTCTTAAGAAATCTCAGCCGCAAACTAAAAAAGAAATTCAACAAAATGATAAGGAAAATAAAAATGGAGGGAAGAATACAGATAGACGTTGCAAATTTTATAATATTTATGGGCACGTAGAGTCAAAATGTTTTAAGAATATGGAAGCCTTGGAAGCAACAATGAAGAATCAAAACATCCATTTGGAGAACTCTTCAACTTCATCTTCGGGAATGACACTTTCGGCAGGTGGTTGTCAAGCATGAAGATCTATATATGCATTGAATTTATAATTCTTCTCATTATAATGAGTGGCTCATTGATTCTGGAGCCTCTTACCACATGGACAAAAACAAAGCCATATTTACTTCTTTAAATGATTGTAACACCAAAAATATTTATGTTGGTGATGATAGATCTCTTAGTGTTGTAGGGTCTAGAACCATTCATCTAGATAATGGTCAGTTTAATGATGTATTATGCATTCCTACCTTGTCCTCCAAACTTCTATCTATTTATCAAATAACTCATTCGGGTGAAGGGAAAACCATAGAATTCTAAACTCATGATTTTATAATTAGGGAAATAAGAGATACTAGACATATTTTAGCTACTAGCATTGCTGATGATTCCACAAGGTCGTATAAGTTTGAAAAATTTGGGTCATCATGTCTTTCCTCCATTTGGTCACTTAAAATATCGCTCTCTTCAAAATCTATGTAAAGTAAATATCGTGAGTGGTATTCCTATGTTGTCTTTTCAAGAAGGTGTTTGTTCTGGTTGTTTACCCGAAAAACATCATCGAGATAGTTTTGACAAACATTCCTCCTGGCATGCTTCAGCCCCTTGGAAACTTGTGCACAATTATTTATGTGGTCCACTCGTAGATGTTTCTGTCTCTTTCTACAAGTAATTCTTAACTTTCATTGATCATTTTTCCATCCTTACTTGTGTATACTTCTTAAAACTAAAGAGTGAAGTTCTTAACATGTTTTTTTCCTTTAATGCCTTTGTTGAGAAACAATCTAGAAACAAAATTCTTAAGTTAAGGTATGATAATGGAGGAGAATATGTTAACAAAAAATTTATCAAAATTTTCACTCAACATGGCATTCAATTGCAACATATTGTTTTGTATACACCACAAAAAAATAGTGTAGCTGAAAGGAAGAATTGCACTCTAAAAGAAATGGCTAATTGTATGCTTCAATGTAAAGCAATTAATCTTAATTTTTGGGTAGAAGCAATTAACTGTGAAGATTACATAGAAAATCACACTCCTACTAAGGTTTTAAGGAATGTCACTTGAGAAGAATCTTGGAGCGCAACTAGACCATATGTAATTCACATTCGTGTTTTTGGAAGTGAATCTTGGGCCCATCTTCTTGATGAGAAACATAAAGCCTTAGAACCTAAGAGTGAAAAATGATTTTTTTTTTGGATATTCTGAAGATGTGAAAGGATATAGAATTTTTCAACCCAAATAAAAAAATGTAATAATTAGAAGAGATGGAAAATTTGATGAAAATATATTGGCCTACGAGCCTAGTTTGACAGGTGTTCCACCTTTGGCCTACGAGCCTAATTCAACATATGTGCAACCTCTCTCAATCTATTCTACTTCTAACATCATTCCTTCTACTTTAGATGATGACAACGAGGGTGAAAGTCCTCCTCCACCTCCTCAGGATTTTCCTTCAGTTCCACAACTTCCAAAATGGGTCTGCTATGCTCAGTATGTAGTAGGTTCTCTTGCAGGTGACCTTGCATATCAACATTGTACACTTTCTCAGTTTGATAGAGCCTCTTCCTTATTGGATCAAGGTCCAAAAAATCATGATCCAGATACCTTTCAAGAAGCTTTAGGTCATACAGATTGGGATGCCGCTATGAATAAATAATATCGTTCCTTATTGGCAAACAACACTTGGGATCTTCTTCCTCTTACAAAGGGAAGAAAATTTTTGAGATGAAAATGGGTTTGCAAAAAAAAGTTTTGACCAGATGGAAAAGTGGATAAACATAAAGCTCGTCTTGTTGCGAAAGGATTTTCACAAGTTGAAGGCATTGACTATACTAAGACCTTCTCCCCTATTGCCAAAATGAATTCTATCTACCTTTTTATTTCACTTGCTACTTCATTTAAATGGGAAGTCCATTAGATGGATGCTAAATCTACCTTCTTACAAGTGGACTTGCATGAAGAAATCTACATGGAACCACCCCTTGCCTTTATGAAAAATGACTCTAGCCTTGTTTGTCACATTAAGAGGTCTCTCTATGGTCTCAAAGAAGCCCATCGGGCTTGGTATGCCGAAATGGATAACTTTCTCTTAGATAATGGATTTTCTAGATGTCATTCCGACAACACTCTCTACACCAAGAAAGTGGGTAAGTCCTTAATCATCCTTGTTATTTATGTTGATGATATTATCCTTACTTGTAGTGATCCAAACCATATACACCATGTGAATTATAGCCTCAAAAATAAGTTTGAAATGACACACTTAGGATACTTCCATTATTTCCTTGGTCTTCAAGCCTTAAAATCCAAAAAAGTTATTACCCTTTCTCAGTCCAAGTATTCCTATAATCTTCTACGCCACTTTCACATGGAAGACTCTAAGCCAGACCCTTATCCCTTTCAGTTTGGAGTCAAGCTCACTTGTACCTTATACCGTTCTTCAACTTGTTGGTAATATTTTGTATCTAGCACGTACTCATCCTAGCCTTTCCTTTCACGTTGGTCTTGTTTCTTAGTTTATGCAAAAAAGTCATGTAAGTCACTTGAAATAAGCTAAAACAATACTTTGATATATTCGAGGTACAATTTAGTTCGGGATTCATTACAGTGTGGGAGCATATCCACTGTTGATTGATTTCACTAATTCTGATTAGGTTGGTGACCCTGATGATTGAAAGTCTATTGTAGGTTATATACTCAATCTTGGTTCACGACTTATTACATGGTATTGTAAGCAACAAAGTTCCATCTCTCTTTCTTCGGCAAAAGAAAAGTATCCTTGTGCTGATGAATCTAGAAAGGAATCTGTGTGGCTTCACCAGATCCTCTCTGAATTTGGTCTTCATCAGTAGCATCGAACTGCACTTTGGTGTGATAATGAGAGTTTCATTCAGCTATGCGAGGATCTAGTTTAGTAGGAGTGAAAAACACATTGATCTACACATACAATTCATCAGAAAGCTCATTCATGATCATGTTCTTGAAGTGCACTATTGTTCAACCAATCATCAATTTGTTGATATATTTCCAAAGGCTCTGACAAAAGTGAATTTTACAAAACTTCGATCTATGCTTGGAGTTCAGGAAAATTATCATTAAGGGAGGATAGGATCTAGTGCCTCCTTATGTTGTGAAACCATCTCCAAAAATAGAAGAAAAGAGATATGAATGCCTTAGAAATAAGCCACTTCGAGGGGGCAACCTCCAATATATTACATGAATGAATAATTCTTGGATGATAAAAATTACAAAACCTCATTTCTATATATACGAGACCATGGGGCCACAATGTAATCCTAGCGGACCTAAGAATAATAATTTAAGGGCACGATAATAACAATATGGGGGTTACAAGGGTACAATAATAACAATAAAGGGGTGACACTAACAATAATAAGAGACTATACTAGTAATATAGGGACCTATCATGCCCCTCTCCTTCAAAAAAGTGTTGTCCTCAATGCTTGAGTAGCTCTAGGTGCTTCTATATAAAATTCTCATCCTCCCATGTAGAATCTTCAGTGGGTAAGTTCTTCCACTTGATGAGATACTCTTAAATTGATCGATTCCGTAGCTGTCAAGTTCTGGTTTTCGTGACCACTTCAGGTTCCAATATGATTTTTCTTTCCTCATCAAGTTCTAGCAATATTGTTCTAACTGGAAGATTTTCACCTATAACCTTCTTTAAGCATGAAACATGGAAAATTGGATGCACTCGTGAAGAAGCAGGAAGCTCCAATTTGTATGTCATAGTACTAATCTTTTGCAACTCCCTGTAAGGACCATAGTACTTTGGCGATAATTTATTATCCTTCTTAGCTTGCTTGAGAGACATTTGTTTGTATGGTTGTAGCCACAAAAATACCCAGTCTCCTACATCAAAACTTCTCTCGCTGCAATGTTAATCTGCCTGTTGTTTCATTCAATTTTGTGCCAAATTCAGGCTGTCCTTAAGAGTTGGAGAACTTCTTGTTGATTTTTTGATACCAAATGTTGTGAAACCAGCTCCAAGAATGGAAGAAAAGAGATATCAATGCTTTAGAAATAAGCCACTTCGAGGGGCAAACCTCCAATATATTACATGAATGAACAATTCTTGGATGATACAAATTACAAAAGCTCCTTTCTATAAATAGGAGTCCATGGGGCCACAATGTAATCCTAGCCGACCTAACAATAATAATTTAAGAGCACAATAAAAAAAATATGGGGGTTACAAAGGTACAATAATAACAATAAGGGGGTTACACTAACAACAATAAGGGTCTATACTAGTAATATAGGGACCTATCACCTTGCTTTTCCTATTGTGTCATCTTTGTAAATCCTTCAATCCTATCCCAAGTTGTCCTTAAAGGGGGGTGTTAGGATATTCTGACACATAGGAAATATTTAAGTATAACTTGGTCTAGCGTAGAGTTAGGTAAAGTGTGTTTCTTTGGTATGCACTTTTGTAACTTATAATCCGATGGTCACGATATGTAGTGATCTGACAGTTCATTCTTTCCTCGATATTATTTACACTTGATACATGGCTTAGCACCCAATAGGTCCATGATGGCTATTTAAAAAGCATGGAGGGTAATTTTTCTGGTGACCGTTTATGAGAGAAACTTATGTACATTTTATTTCTTTATACTAATAAATTTCTTGAAATGGCCACGTTGGCTCAGGTCGTGGATTTTTTCTCTCTTCGGGGGCTTTAACCACGTCAAATAATCATGTACTAATCTATGATATATTTGTGAGCAGTGACCTTCGGTGTTTGATATAAGGAACTTACCCTATGAATTCCTACAACTAGGGTTCTGAAGAAAAAAAAATTCAAAGAAAAAGAGCTTGTTCTTTGGGGGCAAGTGAGAGGGAATTTTGTGACAAGCATGACAGTTATCTGAGTGTAAAGATGGTATAATTGACACTTCGATGAAAGGTTCCTTTAATAGAAACTTTTCAGACAAGAAAAATATGTCTAAACGATAAGCCACTTGGCTTTTTTCCACTCTGATATTGTTCCATGTATGTAGCCTTATCTTTGTGATCAGATCCGTTAGTTGAAGTTCCTCTATCAACTCATTGAAATCCATGGAGCTAGAGTCTAGACATCTAACCCCTCGATGTTTTTCATCGAAATTGTAGATAAAGTTAATGTCTCTACCATGATCCAATCACACGTCTATATACTCGAGAGAAGGCCATGACTTTCTTTTGGAAAATTATCTTTTCCTTGAGTAGTAGACGGGCCATCTATAGCTATCACGCTCAAACAAGTATCATGTCTAATAGGGCAAACGTTACGTGAGAGAGTAAAGCAGGGGCAAGCAATAACCAGCCTGCTATAGGGCATTTAATGCGCCTATGGCAGGCCTCTTCACATCCGATGCCCATAGATCGCTGAGCCCATCCGTGGCCACGCTGGCTTGCCAAATCGCAACTCGATGAACGCATCCGTTGCCACGCTGGCTTGCCAAACCGCGACTGCTCCAAATTGTTAACATAAACCGCGCGACCCAAACTGCAAACATAAACCGCAAACAGCTACGCTTCAAACCGCATGTTAACATAAACCGCGTGACCCAAACTGCAAACGTAAACCGCAAACAGCTACGCTTCAAACCACAGGGTATGAAGGAGCGCGCCTAAATTCCTAATACGATTTGGGTTTCCCGCTTACGCTCTCTGCATTGCTTGCACGCCGGATTCTTTGCTCTGCCATCCATCGCAGGATTCTCTGACCAGAATCTATCAAAGGCTTTTGTTTCCATTAACAGATGGTGAAGCAGGTCAAATTAAGCCCAATAAAAACCATGGTTTCTCGCATATAAATCTTAGTGTAAAAGGACTTGCATGACTTTTGAAATTGGACAAGTCGCTTAATTCCACTAAATATCTTAGTATTGATTCAGATCGCCCCTTGTTGAATGGGAATGGCAGAAAACATGGGAGATGAGGAACGGGGTGGATGCATTATCTACATAGAAGTTCCCTCATGCTATCATAGCCAAGGAAATGCTTGGTCCCTAGTTGCCGATTCGGCTGGTCAAGAGAAGGGGCCAGAACTCCCCAACATTTCTATTTTCAAGAAGGCTGCTTTACTTCATTGCGGTTATGAGAGTGAAGGTATTAATTTAGCTTTTGGTAGAAATGTTTGTTTGTCTAGTTGAAATAGCTCAAATCAAGTTATTTATTAGCTTGAGGAGCAACTTCTTTCTATTTAGCGTTTTTTAACAAATATTGTCAGGTTTGGAGAGCATTTAAGGTTTCAAAATAGTGGTGTGAGTATTCTTGTGTATAATAAAAGCCTAAAATTTGTGCATTTGGGGTGTTATTTATCCTCGAGATTTATTTTTTGTGGTTTCAGATCTAAACCATAACTAAAGATCAGTGTTTGTTTCCATATTTAAGCAATTGCATGGATTTCTTAAAAAAAAAAAAAAAAAAAAACCTTTCTAATTTGGGCAAATTCCAATTGGTATAAAACAGAGTAATCATTGTTGTAGCTTGATGTGGGTTTAAAGGGAAGTATGCTCTCTTCGTTCCAAAGCCTCGCTGTTTGATTTCACAACCTCTTCGATTTGACAACCATAAAATTTACATTGCTTTCTTGCAACCATACGCTCTGCAATTTCAAAAGAAAACCTTTGATACGATCCTCTAACACCCAAACAACTTGTACATTCAACTGCAATTTTAAACACAGTTACCAATTCATAGAACAACACACAATAATCATATTTACAATAGGGTTGATCGTATAACAGAGCCAACTTTGTTATTTCAACAATACATCACTCAAATCATGAAATTGAATACACAAAGATCATTCACTCAATTTTACTCCTGGCTGCTCATGAAAAAAATCACAATCTCAGTCCCATGGGAAAAATGAAGATAAAAAAACAGTATGAGAGTTATTTTATTTTACTCCTGGGTGCTCTTGAAAAAATTCACAATCTCAGTCCCATGGGAAAAATGAAGATAAAAAAAAAGTATGAGAGTTATTTTATTTACTCCTTGGTACTCCTGAAAAAATTCAGAAATTCAGAGTCTCAGTCCCATGGGGAAAATGAAGAGAAAAAAAAGTATGAAAGTTATTTTATTTCATTATTGTGTCCAGACTCCAAACTTTCCAAATCCTCCCAATACAAACTTTAGAGAAATCTCTTATATCCCTTAATGTGCTTATCATATTGACAGATTTGGATGACAATTATTCACGTTGAATCTGTGAATGTTGATCCTAATTTGGTTGTGAACAATGTTCCAGCCACATTAAGGTTTCTGCTACTTCTGGTAAATTCCCAATGTTTTGATGCTCATGAAAAAATTCACAATCTCAGTCCCATGGGAAAATTGAAGATAAAAAAAACAGTATGAGAGTTATTTTATTTCATTATTGTGTGCAGACTCCAATCTTTCCAAATCCTCCCAATACAAACTTTAGAGAAATCTCTTATATCCCTTAATGTGCTTATCATATTGACAGATTTGGATGACAAGTATTCACGTTGAATCTGTGAATGTTGATCCTAATTTGGTTGTGAACAACGTTCCAGCCACATTAAGGTTTCTACTACTTCTGGTAAATTCCCAATGTTTTCTCATAAATTCCCAATGTTTTGGTGCTCATGAAAAATTCACAATCTCAGTCCCATGGGAAAAATGAAGATAAAAAAACAGTATGAGAGTTATTTTATTTCATTATTGTGTCCAGACTCCAATCTTTCCAAATCCTCCCAATACAGCCTTTAGAGAAATCTCTTATATCCCTTAATGTGCTTATCATATTGACAGATTTGGATGACAATTATTCACGTTGAATCTGTGAATGTTGATCCTAATTTGGTTGTGAACAATGTTCCAGCCACATTAAGGTTTCTACTACTTCTGGTAAATTCCCAATGTTTTCTCATATAGTTTAACTGTCAAAAGAGGGAAATTTACCCACCCAACAAAGGCTACAACGATTGTAGCTCATCTTTTGCCTCGGCTCCTCCTACAAGCTTGAACTCCTCCGTGGTCAAGTCCAGATCATCGTATTTTGACAGTGAACAATGGGCAGTGGTAGTGAGCAGCGTCCATAGGCTGTCCATTGCAGGAGAGAGGTATGGTCTAGATATGGTATGTTATGGTATGGTCTGTAGAGATATGATATTGCGGGCTTCCCTAAATTTTCTACTATAAGAAATATTCTTCTCCCACCTGGTTTGAAAAAATGATTATTCAGAACTTTATTAAATGTGGTAGATACTTCATGGTTCCTGTCAAAACACTGCAGAAAATAGTTGTGATTGTTGCAGAACGCATTAGTGTGAATGACGTTTCACTAATTCATAGCAGATAACATAAATTTAAGGTAAAGTATGGAAATGGTAAAGGTGTAGTGACAAATGTTAATTGCCTTGTTGCTACTCTTTCGGTTCAATCAGTGTTTTGCAATCCTAAATTGCACTTATATTTTTTGGAAATATATGCTAGTAAAAGCAGATGTTGTGTGTATATGCTGATGCTTTTATCTTCTGCCAATGCTATATTCATGTGTCAAATGATCTTGTTCTTTCATATGGAAAGAAGTTCAAGTTCAATTTTTTCATGTTCACTGCGATTATTTCAAGCTACCCTTTATTTCTCTCAATATTTATATTTATATTCCAGTCATCTGAGCATGTTAGCAAACCATTTTTTTGTTTGAAGCAAATTGTCAACCTCGAGTATCCAATGATTTTATATTAATTGTCTTAGGAGGCCAGAGGTCTTGATGCTGGACCTAGGCTTGTACAAAAATTGGTTGGCCTTATGATAATAGGACATCCAACATTGTAAAACGCATTGCAGAAGAAGAAACTGCACATGTTGGATTCTGACAGTATGTGGAAAGATGGGTCGCATGCCTGACAAGACATTTACAGGTCTGTATGGAAATTTTAACTCTGATAGATACACATGGAAGGTGGACTCTGTAATCTTTTCAATGACATCCCTCAACCGTGCCTTTTCATCGATCTACCTTTGTTCATCAACTTGTTTTTGTGGCATCCATAGTTATGGTGTAGCATTGCATATAACATGTTTGTTACAGAGCTGTTAGAGGAGCTCAATGTGGAGTTAAAAGGTCCTTATAACTATGCTGCACGAACAGAAGCTGGAATACCTCGTGATTGGTAGGCAATATACTTTCTTATGGTGCAGAAGAAATTTGTATTTTGTTTGGTTGGTTCATACTTTCAGCATAAAGACACTCATTTTCTGTATGGTTTTATTTTGAAATATGTATATTTTTACAAACCACCTATATTGCCTTCCTGTTCTTGAAATGCACTACAAAATTCCAGATCAGCACTATGATTCTACCATTAGTACATTGTACAAGAGCAATCATAATCAATGCGGGCAAGCTTGTTATGATGTATGCATTTGTATTTCAGGTTTTGGCTATAAACTATGAATTTAGGGCTTCATGGGAAAGAATGCCATTTTCTAGGTTGACAACTCAAGAGTTTCATATGATTAAATGCTTGGTATAGGTATGACATATAAAATTTGGGTCCGGCAAGATGTGACAACAAACTTGACATGAAAAATGAGAAAGAGAGAACGATAATGCAGGTATGGTTTGCTTGTTTCAGTATTTATGAGTATATTTAGCACATCTGGTTTTGATAAAAACTTTGCTGTCTGTGAAATTTGCTTGGATAATTCCTACCTGACATGGAAAGGTTTCCAGTACTGAGCAGGCTCCTTGCAATTCTCAACATTTTCCAATTTCTCATGAAGGTAGCAAAACCACCAATCACGATCTCTCTGAGGTGAGAATCAGATACAATAAAATATGCTTCTCATTGTGATGTGTTCTTGACCATGGGTGATTAGTGGAATTGTTAAAATTGTAACAGGTTTATGAAAGGCTTGCTTGCATTGTTGCCATGGAGAAAGAAAGTTCTGAACTATGATAGCAATAGAAATTGTTCTTTCTATGTCTACTTGGGGTTTTCCAACGTTGTTAACATTAGTAAGCCTTAGTCTGTCTTCTGGGGTGGACAGTTAATTTCTAATATATATATCTTAAAAGTAATCCCCATGTCACATATGAGTTCCATTTCATTTACACCAACTCAAAACGGCTCATGTGGTTGGCTCTGTCAAACAGGGTCCTGACTTGTGACCAATTACAAAAAGGAGGTAGAGTGGGACCTAACAGGTGCTCCTTGTGCAAACTCCATGAAAGAAACAAACTCTCCGCAGACAATCACTCCAAAATAGATTTTTATGGCCATTCTTGATTTCCATGAATTAATGTTCCTGTATCAATTGCTTGTTTCATTTGCTAAATTCCATCTAGAAGGGCCTGGAGGGAAATTTGGAGTCCATAATTTCTCTGATTGAGAGGTTAGTGTACTATAATTTCAGTTCCATATCCATCACCATAATTCTTTCCCGCCTTGAATCCAACTCCACCACAACTTTTCTCCAAAGATATTATTGAGTGTTTCAGGATCTCATAGCGCCAACCTGCCTGCCACTTTTGGAAGGCAGAGTTTTTCCCATGCAACTAGTGACCACTTTCTTTCCCTTGTGGACCCACCCCATAGAAAGGTTCTACAAATAATTTTTTATTCATCTAGGAATTTCTTTAGGGGAGAGATTATAAAACTAATTTTAGGAGAACCAGTCAGATAATCCAATTCAAAGACTAAATGGTCCAGCTATGAGATACATTACAGGTGCTCTATAAATGACTGATTCGTAATGAAATTTCAATTAATTGGGATCCAAGATATTTGAAAAGCAGGGAGTTAATATGAATTTATCTGCTTTAGGGACCATAATGAGGAGGGTAGGATCAAGGCATGGCCATTGGCATAGCAGGATCATTGGGATTCTTCCACCAATGAGTGAATTTTTGGGCCTAAAAATGGCCAGCATGCTTGAAAGAATTTTTTTGTGAATCCATATGGCCTAGGAACCTTATTCTTAGGTGTAAAAATTATAGCTTCCTCAAATTTTGCAATAGTGATTTCCCTCATCTGGGCCTCATTCTGAGTTGGTTATGGAATATTTAAGGTAATTTTCTGGATTGTGAGTTATCAGCCGGGTGATGGTTTTGAGAGGAGAGAGTAGTAATAAGTTACCAATTCTTATTCTAAATTTGCATGGGCCACTATTTGGATCCCATTAGTATTCATTAAAGAAAAAATTATGTTGTTGTGTTGGTGATTGATCATTGCCTTATGGAAGAATTTGGTGTTGTTTTCCCCTTCTTTTAACCACCTTATTTTGGATTTTTTCTTCTATGACACTTTTTACTTGCGATGTTCCTCTATCTTGGTGAGTTGTTATGCTTCCTCCATGATAAGAACTTCAATATATCCCTCTATAATTATTTTTGGTTGAATTTGTTGCATTTGGGATTATAGGGCTTGTTTTTCTATGAATATATTTCCAAACTCAGTCTTATTCCAATCTCTTAGCTTGGCTTTAAAGGCCTTTAATTCTATGTAGAAAGTATGTATCTTATTTCTTGCAGTTTTGTCTATTTCCAATGACCATTCTTTGACCTTAGTTAAGAAGGATGAGACTTGCCGCAAAAATCTTTCAAAGAGCAAGGGATCATTACGAGGAGCATCTTTAAGGTCTAATTCTAGGAATATAAGCTGCTAATCTGAGATTGTACATGGTAGTATTTAAGCTTACAAAACAATATCATTTTCAAGAAGTGCTTCAAATACTGTGAATCTCTCTATTCTATAGACAATTTGTTTCTTACCTCCTTGTCAATTATTCCAGGTGAATGTACCATTTATGCTGTCTAGATCTGTCATCCATAGTTGATGGAATAGGGCCTAAAAATGTTGATATTCAGAGTCCAAGAATCTGCACTTGTAACATGTATAACAAGAGAGTTGAGTTCTAATTGCAGTCATAACTTCCAGGGCTCATTTATATGCAGATTTGGTAGTAAACTGCACGCTGTCCTGATTATATAATTTTTTAGTTATTTTATTATCCAGTGTCTGCACTTGTGACACATATAACCCAAACTTCTGTATCTAAAGAATATGCAGGGTTTGGAGGTGCGTAGATAGTTTATCGTATTTCATATTCTAATATGAATCTATTGTGTTGTCATCATGCAGTTATTCTAAGTTTATAGAATGGTGGAAAAGTGGACCCTCTGCATGGAAGTATCATGCTGCCCAAATCCAGGTCAAGCATCAGTAAAATTTGTCCTTCACAATGGGGAAAAAAACACGTGGTCTACAAAATATGGGAAGTGCAGGGAAGGACATCGAATAACAAAGCATACTACATTACACTCGTCGTTGGCTTAAAAGAGGCCAAAAAAATGGGGTCAGTGACATTACGGTATTGGCTAACTCATAGTTAATATGTTATCAAATGGAAGGCATATACAATGTTTGCAAAGACAATTTGAAGCCCCTCTACAGAGAAGCAAAAATCTGGAGTGCTCGATTTCATTCTTTTACGATAAAGCACCTTGCGGAGATCGATAGAATTTCCACTGATCTAGTGGTTGGAGCAATTTCCAGTGTGGAAGTAGGTGCCAAAGATGATATAGAATCACCAGTTATTCCATTAGCAAACATTGATCAGCATCAGCATAGGTCCTCATTAGGTGTATACACATTTGTTATCATTTTTCTTGGGACTCTCATAGCAAGGTTCTTTCATTAGAGAACCTGTTAATGTACTCTGTTTCTGTTTTAATGTGTACATGATTTTCCGTAATGAAGAACCTTTTAATGTACAATTTGTAATATCATTCACCTTAAATGTCTACTCATGTTATATGTTTTGATAGCATTTACCAAATTTGTTATTGATGAATGCAATTAGGTTTTTTATGCTACATGCTCTGCTATGTGGTGCACGTGCTACACTCTCTCCCACTTATGAATGGGATATACTAACCAATTATGAATCATGTACTGATCAATATATTTTATATAGAAATCGGTCTTTTCTTCTTATGAAAAAAATAAATTATTGTCAATACTTAAACTCATCCAAGATCAGGTTCATAAGGAAATTGTAAACTGCAAACGAATACTAGGCCTACGAATTTGTTATAATCAAAATATGACCACTGATACTTATGCAAAGATGAATGTTAAAATGGAGTTGCGGCACCTTGGCATATGTTTTAATTGCGAAGCTAAAACTCTATTTAGAGACAAGTTTGACCTCAGCAAATAAATATATAGACAAACCTAATGCCAAAAGCACAACTGACCCAAGGTGAATATCAAGGGTTCCAAGAAGCCCAAATCTTTCGTATTATGAAATTGGTAATTATTTATTACTAAACATCAATAGGTGCAGTAATAATAATATCCATCACACACCACTCGGTATAATTACAACAATGTTCAATAATATTTACTAACTAAAATTACAATAATATCTAATACTGACTAATAGAAGGCATCAAGGCACAAGAATCATGTGCCTTGTGTGGTATGCATGAGTTCTTGACTTTGTGTGATTGAATCCTGTTGTGTGCATTATACTTTGTGAAGTTTGATATATGTTGAATTGATTAGTGGACGTCCTTAAACCATAGACACGAGCGTTGTTAACCACACATGATGAACTCGTGGAGTATTGAGTAAATATTTGATGCTAGCATTTGGTCATTGCTATTGAGAGTTCTCATCATTAAAGCACCTCTCCTATTGAGAGGTCATGGGTTCAATTCTCTATAGGAGAGGCCATGGGTTCAATTCTCTTGACACTCTCATGGTCACTGGGATATACTCTTGGTGATTGATCTTGGGCCTTGTCTAAATTACTCTTACTCTAATGAATTGATGATTCACCATGGTGTACAAAAAAGTCAAGTTTCCTCTTTTTAAAAAGTAATTTTGAAGGAAATTTCTGATCATCATTAGTTTTTTCAAGAAAAGAAATAAACAACTATCATGGAGTATAAAAGGTCAATTGACATGGGTGGAAGAAGCAATAACTAAAGTTTAAGGAACATGTGCGTTGAGCATGTGAGAGGAATTGCTAACCAAACCACGAATAAGCCTAGCGAATCAGGCAATAAAGGAGAATTGGGGGGACAAAAAATAGGTTTCCAATTGACCTTCTACCAAATAAATAAAAAAGTTTCCAATTTATCGTGCAGAAGCCTAGAAGACTAGATTAGTGTTATTTCATTGGAGTTCCAATGAGAATAGGATGGAAGGTTACAAGGAATTTTTCTAGCACTCTCTGAAAGATGGACTTTTATTTTTAGGTACAATGTTGATTGTTTCTGAATTCTTCCCTATCAGGTTATAAATTCTTTGTAGGGGCAATTACCATATGGAAGGAATATGAAGAAAATTGGTTTTGTTGCAAAAGCCGAATAGAGCAGTCTTATGTATCCCTAAAGATTTCTAATGTTGAAATTATGGCTGTAGCAGTGAGTCCTACGGTTAAATAGAAGACCTGTGGTTACTGAAATGGTTATTGTGCTGAGTAAGTCTAAACTTTTATGGTTGTACCTCGTTTTAAAATTTGTACATTTGTGATATTTGTGCCCCTCAGGGCTTGTCAATATAAATTTCCTTTTACCAGCTTAAAAAAAAAGGTCACATTAATAGATGGAAATATGATAGGATTTACTCTACCAGGGCTATCTAACCTTCATTCAGCTTTGGTCACAGTATGGTAGATAGGCCCATGTACATGTACGACTCAGCATAAGATAAGAGATATTTCTAAGAAAACAACAATATTTTGTTTTCTAAATAAGACTATTTCTATTTTATGGCACATAAAAATACAATTCGAAACTTTCCCGCCGGAGTTGCTATGCTAGCCAATTCCGGCAGGTGTAGAGTTCAAAAACACGAAAATGTGACTGCCCCAGTTGGGGAAACCGGTCCATAGATTGATGCCTCGAGTGGGGAAACCAGCATTTGCAAAAATTGTCCAAAAAATTATCGAGTTGCGCGAGAACAAGAAAAGCATGAGAAAATAAAAGAGAAACCTATCTGAGGTAGATAACCTCTCGAAATAGATTCTGAAGCGGTGAGACATGCTACTGGTCATGTGGAGGCGACTCTTCAACTATGAAGCACCCATAGTCGTCATAGGAGTCCTCTTTCTTCGACGATTGCACCATGGGCTCAGGCGTTGTAGCTGAACGCACACCTACATCCATAGCTTTGTCATCGCTCCCTTCGCTGCTGGAGGAACGCGTGGCTGTTTTGGTTGGCAGGGCCTCAGACTTCCTGGAATGTTGAGGGTGAGCCGGGGATATGGTGGATTTTCTGAGACGTTTTTTAGCACCAAAGCCAGCAGAGCTGGACGGGACATCCGGAAAACGCACAATGAGAGTTGCAGAGAGGGGATGGTCCAGAGAGCCAGAGGAATTGTAATTGAGTTGGTCAGCGGTTGAATTTTCCTCATGGAAGGGGAGATGACTTTCATCATGGAGGGAAATGGGAGGGTGAGAGGTCTGGCCTTTGCCACGGCCTCTTCAGCAGCGCATCCTGTGCCTCCGAGGCATGTTGTTACAGGAGGGTGCTGGGGTAGTGAGGGGAGAAGAAAAAGGTTGGTAGGAGGCCTCAAGCAGTGGAGGTGGCGGGGAATGGATGCCGAGGAGCTTTGAACTAAAACCGGCGTAATGGACAAAGAAACTAAGGCTGCAAGTGTAAACTGCAGGAGAGAAGGAGATGGGCACCATGAAATACTGGGAGAGGCAGCACGTCGGACGAGTATTAAAGCTCAAGGCAGATGGATTAATGCCTGCAACTGGTGAATAACTGCTATATTTATTATGGATCGTACGGAGGCCATGCGCAGCCATGTGGCTTAGCCATGTGCCTTGCGGAGGAGCCGCCACGTCCCATTTCTTAACTATCACCCGCATTCGAGGAAGAAAACAACAATATTGATCACACTCTAGAAACCAAATGTTTTCAACAATTTTCAGAAAATTAGTGATAATTTTCATATTTTCTTTGTTTATTCTCTCTAGCAACATAAATTAACTTTTGTAGCAGGCAAAACTATATTTGGAGTGCCAATTGCAAAACCCTTCAATTATGTAATAGAGTTGGTATAGTCCTGATGGTGCTATATATTCTCACAGATCATAAGTTAGTGGCATCTTCAAATACAACTAGATTTCATTCATTTCTCCATTGCAACTTATAATGTCATTATGATTGACATTCAAACAAGAATCCCCATCATTAGTTGCCATACAAATCATACAAACATTCATTATATGCAAACACCGCAAAGACTACAAGATCATGTCAACGACCCTTGCAGAAAGACCTATCTCAATACACAATCTAAAAATTACTTCAATTATAGCAGAAATATAACAACAATAAATCAGATAAAGTTTCACTAAGCATGCAAAATCAAGGTGGCATTTAATCTTGCTGTCCTAATAAATCAGCAGACTAAAACAACCATTAAACTTGTTCAGTACATGAAAAAATCATATCTACAATCACAAATTTAAGGCAACAACAGTTCACTTCATATTATCACAATATTAAGACAAAGTAGAATACCTCGGTTCATATCAATCTAATACAAGTAGTGGAACAAAAAATGCTTGAAGCTTTTATTAGATACTGCTCAAATTACATGCACTGAATATAGAGATGGAGATACAATAGGAGAGTACATAAATTGGAATACAGACTTAACACCCAATGGAACCAAAATAAATGTTGCAAGCTCTTCCTGAAACTGTTTCTTTTATTTAAATCTAAATAGCAGCAACCAGATGTCTTTGTCTCTCCACAACATCCTCCAGCCACTTAGTTGAGGCAATGACACTCATCTGCTGAAATATCTTCCACATTTCCATTGATTGTTGGCACTTTAATGGTTCTTTTCACCTGTTATTTCCTGTAAAACAAAATAAGAATAACGTTGTCAGATGTTTATGGTTCATTCATTACAAAACAAATTACAAAAATAGGTTCACTTAAAATATAAATAGCAACTTTGATTCATTTTCATCAACCAATTATTCTCACCATAAAGTTCGAAGGCATTCCAGAAGATTGTCCTTCCTCGGTAGATGGTGTATCTCTTGGTAATTGGTTGATTGGAAGTCTATAATAGCTGAGTGGTTCTGGGGGCATGGATGGAGGCATGTTGGATGTCATAAATGGACTAGGTATAGGGTGCGGGCGGTGATACAATTCCACTGGTTGTATGATAGGGGGCAACACCCTAGGGTGTGGAACCAAATTGTTAAGGGTTGAGGTAGGGTGCCCAAGGAATGAACTTGGTGCATATGGTGGAAACAACGAAGGAGTTTGTTGATCAAAGGGTAGAGGTGGCCGTGGTGAACCGAATGGAAAAGGAATGAGTGTAATCCCCATATTTGTATCCACAGAGTTACTCTCCACTATATTGTCATCAAATAATCGAATTTGACAGCTTGAAGTATTGTGAGATGTTGAACCCTCAGCTGTAACAATAAAAAGTTCACATAGTTATGCAATTGCATGAAATACAAAGAAGATAATGATATTTTGGATTTTACACAAAATGACACATAAATTGAAATTTGCCTACCAAAATTTTGTAGAAGAGATTGTTGTACCCTTCTAGATGTGTGGTTCGGATTTATTTCTTTTGTAGAAGCTTTCTCCAATTGTTCATTCATGCTTTTTTTCTTTCCACGAACCCGTCCAACCTTTAGAAACTGTGGTTCATCTTTTCTTGATTTCAACATACTAACATGTTGCCCCTTTTTCTTTAATGGGCTCAAGAAACTATGCCGTCTCTTGGTAGTGATCTTAGATGGAGTTACAACACTGAAATTTTTTTTATTGTACTCTTGAATTACATTTTCTACCAATTTATCTAGTGCATATGCTTGCTCCAATGTTGTTGGTGTTATTTGTAATAAACCCCTCAATTTATTATGAGTTGATGAAATAACACGTTTAATTTCATCATCGGTAGTTAGAGCACTATTTGGTCTTATAATGGATGAATCAGCATGGTATGATAAATCCTCGACATCATAAATGTGGTTTTCATTATGCGATATTAAATTGGAAGGAGAAGGTGGAAAACATGTTTCATTTAAATCAGACAATACATTAGGCATTACATTGCCCCCCAAAGCATTGCTAGTCACTAGCATTTCAACTTTTAAAACATGTTTGCAAATATTTCCATTTACGGCCCATTTGCAATTACAAAAGTGTAGAGTGGGCCCTTTATAGATCACATTATACCATGTATCACGAGTCTCCATAGTTTGGCTACGAACCAAATACTCAGATTTACAATTTTCATCAACCACACATTCTTCATCTGGGATATTCTTTGCTTTGCACTTACTTTCATTTAATTGGTGCTCTGTTTTTTTAGCTCGTACAAAACCAGCATTTTTTAAACTTTGCATGTGAATGTAGTACAATTCAACCTTTTTCAATAACAGATGCAATAACCAATCTACCCTTCTATGTGATGCATTGTTCTTTTCACGAAGGTACCTTTGCTTTAAATACCTGTGATAAGATTCAATAGCATTATTTGTGTCTTGATTAGAATGTGGGAAGTTCCTATATGCCTTTTCCCACATACCTGAAAAAGAAGATACATATATTAGATGCAAATAAACAATTGAAAATGGTCCATTACGAAATAAACTGATAAAACCCACCTTAAAAAAACTTACATAATTTATTGTTGGCTAACCAATTGGTTGTAAAATAATCTAGAAACACAGTTTCTTCTTCAAAGTCAACAAAAAAACTTTCAATTGCCTGTTGTACGGACTCATCATCTTTACATGAATGCATGATTTCTCCTAATGCTCGAAAGATACGAACTTTATTTTCCTTCCCCTTGACTTTATTCCCAACATTCTTCAACCACGCTCGGCGGACATGCCATACACACAATAATAGTGTAGAGTTTGTGCAAGTCCTGAAATAACATAACATTAAAAGAGAATATCCATAAACATTATAGCATCTTTTATATTATAAACATAATAAAAATTTCACCTTAATGCCTCGATTTCTGCCGCCGCATCATCTGTGATGAAAGCTCGGACATGCCAATTCGGCTGTTCTTTTTTCCCATTTGCAAATAATGCTGACATCCATTTACAAATATCAGGAGTACTATTTCGTGATGATATTACCCAAGCTACTGGAATCCCATTGCGATGATCATCAAAAACCATTAAGGTGTAAAGTTGATACTGCATTACAAAAAAGATAAAATTATAAATATATAAGAGTACAACACCGAAATGAAGTTGAATAAATGAAGTTTTGTTAAATATCTTACCCCGTATTTATTAGTGCTGAAGGTGGAGTCCATTGATATCACGTTATTGTGTGAGTGTTTGACCATCACTGAAAGCATCCACTTTGTTTGTATGCCTACAATAAAAGGAATGTTTTTAACAACATCTTGTTGTTGGTAGAAGAAAAAGCTCTCTGGGCATTCACGAACCCAACAATCCACACTCATTGGATCACTTTCATGCCTCACATATTCTAGCCTTTTGATATTATTGTAGATGTTTAACACATCTTGTCTTGTCATAAAAGAATCTCGAGGTGCCCCTGTGAACAACTCACCAGATCCATACCTTACATCAGAGATAAACTTGTCCCATATCATGGTAGCATTAAAACCATCACGAATCAACTCTTCAACACTGGTTCGTATATTCTCTGTTAAATGCGGCGCAAAATTGAATTTCTTTGGTATGTCATTTGCCTCATTTCCATGACAAACAACATTTTGTTCATCAACATGTCTGCATGCTGTGTATATTAGAACAGCATCATTTGGTCTAAGAGCAAGTCGTCGCATAATGAAATGACATTGGCAACCAACTTTAATGCTTTGACGTGGAAGACGTTTTTTAGTTGTAGATTCAAGTTCAGTTACATTTCTGGCTTGTACATGATTCGGACCATAAGCACACCAATATCTATACATCAAACATAAACAACAACTTCATCAAATTATTTATGCATTTTTGACATAGTGAACTTCAAAATTCTAAGAGAGAGAGAGAGAGAGAGAGACTCACAGAACATATTCCAGATATGTTGAAGAATTTGTCATCTTGATATCCTTCACATCTTTACTTCGACGAGTTTTAGCAACAAATTGAGTAGGTGCACTTTCCCTCATTTCCTCTCCACTTATAAAATCCTCAAGTCGACAATACGGAATAATTGCGACTTGATCTCCCTGTATTTCATTCCATGTCAAATCTTCCACTGAAAACTCTGTCATTCCTTCTGGGTCCTCAACCTCCAACTCATTAATTAGGTCCCACTTCTTCATTCTTCAAATCCTTATACATATAAGAAAATTTGGCAACATGTTGTGAGATAAAGGAGGACAAATAGCAAATATTCTGACAATTTCAGTAATAATTATGAAGACAAATAGCAGGTTGGTTATTGCAAAAACATAAAGTATGAAGAGCGATCTTAGATAACGACCAGTAGAACGTGAAATTAATTCTTATACAGCTAGTAGTGCAACGAAGATGATACGCCATGAAAATTAAAATTACCCTAACCTGGGAAATTTTACAAAGGTCAAGAACTTTAAGGCACTCAATGCAAATGATCTGGCGATGTACATTCTAATTTTTTTATTTGTCTTTTGTAACTCATAATATTTTGATTTCAGATTCATATTTAATATTTAAATTTATCAACATATTAGTTTAACTTGACATTCGAATGCATGAATCATGATTTTGTTTCATGGATGGATGTGGTGTTTCATACTCATTGATAACAAATCAGTGAATATTCCTGGATGGAATTCTTAAATAGCATAGGCACGTTGTTATTATCCATTAATCATTTCAATTTTTTATATAGTCATCACACTGAAGCTGCCAGTGATTAAATTCCATTGGCACATTGCTGTAATACATTAATCATTTTGAAATTTATAGACAGACATCACACTGAAACAACCAATAATTTCAGTGCGTTATTAAAGGCTTGTAATAGTTAGATATCTGGTGGCAGCTTCAGACACCCAATAAGTAATAACAGTTGTGGTCACCGTATATCCCCCATTTTGGGTTTTCCAAAATTTTATTTTACCACCATAGTTCTTTGATAAACTAGCAGTTCATACCAAGAGCAGTAATAACCCAAAATAGGCCTACAAGATAGTCATCACTTCCATGTGCATAGGCCTACAAAATAGTCATTGCAATGTAAGTATATTCAGCATGTCACAGAGTGCACAACTCCAAATTAGCAGCCAAACAATTATTGAGACCACTGGATTAATGTTATCCAACAATGACCCATTGAATTTTGAGTTAAATCCTAATGGCTCGACTCAAAAATACATGCATCCAAGTATGGAAGAGACTCAAACAATATGTGTATTGGCTTGTAACCAATAATTCTGCCCTATAATTTGCTACACAGTTATTCTCGAATATTATAAACAGCAAGGCGATGACAGAGAAGTAAACTATAGGCATGTTACTTGTTAGATATCAACAACCTGACAAGTCACTAACTCAACTTATCCAAAATTCTGATTGGCAATGCATTTCCAGCCTGGTGCATTAGGATTAGAATTAGAGTGTGTTGTATGTGGAGGTGTTGAAGATGAAAAATTTGATGTCGAAGAAACAACGGTGGCACTCATGTCAGCACATAAAACCACCACATTGCCATTCACATGTTTGGTGATAACATTAAGGTTCCCTCAAAAACCCATTAGCAGGTAGGGAAACTCAGATTCCATCTGTCCATCCGTTTTCCACCTGATTAATCCCAAATACTCATTAACACTGAATCTGATTTGAGGGCTGTGACTTTCTTGATTCTTTTTATGTTTATGGGAGTAATATGAAGGCTTAGAGTTGGCTGTGAAGAAGGGCTTAGAATTGGCTGTGAGTAGCAGATTATTGGTCAGAATTTTTTCCATGAGGATGGTAGTGGAGTGGAGAAAGAAAAAGAAACAAAGCACTTTATTGGTGGGTGTAAATGTTGGTGCATGTAACAGGGAGCTGTTGACTTGGGTGTTGGTGAAGGTGGCTCGGGAAGGAGATCATGTGATAGTTGTTCATGTAGTCACAACATCTGCAGGTATGAATGAACGGTGAAACCCACTTTTATCAAATGAGATTTAGATGTTCGGTGGTTGTTTGTTGTTCATGTGATTTGCTTTCTGTGTCTGCACATGATCAGATTCAATGGCATTAGTTAGATTCACGTTCTCAGACAATTGAAAATGTTTATGCAGGTCTCAATTGGTTTTATTGAGTTTCCTTGTAGAATCCCATACAAGAGAAGTCACAGTAATAAACTAGCAGTTCATACCAAGAGCAGTCACAGTAATAAATTATTTTACCACCATAGTTCTTTGATAAACTAGTAGTTCATACCAAGAGCAGTCACAGTAATAAATTAGCCTAGGCTCTGCAATGTCAGAGAAAGAGATGATAACAAAGATATTTTCAATCTACGGCACATACAGACAAGCTAGGATAGAAAGTTTATAGAACTTCAGTGTTTGTAGGGCTTTTAGAGATAATTCTGTTTTGATCTCTGTAATTTTCATGTTTTGGCAGCACTGATCTGTGGAGAAAAAATTGCGGTGGATTTCCTTGCAAGTCCCTTTGATGTCAATGCTTTAGATGTCTATGAGAGTTTCTGCAGATTGAAACAAGTAATTATTCTCACACAATTTTGACATTGGTTTTTCACTTTATTTATTTGTAAAGAAGGCTTGACAGTTGAATTTTGGTGTAAGTTTTTAAGGTGAGTCTTCAAGTGAAAGTTTCCTATGGTTGCCCAATAAGAAAGCTTTTGGCAGATGAAGCAAATATGTACAAGGCCACAAAACTAATTGTGGGAAAAAGCAAGCACCATGGCTTAGGGTAAGTGAAAATTTTCTGATGCTCTGAAGCTTTAAGATTCTGGAATTTAGTCTTAAAGAGAATTCTCATTGGAATGTAATATATGACAGGTCTTCGGTTATCCATGTTTCAGGTCCTCAAACTCACTCACTAGCTACTGTGCAAAGAGGTTGCCATGCTCTTGGTCTATTCTGGTTATTGATAATGGCAATGTTGTCTTTGCAAAAGTTGGAACACAATCTGTCACAAGTAGCATAGAAATGGAAACAAGCGAATTCCCTTTGTGGGTATACTTTGTTTCTTGATATAAGTGCATATATTTGCATAGACGACATATTCACTAAAGCATTCTAATCACCTTTTGGGCAATTAGATGTTGTTGGCAGATGGGCTTATGCTTTTATGATTAATTGTGCACGGGAACCATAGATGCGATGCTAGGGACACTCAATTCCTTACAAAGGTCAGCCGGAGGCATATTCCTAAATGATGATCTGGAGGAACCTTGTTGCTACAAATTTGTTACAGAACGCCCTGTTACCATCATCATTATTAAGATGGACAAGAAGGTAAATCTATTGTTGGAGCTCTGTCTCCTGGCCTGTTCACCCTTTCTTAAAGTTTAGTACTGTTAAAAGGTATCAGATAGTAACAAGCCTACCAAACTCAGACAGTCCTCAGTGGATAGGATCCTCATCTCTTTTGCAAAATTGTAAGCTGTTCATATCCAACCCTGTTCACCAAATGCAAGTAAAAATATTTGTTCCAGGTACCCCTGCTAGAAAAAGGGTTAACAAGACTATACTCACAAAGGATAGTCTCTGGAGTAGGATCTTAGTTCAAAAGTATATAGCCCCTTATTCTTTGGTTGACTAAATTACAAAAGAGCATAGATCGATCCATAATGTTTCTAGACTCTAATCAATGGAAGGCTGTGTCATTGGCTTATCCTGTAATAGGATCTTATTTTGTTTGGTGTGTGGATGATAGGACACAAGTGAGGATTGGGGTTGATGCTACAATGGGCTGTAATGGGAATATGTTCCTTTTGAAGGTACTTCTACATCATTTATGAGAGATTGGGAGAATGACCTATGCCCCTTAATATATTCCTGTATTATTTTATCTGTCTTTGCCATTGTCTATCGAGTTGTAGACAAAGAAACCATCTCCATTTTAAAAAATAATTGAAGTGTATAAAACCCAGTATTCCCAGGTACAGAAGCATTTGCAAATCTGCTGGCAGTCTAATGTTGAAGACTAACAGAAGCATGTAAATCACATATTGGGAGTCCAGCAATAGATATTGCAAGTTCGCTGTTTGGTTGCAATTTGCTGAGGGTGTCTTTTATGACAATGGAAGGATAGACAAGGATTTCAGGTGTGTATGTCATATAAAAAATTATTGCTACAAAATAATGTGAAGGAATTATAAAATCACAAAATGCTTCCATCCTTTGGCTATATAGAATACAGATGTCCAAGGGCTCTGCTATGAAAGGAGCATTTGAAGCCTTGTACAATTTTAGTCCAGAGACTTGCATATAGTTTGTACATTTGAATGTTTGCTGGACATTGATTGCTTAACTAACTATTTGGCTAAAATTCTACAGAAAATTTTTGGAATTTTAATATACAGAAATCGAGTACCCAAAGAATTATTAAAATCTCTAAATCCATTTACACACTAAAAATGCATTTTAAACCAGTTAAATTCATGCTAACAAATATTGTATCTTCCAATAAAAAAGAAGTTTAACAATTAAACTGCGTTGTTGAAGTATATAATTTAACAATTAGACTGCATTGTTGAAGTATATCTTGATATTTATGAAATGTTGAATGTGACTTACTGCCGCAGATATTTATGAAAATTGATGGTCATAACATGGTCCATGTTAAATCACGTTTCTCCACTGTGGTTAGTAACAACCTTTGTGAAATGTGACTTATACTGTAGATGTTTATGGAAAATTATGTAATCATAACACGGTCCAGGCAAGTTTGATGAATTACAATTAAGTTGTTTTTGTTAAATCACGTTTCTTTGTACTGTTGTTTAGTAACTGATTTACCAAGCTATAGTTTGTACATTTGAATGTTTTCTGGACATTGATTGCTTAACTATCTAGGGAGCCAGAAGCTCCATTCCACCAACAAGGTTCCAGAATAATCTGTTATTTCTGTGTGAATATTTATCGCCAGTCTATTGAAATCACATGCTGGGTCACTGGCATTTTTAAAATCTTCCATCAGTTTGACATTTGGATCACAGCAGCACTGGTATTTTTTCTGTGATTTTCAAGGGATGTTATTTTTGGACTTATTCCTTCTTCTGTGAGCGAGATATGAATTTTACTGTTATTGCATTGCATGCGTCCCTTATTAGAGAGCCATCTTCTTTTTTGCTATGCAATCCCTAGATTTTATGAATAAGTGTTTATTTAATTTAACCCTATTCTGCCCTTCTGCGACAAATATATCCATGTCGGCAAATTCTTCCAAACCTATAGGTTTCTACAAGTGACAAATTTTCAGCTCTGAATTTCTTTGGGGGGTTGCATCCCAGTTTGAAATGTGTCTGCCTCCAGTTTATTCAGTTGGACAAATTTTGAGATGGGTTGCATTCCTTTTTATCCATTTGATACAGAAATCCTGTGCTCAGACCACTGACTTTGATTTCTCAGTCCTTTCTCTCGCAAATCTGACAATACTGTGCACAGTGATAACACTGTGCACAGCATGGATAGAATATGATAATACTGCAGAAATTTTGAATGTAAGCATGAGCTATACCAATCCGAAGCCCTCAGAACCAATTCTATCTGTTGCATCGATGGTATTTCGAGAATCTAATCCTGCCTATGCCCATTTACTTCTACAACATGCAATAGAGGTATAAACTAATATTTAATCAAATCCTGGATCTATATAGTGCCGAGAGAGTATCAAAACTCCCCGGTTCACATTTGTCTCGCTGCAGTCAGTTCTTGCTCAATAAGCAGGGAAATATGACAAAGGCAAATTTGCAGAATAAGCAGGGTGGAGGAGGTGGTGAGCCCTACCTGTAGATCCCCACGATGTTGATGGATGGTTGTAGAGCCCCGCGCGTTGATGGATGGCTGTCAGAGAATCCTGCGCAGGATGGCAGAGCAGAGAATTCTGCGTGCAAGCGATGCAGAGAGAATAAGCCGGAAACCCAAATCGTATTAGGAATTTTAGGAATTATGGCGCGGTCCTCCATAACCACAACTCCGGCGGTTTGAGGCGTAGCTATTTGAGGTTTATGTTCGGCAGTTTTCTGAGTCGCGCGTTTTATGTTAGCTTGGAGCGCTGAGGTTCGCGTTTTCAAAGATGGAAATTGGGCATTGGAGCAACAGTTTGCGTTTTCAAGATGGCAACGTATTGCCCACCATCTATGAGCATCGATGTGAAGAGGCCCTCGCGATGTGCGCACAATGCCCTATAAGCAGTCGGTTATTGCTTCCCGTATGGAGGTGCGGGTTATAAAAGACGAACATATACATTGAATCTAGTCAATAAATTAAATACATTCTATCCACAAACATACATCGAATCCACAAGTGCATTGGTTCTCAAGGTGATTCAACCGTCTAATCATTGAATATCTCAGTGCAAATCTATCAGATGGTGATTTTTTTTTTTTTTTAAAGAAATCCTCGATTATGAAGTGTTTAATGGTTTGTTGGTCGGAAATTGGTTTGGTGAATTATCAAGAATCCAAAGATTCTCCCAAAATTTTGAAGTTTTGACAACTTCAACATGATTTTCAAATATTTCCGCTAGATTTCATGGTGCCCGATTAGAAAATATCCCTCCTTAAACTACTCTATATCTAAATGACATTCAAACAAATTCTCGAGCTAAAGCACTGATTAGACATATGGCGGTACAAAGTAACCTAAGAACCACTTATGAAAATATAGCGGAATTAAAACTAAATTACATAACTCCACGCTAAACCACAATATATATTAAATTGCCAAATGTGTTATGTTAAATTACCGATTAATTTTCCGTATAGAATATAGGAAACATTGTTGATTAATTCTTTCGAAATAACTAGGAAAAGTTTAACAGATTTATTTCTTTAAGAACTAATTTGACAAAGGAATGACTTGTAAGACACCATGCTATGATTCAGATTTCAGAAACACACAGCTAAATTATTCAAAAGTCAACATTGTGTTGAGATTATTCAAAAATATTTCGACGACGCTCCGTTATTAAATTATCTCACAAGCCGAATGTACCCCATCACATGTTGAGCCAATATCCGTCAAGAGTATATTTTTCATAGAATTAGGTGCAAGACTTACAGCCTTTAGCATGGAGAGGAGCAATACAACATTCTTAGCTTCTTCTTCGACTCTGCATGTAGGTCGCGGTGCATTCCTTTCTCATTCGCATTCCCATACCGCATCAAACATTTATTCATAAAAACAATCACAAACACATTCGTATATAAATATTATTTAATAATCATTTAAAAATCACCATGTACCGTGTTAACTATCCGTTGTGTCTAAGTCTAGATTTTCTAGTATCAATATTGAATGGAAGAATCATCTTTTTTAATTCGTTTAACTATATCAAAAGTGATTTTCTATCAACCAAATGAATTTATGTACGTATCAATAAACAATTATATATATAATTAATCCGAAAGACAATATCTAAATTACAAAATAATAAATTTATATATAAATTCGTAATGAAAATTTCTCTATACTTCCGAGAAATTGTCTAGACTCATCGTTTCTTCTGTGTGCCAGACCGTCGCATACAAGAGAGCATCGTCGACAACATCATATTTTCACGAATTCGAAAGCGACGCTACATAGCTTGAGTGGGCGTGGTACTGGTGATTTGGCGAAGAGATCCGCCCAATTGAAGAAATCCGATAGAGGACCGGTAAGAGGGATGCCCATGTACCGCAGGGGTTGGCTCTAGTTTTGCAAATATCTCTCGCAATATGGTGAACTCCTCATCCATTTCGAATGGGTCGCAACATGCTATTGAACCCCCGGAAATCAATATATTCGTGAAAAAAATATCAAATCAACTTAATAGGGAAACTAGCTTTTTTATATGACGTGTACCAATGAAAAATCATATATGAACACATGATATGGGTCCCACCAAAATGGGAAAAGCAAAGAGTGTCATGATTGATAAAAGAAAAGAGCGGAATATCTCCCATCAATGGAAATGGGAGTAAGCAATCACAATGATAAATGGAAATCGAGTAAGCTATGATGGCGGCCAAACTCATAGGTCGATGGATTCGTTCCTTTAACATATTCCACACGAAACAATACAAATTATCCATATCTTTCACACATATATATTGTTAAAAAGGAATTCTCTTTTCCACTTAGCAAGTTGAACACAAATCTCAACACAATTTTGTCCTTCAAAGTTTTAAACTCGTTAATACGAAGATGGGCCATGCATAAACTTAAAAATCGAACTCGTAGTTTTGGAAAAAAAAAATTGCATAGTTGTCATGAAATGATTTTGTAGTGCTTTTTTCAAATAAATCGTTTTGTCGCTATGGAATGAAATGATTTCGTAGCACCCATTAAAATTCTGCATTACGGTTTTCAGGAGAAGATCAAATTACGATTCAATTATTTTCTAAGCTTGACTCCTAACATCCCTAATTTATTTCTTGACACAATAAATGATTAAATTTGCCTTCCTCTAGCTGGATTTGCAATGTTAGATTTGTTAATCAAACAAACAATCAAAGAGGTTTTTTTTTAGAATTCCAAACAAGGGTATGATATCTTACTATTGTAATAACACTCCAATCACTAATAAAAAGCCACAACCATTATTCCAGGGCGCAACCACACATTCCTTTTAAATACTTTACAACATGAATCCCAAAAGACAAATGGACAATCACACCATACAATTTTGCTAATAAAAGTAAATCAATTAAAGAGGATTTGACGGTGTTCCCAAAACAGGTTGTTCTTCTATACTTTAACAACACTTGAATTGTTGTAACAACCATGCGTTCACTAAACTGGAACATAGTGAAAGTTCCTCCATGGGGTTTTGGAACCATTACAACAAAATACAAAAGATTCATGAATAACCACACAACGATTTGAAGTCACAATGTTCTGATTTTCTTTTAATGTAAATTAGTTCAACAAGCTACATAGTTCCAAAATGTCCAGTTTACTATAAATGCCTCATACTCCTACTCCTCGACACATGGTACATTCCTTAGTGGGTTTTGAGACCATTTCAACAAGAATACATAAGATACATGAACAAATCCCGAAGCTTCAATGCTCATATTTTTAATGTAAAATGACTTGACAAGCTATAGGTTTTTCATAAACAGACTAATATCAACACACAAGAATAAAAATTATGAATTGCTATTAGCTCACACAGGAAATGATTCAGTGTGACTATAGATCTTCAATTCATTTAATAATCACACAACTTACAAACCCAAGTTATTATTTATTATGTCATTCATTTAGAAATACCTTTCGTTCACATAGAATGAAGGTACAAGCATCTGCAAAACCTCAGAGCTGTAGTTACACAACGAAACAACCAACTCCTCTCTTAGCCAATGATTTTTCCAAGGATAAGAAGGCAGCAAGGATTATTGCAGCACAACGTGGAGCAGATGAATGGCTTGAAAGAGAGAAAGTAAGGCAAGTGAATGATCATAAAAAAAAATGGAAAGATGGGAAAAATAAGCAAGAAAGGCTAAACAAATGCTTGAAAAGGAACAAGGGATGACCGATATGGTTGACAATGATGCAAGCACAAATGATGAAACCAGGATTATGTCAAACACATTGGACAATATTGCAGATAATACACCATTATTCCAAGACCTCATAAATATTCAAGTCCCTCACTATCAAAATGGGGGTTTACCCACTTCCTTTATTCCTACCAGAGCAGGTGTCAATTCTATGTATACTCATCACACACCACTTAATACATGGGTTAGTATTGCAAGTGTGATGTATGGGTACTCAATTCCTCCATGGATGGAAGGGGTAAATTGGACTCAATCATATGGAAGCAATCCACTACATCCTTATCAACCCTTATTAGGTAGGACAACCGACTTGGCTCAATCAGGAAACACGAGGATTTTTAGCACTGAATATTCTCGGAGCCATAAAGAATAGAGGTGTCATATGTTTTTGTTGTAACCACATTATGATGTGGATTTTGGATGGATTATCTCTTTTTCTTGTCATAGGAAGATTTTGGATTATAACCTAGAAGTTGTTTTATTTCATATTGTTTGCGGCATTGTAACCAAAATCCATTTTAGAAGGAACATTTATAGTCTATTATAATGGAGAAATCTTACCTGAGAATGCAAATGAGATTTTTTGTTATGCGTCTACACACAAAATTATTTACGACACATTTATAACTGGGTTGTTAATTAAATAAAAAAAGAGTGAATAATGAAATTTTGAACAAATCACTTATTTTAATATGAAAATTCCATAAAAATGGTGAACAGTAAAAGTACCTAACCTCACACCTCATGTCAAACCCCATTTACTATAAGTTAACTTAGAAGAAAAACAGAGTGCATGTGCAGTGAAACATCAAAAAGCCAAATAAAACATCAACAATCCAAGAGAATACCAAAGCCATCCCCAAGCCACTACAATCCATCTGCTACTCCAAAATTAAAAAATGAAAGACTAAATACTTTCATGTTGGTGAGATTATCACCAAAACAAAAAAAGAAGGCATCTAGTATTCGATTCTCATCATAGCTTAAACATCAAACATCAACATTTTGTTGCCATCTGTGAATCACATATCGAAGAAAATATGAGATGTAGTCAGTGGATTCCTCAGTCTCACCAAACTCATCATCAGGCTTCTTACCAAGAAATTCACCCATTCAAATGGTATTTTTTTTTTGCAAACAATCCATAAGGTATATATGGTCTTTATGAACTCTGCAAGTATAGAGACCTCAATACACTGGTTGTTCTCATCCCAAATTTTATAAGGATCTTCGTAGAATCATTGCAAAACATAAACCAACAGTTGGAATCATTGAAAATCAGAAATTCTACCAATTTTTGAATCGTTGTAAAACATAAACAGGTGATTCAATGACTAACCCAGATAAGTGCCTAGAGTTTAAAAATATTCTTTCAGTTTCAATAACCTCATTAATATTTCCACCATGAAGAACAAAATTCCTGCCATTTACATTGGTATACTAGGTTATTGAAAATATACAGTAGTTAGGACAACACTCCATGACTAGAAAAGCGTCAATACAAACAGATAAGTAATCAACAATGACAAATGGATTTGCTAGTGCAAATTTGTGAGTTAACAGGGCCTCACAATAAGAAGCTTATCACTCTACTAACCTTATCACAAAGCATAAAACATGTTTGAAATCATTGTATCACTCTAAAAACCAGAGCATTATTGTTGTGCTGGAAATAGAGAAAGAAAAACAATACCTATGAATAACTATTTTATCACAAAGTATAAAACATGTTCGAAATAATTGTATCACTCTAAAAACCAGAGCATTACTGTTGTGCCAAAAATAGAAAAAGAAAAACAATACCCATGAATAATCAGTTTATCACAAAGCATAAAACATGTTTGAAATAATCTTATCACATTAAAAATGAGAGCATTACTGTTGTGCCGAAAACAAACCAAGACAAACAAGACCCATGAATAACGAGTTTATCACAAAGCATAAAACATGTTTGAAATAATTTTATCGCTCTAAAAACAAGAGCATTACTGCTGTGCCGAAAATGGACCAAGACAAATTATCTAAAATCATTTTATTAGTTTTGTTGTGCTAAGTGTCTTTAAGTTTTAAAAACATGTGCATAATTGGCTCATTAGTTTGCCAAAGGATTAAAGACGTCTTTCCATGATTTGTACATTATTTTTAGTGAATTAGAAGCCTAAAACAAGCATAAATAACATTGAACAAAAGTGTAAAACAGAGGAATAAGTCACCACATGAAATTTACATAGCAGACACAATGAAGCAGTTCACCCCTCCTGGGTTACATCTGCTGATCCAACACCCAATGGCTTGTCCATCTTTCATTATGCTCAAATTTTTTCTATTAAATGTAGTTATAGTGATCCAATGGCTGTTTTCTCTGCACCAATGGCTTTAGAAATCTCCAATTAGTAAAAAGTGACTCTTCATTCACTCAAAATGGTCAAAAATTGAGCCTCAGGTACACTTTTTCCTAATATCTCCTAGGAAAGCTCCACTAAAAGTGGAGAACTGCAGTTAACTAGAGCTAAATCTTTGTTCGCCGCCAATTTAGGCATTCCCCTAAATTCTCTACCAAATTGACCTCTTAATAAATGTGACGGTTGGGTGGTGGCCACATGCGCAGCCCCAAACCGTTATAAAACTGGCGGTTAGCGAAACCCACTTTATGAATTCGGTTGATTGTTTGAACCACAGGTTGATTGTCATTGGGTTAGCCTGACCGTGTGGTGGTTGTTGATGTTTTTTCGTGCCATGTGATATATACACTGCAGGGACCACTGGGGGTTGGGACCGCCGGCTATTCTCAACCCCCATACGAATTTGCAATACAAAATAAATACAGCCCGCCGCCTATGGAGGTTAAGAAACATTGCATAAAGTGGTTGGAAAGGTGTGCGCATGCTTGGATGGAGGTCAGGGGGTCGAGCCCTACAGCCCCATTTTACCATGTATTTTTAGGGCCACATGGCAGCCTCAGGGCTGGCCTTGTGGCAGCCTCTCATTTGCTCTTCAACCCGTACCTTCGAATAGTACAATGACATTTGTCAACCAACGATTGGTCTTATGGAAGGAATATTTCAAGGAATATTCCCTTTTTTTGTTGACTGTGCATCTAGTTCGCTAATTGTGCATCCGAGTCAAACCTAGTCAATCTGTCATAATTTTACCTGTTTTCCATTTTGATCAGAATGTAATATCTTCCTCATATGACATCGATTTTTCGAACCATTCACGGCACCGGAATTAGGAAGACGATATCTACGCAACCATCCTAGTTTCAACCCAATCATGTAACTTTGAATTTTGAGAAAAATTTATGAACCCCTGATCATTCCTCCCCATTGGGAAGCTTTTGGACCCCAAAAGACTTGATTACCTATTCAGTAGATGAGAGTACATCTCCCTCACCTTTCCAATATCCATCCATTTTTCCTTGCTTGGTTTAGCGCCTTTGAGCCCAACTCGAAGGTAGTCAACACTTCCCTTCTTTGATGCTCTTGTCCTCTTGTCAAGAATTGTATCTTCTTTGAGCTCATCTAGAAATTCTGGCGAGAAATCTTCAATAGAAGGTATTTTAACATCACTTCCGTGATCATCGATCAAAGGAGGCTCATACAAGTGTAAGTTTTCAATATTAACAACCGAATACATTTGCATGTAAGAAGGCAAGTCAAGTTGGAATGCATTATTACCAACTTTTCTTATGATCTTGAAAGGACCATAACTAATGGGTTTGAGATTTTTACCTTCCCCTTGCATCCTTTCTTTTCTAATGTGCAACCATACCTCATCTCCCTCTTGAAACTTGTGATCAACCCGATGTTTGTCATGCCTCTCTTTGTATTTGCTTTGAATTTTCTCAAGATGTTCTTGAACTTGTTGATGTATCATCTGAATTTTCTCAATGAACTTTCGAGCCTTATCAATATCACTATGACCATCAATTGCAACATCCTTCCCAATGATGAAATCTAATTGTGATTTTGGCAAATACCCAAAGCATATTTCAAAAGTTGAGGTTTGTGTTGAAGAGTGATTTTCCCGGTTGTAAGCGTGTTGAATATAATGCAGTTGTTCATCCCACAACTTAGGATGTTTGCTGCAATATCCTCTCAATAGATGCACAATTGTTCTATTCACCACTTCGGTTTTTCCATCTGTTTGTGGATGAAAAGAGGTACCCTTTTTCAATTTAGTGTCCATCATTCTCCATAGATTTGACCAAAAATCTCAAATGAACATGGAATGCCTGTCACTAAAAATAGAAGTGGGCAATCCAAAATGAACCCAAAAATTTTGAAAATAAAGTTCAATAGTTTGTTCAGCAGTAATGGTTTTCTTACATGGCATAAGTATACACATTTTATTGAATCTATCCATAACTACAAAAAGATAATCATGTTACTTTCTTGACATATGTAGACCTCCAAAAAAGTCCATGGAGATGCTCTCCCATGGCCTTGATGGTACCTGTAGTGGCATGTACAATCCAAGATTTATATTACTAGGCTTACTTATTTCACACATAGAACAACTTCTTATAAAACGTGACACACTATCTATCATGTGAGGCCAATACCAATACCTATTTAGATGCGCCACTATTTTTCTTACCCCAAATATCCAGCAATAAGAGAAGAATGAGCTTCTCTCATGACACTTAGCTTCTCTCCTTGTGGAATACACAGCTTGCCCAAATGAAACAGCAAATTGTTATGCATGTGATAATATTTTTCTTCAACTTGATTCCCTTCACTCAAAACTAGCATACACATCTTGGAAATCAATGTCATGTGCATATTGTTCTATATAACTCTCATGTACAACATAATCATTTTTGGTAAAGTAGAAGCATTAATTATTGGTCTCGAAAGCATATCTGCAACTTTATTGAATATACATTTTTTGTACCTTATAACCAAGTGAAATTGTTGAAGAAATCCCATCCACCTGAAATGTCTTGATTGCTGCAATTTTGTTTGCGACTTCAAGTACTGTAATGGTTGATGATCGGTGTGTACAATAGTCTCTTTACCCATCAAGTAGTGTTTCCACTTCTTGACACTTTGTACCAATGCATATAGTTCTTTTTCATATGTAGGACAATAAGTCACAATGCCATTAAAAGTTTCTGAATGAAAGGCAATAGGCTTACCACGCTACAAAAGGACTATGCCCATGGAATAGTCACTAGCATCAGTTTGTATCTCAAATGGCTGTCTCAAATTTGGTAGTGCAAGGACTAGAATTGAACTGATCTTGTATTTTAAAGCTTCCAAAGCTTGCTGCTATTTGCCTCCCCATTGGAAGCCTTTCTTCACACTTGTCACTGCATGCATAGGAGCTGCCATGGAAGAAAAGTTAGCAATAAATTTCCTCCAATATTGAACAACACCTAAGAATATTCTTACCTCGGTAACTGTTTTGGGTGTGGGCTAATTTACAATGGCCTCCACTTTAGAAGTATCAATCCACAATTCTCCTCCTCCTGCAATATGTCCCAAATAGACCAAAGAACTCTCTCTAAACTCACATTTTGACATCTTAAGAAACAATTTCTCTTTCTTCAAAATATCAAGCACTCTATTCACATGCAAGACATGATCTTCTCTTGTTTTGATGAAAATAAAAATGTCATCTAAGTACACAATAGCAAAGTCATCAAATAATGGTTTCAAAAAATTATCCATAACTCGCATAAGAGTTGTCGGTGCATTACATAAACCAAAAGACATAACTAGCCACTCAAAGAGTCCTTGTTTGGTTTTGAATGCAGTTTTCCATATATCACTTTCTGCAATTCTTACTTGATGATATCCACTTCGTAAATCTAACTTAGTGAAAAACTTTTCTTCTTTCATCTGATCAAGAAAATCATCTATTCTTGGGAGTGGGTAAATATTTTTTACTGTAATTTTGTTCAAATCTCGAAAATCTACACACATGCGCCAAATCCCATCTTTCTTTGGTATCAAGACTATGGGTGAACTGCATAGTGAGGTGCTTGGCCTTATGATTCCTTTATCCAACATCTCTTTGATTTTCCTCTTTATTTCAACATTCTCCATTATCGACATGTGATACATACTGATGTTTGGAAGAGGAAAATCTTGCTGCAACTGAATTTCATGTTGAATTTCCCTTTTTGGAGGCAATCCTGTTGGCTCCTGAAACATCTCATGATGCCCATTAACCGCATCATATAATTCTTATTTCAACTTAGGATCACATCCCTCAAAATATTCATAATTAATATCAACTTTGGGCTTAATTATAAGAAGAACAAAATTCTTACTTGAATTTGCCAGCCTCTTTACCTGTCCAGCATTTACCAAAGCAATGTGTGTCTTCTTGCGGTGTGCTCTAACAATGAAATCCTTGCCATATTTGAATAAATGATACCTGTTCTCATGGCGATAGAGGATCACTTTCCTGTCATACAAGTAAGGAATCCCTAATACAATACTAGTTATGTCAAGCGAAACCACATCTAATTCAACTGTGTCAACAAAGCTTGCAGTGATTGCAAACCTCAATACACATTTCTTTGAAACTTGTAGATTTGCATCCTTACAAATCTAACCCAATGGATATGGTTTTGGATGTGGTATGGTCTCAAGGTTAAGTTTCTTGACCAAATCTTCAGAGATTAAGTTTTCTTGTGACCCACTGTAAAACTATGTGTCAATCTTGGTATGCTTGGATATGACCCTCAGATGAAAGAGTTCTATTCTTTCTTCTGCATTTGGAGTGTTTATGTGACAGTTTGATGTACTGGTATTGGGTTTAGTTTCAATTTATTTTCCCTTCATGTTCTTCAATCCCATGGTTGTGATTTTAGTTTCATCACCTGAATCAGATCCTAAATCATGTTGAGTTGTAGCAGCAGTTTTTTGTTTCCCTTTGTTATTGGGTTTCTTTGGCCTCAATTCAGGATGTAATTTCCAACAATGAGTTTCATCATGGCCTTCTTTTGAATAATTTTTACAAGTTACCTTTTCTCCATATTTCTTAATATATGCTTTCTTTTTTCTTTTACCTTTTGAGGTATTTTCCTTGGCTTTACCCTTCAAAGGTTTCTTCCTACCCTCTTCAGAAATGTCCTTCTCTATAGCTTCTAGATGTATGACCTGAACACAAACTTCATCTAGAATGGTGGGGTTAAACATGAGAATATTATGTTTTAGGTAGCTATGTAAGCCTCCTATGTAATTTATCAAAGTGTCTTGGCTCTGCAAATCCACCCCTAATAGAAGAGATCTTCTCCTAAATTCTTGGGTGTATTCTTGCACATTTTGTCCCTTTAACTGCCTAATGTCCTGCCAGTTCATGATGGCTTTCCACATATGACCTAATGGATAAAAATATTGTTTAATAGAAGCAATAAAATCTGACCATGATAGAATAATCTTACCATGTTTCTTGATTTATTCCTTTGTCTTGGTCTCCCACCAAACAAGTGCTGCATCTCCCATTCTCAAAGAAGCTAATTGAATTTTTGTATTATCATCTTGAAGGTTTTTTATTCTCCAATAGACCTCCAATTGTTGAATCTAATTATCTAGCTTTTCTGCCTTTACTTCACCATTAAACATTAGCAATTTGAACTTAACATCAAGTTTTAATAAAGGAGATTTACGAGTGCTCTTGGACTTGTGTGGCTAATGTACTCAAGAAGAGGTAGAAGATGATGAGGGTGAAGATGATGGCTCTCCATTGCCTCCATTTCCCTTCTTTGACTTTTCTTCATCATGTTGACCTCCTGAAGATCCTTGTCCTTCATTTTGGAGTTTATATCCTTCTCCTTCCAGTCTCTCATTCCTTTCTTGATAAAGAATTCTAACCATCTCATTCATGTCAAGAAATGTTTCCTAAACACTCTTTCTTCCTCCTTTGGGTCAACTTCTTCATGAATTTCTCCTTCCTCATGAGGCATGCTTAATGGAGCTTATGCTTCTTTAGGAGGTGAACCATGTGGTGGAGATTGTGGAAATCTTTCTCTCCTTTGCTTTGGCTCCTTGTGAGACCCTCCTGTTTCCACTAGTTTGCCTTCTCCCCTTTTAAGCTTGAGCCTTGTAAGCATCTAAAACTTGCAAATAGTTAAACAATTCTTTGGAGTAAACAACACCAGAGAAAATCTCTACTCTTATACCAATCCGATTTGAAATGACTGTGTTAGTCTTGTTGTGCTAAGTTTCTTTCAGTTTGGAAAACATGTGCATAATTGGCTCATTAGTTTGCATAAGGATTAAGGAGTTTTTTCCATGATTTTTAGTGAATTAGAAGCATAAAACAAGCACAAATAACACTAAAAAACAATGTATAAAAAAGAAATAAATCACCACATGAAATTTACACAGCAGGCATGATGAAGCAGTTCACCCCTCTTGGGCTACATCTGTTGGTGCAGCTCCCAATGGCTTTTCCATCTTTCATTATGCTCAAAATTTTGCTATTACATGTAGTTACAGTGCTCTAATGGTTGTTTTCTCTGCACTAATGGCTTTAGAATGCTTCAATTAGTAAAAAATGACTCTTCACTCACTCAGAGTGGTCGAGAATTGAGCCTCCTACACTTTTCCCCAGTATCTCCTAGGAAAGCTCCACTAAAAGTGGAGAACTCTAGTTAACTGGAGCTAAATTTGGGTTGGCCGCCAATTTAGGCGCGTCCCTAACTTCTCTGCCAAATTGACCACTAAATAAATGTGACGGTTGGGCAGTGGCCACATGCGCACCCCCAAACCGTTATAAAACTGGCAGTTAGCGAAACCCACTTTATAATTGTGATTCACTGTTTGAACCGTGGGTTGATTGTCATTGGGTTAGTCTAACCGCACGGTGGTTATTGACGTTTGATGGTGCCATGTGATGTATACCCTGTGAGGACCGCTGGTGGGTTGGGACTGTTGGTGGTTCCCAACCCCCATGCGAATTTGCAATACAAAATAAATGCAACCCACTGCCTATGGAGGTTAATAAACATTGCGTAGAGTGGTTGGCAAGGTGTGCGCATGCCTGGAGGGAGGTTAGGGAGTCGAGCCCTGCGGCTCCTCATAAAATTTTACCATGTAGTTTTAGGGCCATGTGGCGGCCTCAAGGTTGGCCACATGGTAGCCTCTCATTGGCTCTTCAACCTGTACCTTCAAATAGTGCAATGACACTTGTCAACCAATGATTGGTCATGTGGAAGGAATATTTCGAGGAATATCTTCTTTTTTTGTTGACTGTGCGTCCAATTCGTTCACTATGCATCCCAATCAAACCTAGTCAAACTATTGTAATTTTACATATTTGTCATTTCAATCAGAACACAATATCTTCCTCATACAACATCGATTTTTTGAACTATTTGCGATACTCGAATCAGGAATATGAGATCCACACAACCATCCTAGTTTCAATCCAATCCTGTAACTTCGAATTTTGAGAAAAATCTATGAACTCCTGATCAAAAAATAAGACCCATGAATAACGAGTTTATCACAAAGCATTAAACATGTTTGAAATAATCGTATTTCTCTAAAAACAAGAGCATTACTGCTGTGCCAGAAATGGACCAAGACAAACAAGACCCATGAATAAACATTTTATCACAAAGCATAAAACATGTTTGAAATAATTTTAAAACTCTAAAAATGAGAGCTTTAATTTTGTGCTAGAAACAAAGCAAGACAAACAAGACCCATGAACCCCACGAACGAGACAAAACCCTACCATAAAACCTTACCACAAACCCTTCCATAAACCTTGTCGAACCCTACACTAAACCATAAACCTTACCATAAAACCTGTAGAACCCTACCATAAGCCCTATTGAACCCTGCAACAAGAGCTAAATTTTTAACAACAAATTCAAATGTTGAAAAACACAACAGTCTAAGAAGAGCTAAATTCCGAACAATAAATATAAGTGTTGAAAAACACAGAGTGGCTGGAAGGATTTAGAATCCTACTAGAGAACTGCAGAAGCCACCACGATGTCCAAGCCTCACCATACCTCTGCTGTGACATCCATACAAATTATCTGCAATACAACCTTGCAAACATTGAGAAATTAGCATTTTGACACAAACCAAAAAAAATTACAGCAAAATTGCGAAAAAATCCATGAATTTAATGACTTACAGGAATGGACCTCGAAACCTACATATTAACCACCGAACTTGCTTGACTATCCCATGTGTTGATTTGCAAAAAATAGTTTGTGGAAATCGAAACAACAATAAGCCTATTTGTAAACCCCCCACGAAGAAGAACAAAGAACTACAGAGCCACTAGTTAACCTCCCTCGAAATAGGCAAAACTACAGACACAATCCTAAACAAGAAATGAATCTATGCAAAAAAAAAAAAAAAAAAAAAACAATGCCCGGTGAACAACACTAGAATGGCAATGCAGGTGAACCACCAATACTAAAGCTAAGAGGACCTATAGTCGGCTGAATGCAGTGCCCACACACTGGGCCCAAACAAGATAGCAATGGGCAGCCAAGTCATGCCATAAAACGAGTATGAGGAAAGCCTAAATGGAGAGTTAAAAGCAAAATTTAATACACTCACCAACCTTACATGTGGCACATTCCTATAGACAAGTTTCATACCAAAAAAAAGTGACAAGTTTCATACAAAAAGTGAGTGGATCTCCACATCAAATGCCAACGTGGAAGGGAGGGCGCACAAGTAATGGCGACCCTCCCCTATATATATAATTAGTTTTGAAGGGTCGATCAAATTTATAATCATAGTTGAAACATGTAAAGAGATTTAATTTAAAAATGTGGATCAAATTTATAGTCATAGGAAAAGCGTGTAAAAATATTTAAATAATGATGATGATGGAAGGCGTGACAGGATTATGCATGGAGACCCACATTGGTCTCCCAGAAGTTGATCATTTGTAATAATTTAACAAATTCAAGAGGACAATAGTCGAAAAAAAAAATTTGTCGACCAAATTTATATTCATCGTGGAAGCGTGTAAAAGAAAATTAAATAATGGTGGTGATGGAAGGCATGACGCAACCATGCATTGAAACCCACAATGGTCTCCCACAAGTTGATCATTTGTAATAATTTAACAAATAAAACCAGGGTTCATGAAACGTGTTTGTTGACATGCAAGTGGGTTTACTTTTAATGTAAAAAATGGAGTCAGCGGAATCTACAACATTATTTATTCAAAGTGCAAAATCCAGGCCGTCTCTCTATCATTGAGAAAATGGCAAGAGAGATATCACAGTTGCGGGAGATATTTAAGGAGCTGGAGCCAACTCCTCTGGCATATACTCATCCTCTTACGATGGCCATATCTGACTGCTTCTACTGGCATGATCTGTTTTAGAATTATCGAGTGTTATATCCTGTCAAGTTGTACGCAATGCCCTTTAGGTCTGCGAGGAGATCCAATCAGGTTAATGAAGATAAGTTGCAGGCAGCGCATTCTACTGCTTTAAATGAAGCTCGAAAGTTAGGCACGTTAATTTTGGTGAGATTTTTTATTTTTGTGTTATTCTTTTTATTTTTGATAGCACATTTTAGAAATATTTTGAAATTTGACCGTCAGAAAATTTAGGGTCATAAAGAAATTCCAATGTATTTTCATAAATATGTCTCCTAACTTAGCAATATTTTGAAATTTGAACGTTAAAAATCTTAGACAGTGGTCTAGTGTTTGTTAAGTTACTTTTTGATGTGCATTCATTAATTCAATTTAGTTTTGATAGTGGTGATGTATTTACACACGATGACGAAGATATAATTTTACCAAATCTTCATATTATCAAATTTATTGATATTACTAGAATCTATAAGAGATATAAAGATATATCAGTCTTACTTAACATATTTATCAAATTTCAAAATATTTTCAAAATCTACCATCAAAATATTTTGAGAATTTACTATATAATTAAATTCAGGAACCTAAAAGCCTATTAGACTTATCATTAATTGTAATGGATTCTTGATGCATTGTGCAGTTTTGGTCTAGCGAGCTTAACAGTGAAAGGGAGTGCTTATCATTGTCCATATGGCGTTCAAAAGAAGCAGCAGACAAGTTCATCTCCTGTTCTGTCCACAACAAGGTGAAGAATATAGCGCCCCAGTTCTACAAAGGGTATCTATTAGAAAGATTATGGTTGCATTGCAATCCTAAGGGATCGTTTCAGATGGAAACCATTCCACCATAGAAAAATAAAATGCATGGTTGCTCTCTCTGTTAAGGATACATTAAAGATTAAGATTATGGTTGCATTGCAATCTTGATGGATCGTTTCAGATGGAAACCATTCCACCATAGAAAAATAAAATACATGGTTGCTCTCTCTGTTAAGGATACATTAAGGTTGATGTAATTTCAGTTGTAACAATTTAATTCAGTTAAATTGAGTTGACGTAAGTTAAACTAGTTCCAATTGTTGGAGGAACTAGTAGGAGGTATAGTTGTGGGGTGCAGGTTCAATTTTCAACCAATTAAGTGATAAATAAACCTTAATTTATTCATGCATGCATGAAATTCGAGTTACCTAGTTGAGATTGGAGTTCAAGGGAAGTGTACTATCAATTGTATAATTATCCAAGTTCTAAAGGTGGTGCATACAATCAGAGAATAGCTTAGAGGGATTGTGTAGTTCAGGTTGGGGATTTTCCTAATTAATAGGGAGCTAATTCTTTGAGAAATAATGCAAGGAAATAAGAGCTTGGCGGGAAGGTTGCTCAGGCTTGGGCAGGAAGGTTGCTCAGGCTTGAGCATGAATTGTATCTCTTCTCTATTTTATGATTAATGCAATATAGATAGGAAGGAGTTTTTAGCAGTTGTTTTCCCTAGATATATCTTCGTGTATGTGTATTGATTCATGTCACATGCTTTTGATATATTCTCTCAAGTGTGAATTTCTTTAGGTGGATGAGTAGAGTATATTTGAGTCTTATGTTTTAGAAAATTACATGGGTATTGAATCTACAATTAATTTCTACAAATTTAACAATTATAGACTTAGTTAAAATAGCCAATTGATTTTAATTTTTAATTTTTTTGGATAATGTTGATACATGTAAAATTAAGAGGTGTTTTTATGATTTTTTTAAAACTAATAAAAGTTATCATAATTTATTTGTTAATTAATAGTAATGATAATTATATAATTATTATATATTTAAATAATTTATTATGTTTATTTAATAAAAATTATCTTAGTATGGTAAATATGTTGTAATGTAATGTTTAACATTTTCACTAAATCAAATTACATAAAAATTAAATTAAAATTAAATTAAAATATTTATGTAATGTAATGTAAATATTTTAACTCAGTAAAAATAAAATAAAATAAAAATAACCCTATAAAAATAAAATAGTAATAAAAATAAAAATAATCCATAATATTGACCCACGATATTCACGTGGAATGTATTTTATTTAAAAGAGGAATTAAACCAACCTATATCCATCTTAACTCTGAATCTACTAAAAAAACTAAGAAAGATCAAATCACTTCTAGCTTTAAAATATTTAATAAAAATTATTTTATTTAAAATAATTTATTAATAATTCATAAAATATTGAAACTTCACTCATGTTACATAATGTTATGTATTTCCTTACATCTTAATCATTAATATGTTTATTTACACACTAAGAATACTAACTAAGAATGTGCTAAAAATACAAACTTTTAGTAAAAAAAAATCTAAATCTGAGTCTAGAATGAGAATGAACTTTCAAGCTAAATAATGTTTGCAAAAGACCTTATAATCATTATATTCATTATAATCATTGTTAAATCTATTTCAAATAAAATTATATGCTTTTAATAATATATAATTTTAATTAGATACATAAAAGCAAATAAAATATTGATTGTCTTATAATTTACTTAACTTAGATTTATTTTAACTTTAGATCTATCCAGAGTTGAGAGACATCCAAAAAAAATTTCACTCAATGAAATTTTCATATGAAGAGATGTGATTTGGAGTTAAGAATACTAAGCTAATAATTAATTATAATTATAATTGTTAATTTTATATATTTTTATTTTATTTTATTTTATTTTTAGTTTTATGTAATTTGACTTAGTGTAATTATTAAATATTTTTATTTCGTTTTTGTTTTATTTTGACTTTTTACAATACATTACATGACAATATCTTTACCATATTGGACTAGAGAGCACCTATAAATGCAAAAACATTATAATTTAATAGTAAATTTATTCAAAACTAGCCTAGATCCATCTGTATCTTTCAGTCTTGAGAGGAATCAAATCGTTTGAGATACAAACCTCTTTTAAAGTGAAAAGAGATTTGATCCCTCTCCACATTTAGTGGATATGGAGTTAATATAAATTAAGGTTGGTTTAATTATTAATTATTACTAATAATTTTATATATTTTTTAATTATTAATTACAACTATTAATTTTTTATTTTTTATTTAAATGTGACATTAGTACTCTCAAAAACCTTTGGGCCACTTAGATTGTGAATATTTCACCTGTCAAATTTTTGATTTCAATGAATCTCTACCAGATTCTAGACAAATTAGATGAAAAATAAACTGGAAAACTTTCCAAAAAGTAGCACTTAAACACTACTCATTTTTTTATTTTATTTTATTTTATGAGGATGATGATTAACATCCACTAAGTCAAATGTCTAATGCAGTCTGGGCCTTAAGAGAATAAAAATCTAATTGTGATTCTTCAAGATCTTATTTATATCATAAATTTTTTTATTGTTTCTATGATACAAAAGAAGGTAAAGAAGCTCCAAGATCACTATAGTTGGGTTGACTTAACATATCAAGAAGATTGGAGGTGTGGAAAAAGTTAAAGTTAGGGAAATGAGAGTGGATGTGAGTGAGGGTCAGGGAATCTAAGGGGAATTGTTTTTCATCTTCCACCCTCTTAATATAGCAAAGGTGACAATTCTTTAGTCCAAGTATTTTTGGGAGTATTCCAAATTCTTTTGTCCAAGGATTTTTTGGAGTAGTCAAATTCTTTCGTCCAAGGATTTTTGGGAGCACTCCATTGCTTTCACTTGGAAGCTCATGAAAATTAGACTTTCAAAATAAAAAAATTTATTGAAGTTTATGAAAAATAAATTTTCAAAATCAAGATATTTTAATCAATCAAAATGTTTTATTGAATTATAATTATTAACTAGCCTAGATCCATCTTAAATTTGGATCTACCAAGGATACACTTAGTAGATCAAGAGTTAAGATGGATCTAGGGTCGTGTAACTCTCCCTTTAAATAAGTTATATTCCACATGATATTGTGGGTCAATACCATGAAGTTATTTTTATTTTAATGTTATTTTATTTATTGATTTTATTTTATATTGGAGTAAAAAATAAATCATATTTTTATTTTTATTTTATTTTCACTCTATTAAAAAATGAATATATATATATATATATATATCTTAAAGAATATTATATTATTTTTTTTAATAAAAATATTACATTTGAAATATTATATTCAAAATCTAAAGTCCAAGAACTATAAATAATAAATAAATTATTTTATTTTAATTTTAATTTTTTTAATGTAATTTGATTTAGTCAAAATGTTTAACATGATAGAATGAAACAATTTATTTTATTTTTATGTAGTTAAAATATGTGTTGAACATTAAATTATATTATAACATCTCTCCAATTACATTATAATATCTCTACCATATTAAATTGGAAAATATTTTCAATACACAATTTAAAAAAAAAACCTGTATAAAATTTATACAAAATAGTTACATGTGCAATTCGGAACAACCTTGCAAGTTGTATATCATTTCTTTATATGGCTATAGATATAAGGATAAAATGAGTTTAATTCATAAATTAAATACACAATGATACATTGAATGTAGACGGTACGTTACGTGCATTGAATATGTCAATGTAAAAGGTAATAGAGATGGAGGGGCAAAGCTTATTTTTCAGTCCATCCGCCCATTAATGTGCCGAGGGATGAAATCCTCACCGTCAGATTAAAGCAGTGCATCATCCTACGGTGGCGATTTCATCCCTCGGCGCATTAATGGGCCGATGGACTGAAAAATAAGTTTTGCCGAGATGGAGGTGCGGGGTTATGTGTACATTGAAGTCTAGTCAATAAATTAAATACATTCTATCCACAGACATACATTGAATCCACAAGTGCATTCTTGATTCCAGCACCGTTGGCTGGAAATTGGTTTGGCTCCGTCAAGAATCCAGCACCGTTGGCTGGAAATTGGTTTGGCTCCGTCAAGAATCCAGCACCTCCCAAAATTTTGAAGCTTTGACAACTTCAACATGATTTTCAAATATTTCCACCAAATTTCATGGTGCCTGATTGGAAAATGTCCCCTCCTTAAACTACTCTATATCTAAATGACATTCAGCCAAATTCTGAGCTAAAGCACCAGATTTGCATATATGGCAGCCAGGCAACCGGAAGAACCACTTATGAAAATATAGCGGAATTAAACTAAATTACATAATCAGACATTTAAACTACAATATATATTAAATTACAAAATGTGTTATGTTAAATTACTGATTAATTCTTCTGTATAGAATATAGGAAACGTTGTTGATTAATTCTTTCAGAAACAACTAGGAAAAGTTTAACAACAGACTTATTTCTTTAAGAACGAATTCGACAATGAATGATTTAGAAGACACCGTGCTATGATTCAGATCAGAAACATTCTAGCGAAATTATTCAAAAGTCAACATTACAGGGAAATTATTCAAAAATATTGTGACGATGCTCCTCTGTTATTAAATGATCTCAATGCTGAGCAACCCATCAGGGCTACAGTGGAGACAATATCTGTCAAGAGTATATTTTTCATAGAATTGGGGTGCAGGACTTGCAGCTTTAGCGTGCAGAGGAGCAGTCACAGCATTCTTAGCTTCTTCTCTTGACCTCCAGATGCAGTTCGCCAGACATTCCTTTCTCTCATTCAAATTCCCATACCAATACTGCATTTATTCACAAAAAATAATCACAAACACATTCAGAGTATAAATATTATTTAATAATCCTCTAAAAATCAATGCGGCTGTGTTAACTATCTGTTGTAAATTAAGTCAATATTGAAGGGAAGAATCATCTTTTTGAAATCGTTTAACTAAAACAAATTTATGTACAGATCAATAAACAAATTTATGTACAGATCAATAAACAATTATATATATAAATATCAATTGCACCGGGGGTTGCAAGGGAACGCTGGAAAGAGGAATACAATATTTAAGGCTCATAACAACAACTAAACATACAACAGAATGAAAATAAAATTTATATATAAATTCAGAATGAAAATTTCTCTATACTCTGAGCAATTGTCTAGATTCCATTGCTTCTTCAAAAGCTTTGGCCTCTGCTGCATACAACAGAGTATCGTCAACAACATCATATTTTCTCACGGATCTTAAAGCGACGCCATATAGCTTGAGTGGGCGTGGTACTGGTGATTTGGCGAAGAGATCTGCCCAGTTGAAGCAATCCGATAGAGGACTGGTAAGAGGATGCTCATGTACCAAAGGGCTTGGCTCTAGTTTTGCAAATATCTCTTGCAATATGGCGAAATCCTCAGCCATTTCGAATGGGTCGCAGCATGCTATTGAACCCCCGGGGAATCAATATATTTTGAAAAAAATAGGATCAAAATCTACTTAATAGGGAAAGCAGTTTTGTATATCACGTGTACCAATGAAAACTCATATATGAACATGATGATATGGGTCCCACCAAAAAGAGAAAAAGCAAGGAGTGTCATGATTGATAAAAGAAAAGCATGGAATATCTCCCATCAATGGAAATGGGAGAAATCACAATAATAAATGGAAATCGATTAAGCTATGATGGCGGCCAAACTCATAGGTCGATGGATTCGTTCCTTTAACATCTTCCACACGAAACAATACAAATTATCCATATCTTTCACACATATATATTGTTAAAAAGGAATTCTCTTTTCCACTTAGCAAGTTTAACACAAATCTCAACACAATTTTGTCCTTCAAAGTTTTAAATTCGGTAATACGAAGATGGGCCATGCATAAACTTAAAAATCGAACTCGTAGTTTTGGAAAGAAAAAAAATTGCTTAGTTGTCATGAAATGATTTTGTAGTGCTTTTTTCAAATAAATCGTTTTGTCACTATGGAATGAAATGATTTCGTAGCACCCATTAAAATTCTGCATTACGGTTTTCAGGAGAAGATCAAATTACGATTCAATTATTTTCTAAGCTGGACTCCTAGCATCCCTAATTTATTTCTTGACACAATAAATGATTAAATTTGCCTTCCTCTGGCTGGATTTGCAATGTTAGATTTGTTAATCAAACAAACAATCAAAGAGGTTTTTTTTTAGAATTCCAAACAAGGGTATGATATCTTACTATTGTAATAGCACTCCAATCACTAATAAAAAGCCACAACCGTTATTCCAGGGCGCAACCACACATTCCTTTTAAAGACTTTACAACATGAATCCCAAAAGACAAATGGACAATCACACCATACAATTTTGCTAATAAAAGTAAATCAATTAAAGAGGATTTGACGGTGTTCCCAAAACAGGTTGTTCTTCTATACTTTAACAACACTTGAATTGTTGTCACAACCATGCGTTCACTAAACCGGAACATAGTGAAAGTTCCTCCATGGGGTTTTGGAACCATTACAACAAAATACAAAAGATTCATGAATAACCACACAACGATTTGAAGTCACAATGTTCTAATTTTCTTTTAATGTAAATCAGTTCAGCAAGCTACATAGTTCCAAAATGTCCAGTTTACTATAAATGCCTCATATTCCTACTCCTCGACACATGGTACATTCCTTAGTGGGGTTTGAGACCATTTCAACAAGAATACATAAGATACATGAACAAATCCCGAAGCTTCAATGCTCATTTTTTTAATGTAAAATGACTTTACAAGCTATAGGTTTTTCATAAACAGACTAATATCAACACACAAGAATAAAAATTATGAATTGCTGTTAGCTCACACAGGAAATGATTCAGTGTGACTATATAGCTTAGAGCTTCGATTAATTTAATAATCACACAACTTACAACCCCAAGTTATTATTTATTACGTCATTCATGCATAAATACCTTTCGTTCACATAGAATGAAGGTACAGGGGTCTGCAAAACCTCAGAACTGTAGTTACACAAAGAAACAACCAGCTCCTCTCTTAGCCAAGGATTTAGCCAAGGATAAGAAGGCAACAAGGATTGTTTCAGCACAACGTCGAGTAGATGAAAGACTTGAAAGAGAGAAGGTAAGGCAAGAGAATGACCATAAAAAACAAATGGAAAGAAAGGAAAAATAAGCAAGAAAGGCTAAACAAATTCTTGAAAAGGAACAAGGGATGATCGATATGGTTGACAATGATGCAAACACAATTAATGAAACTAGGATTATGCCAAACACATTGGACAATATTGCAAATAATACACCATTATTCCAAGACCTCATAAATATTCAAGTCCCTCACTATCAAAATGGGGGTTTACCCACTTCCTTTATTCCTACCAGAGCAGGCGTCAATTCTATGTATACTCATCACACACCAATTAATACATGGGTTAGTAGTGCAAGTGTGATGTATGGGTACTCAATTCCTCCATGGTTGGAAGGGGTAAATTTGACTCAATCATATGGCAGCAATCCACTACATCCTTATCAACCCTTATTAGGTAGGACAACCTACTTGGCTCAATCAGGCAACACAAGGATTTTTAGCACTGAATATTCTCAGAGCCACAAAGAATAGAGGTGTTATATGTTTTTTTTGTAACCACATTATGATGTGGATTTTGGATGGATTATCTCTCTTTCTTGTCACGGGAAGATTTTGGCTTATAACCTAAGTTGTTTTATTTCATATTGTTTGCGGCATTGTAACCAAAATCCATTTTAGAAGGAACATTTATTGTTTATTATAATGGAGAAATATTACTTGAGAATGAAAATGGGATTTTTTGTTATGCCTCTACACATAAAATGATTTATGACAAATTTATAACTGTGTTGTTAATTAAATAAAAAATGAGTGAATAATGAAATCTTGAAAAAATCACTTATTTTAATATGAAATATCCATAAAAACAAAGTATCTAACCTCACACCTCATGTCGAACCCTATTTACTGTAAGTTAACTTAGAAGAAAACCAGAGTGCATGTGCAGTGAAACATCAGCAAGCCAAATAAAACATCAGCAATCCAAGAGAATACTAGAGACATCCCCAAACCACTAAAATCCATCTACTACTCCAAATTAAAAAATGAAAGACTAAATACTTGCATGTTGGTGAGATTATCACCAAAACAAAAAGAGAAGGCATCTAGTATTCGATTCTCATCATAGTTTCAACATCAAACATCAACATTTTGTTGCCATCTCTGAATCACATGTCGAAGAAAATATGAGATGTAGTCAATGGATTCCTCAGTCTCACCATATTTTTCATAAGGCTTCTTACCAAGAAATTCACCCATTCAACTGGTCTTTTTTTTGCAAATAATCCATAAGGTATATATGGTCTTTATGAATCTCTGGAAGTATAGAGACCTCAATACACTATTTTTTCTCATCCCAAATTTTATAAGGATCTTGGTAGAATCATTTCAAAACATAAATCAACAGTTGGAATCGTTGCAAATTAGAAATTCTACTAATTGTTGGAATCGTTGCAAAATAGAAACAGGTGATTCAATGACTATCCCAGATAAGTGCCTAGAGTTTAAAAATATGCTTTCAGTTTCAATAAACTCATCAATATTTCCACCATGAAGAACAAAATTCTTGTCGTTTACGTTGGTTTACTAGGCTATTGACAACATACAGTCGTTAGGACAACACTCTATGACTAGAAAAGCATTAATACAAACAGATAAGTAATCAACAATGACAGATGGATTTGCTAGTGCAAATTTGTGAGTTAATAGGGCCTCACAATAATAAGCTTATCACTCTAGTAACCTTATCACAAAGCATAAAACATGTTTGAAATAATTTTATCACTCTAAAAACCAGAGCATTATTGCTGTGCCAGAAATAGAGCAAGAAAAACAAGACCTATGAATAACTATTTTATCACAATGCATAAAACATGTTCAAAATAATTTTATCACTCTAAAAACTAGAGCATTACTGTTGTGCCGAAAATAGAGAAAGAAAAACAAGACCCATGAATAATCAGTTTATCACAAAGCATAAAACATGTTTGAAATAATCTTATCATTTTAAAAATTAGAGCATTATTGTTGTGTCAGAAACAAAACAAGACAAACAACACCCATGAATAACAAGTTTATCACAAAGCATAAAACATGTTTGAAATAATTTTATGGCTCTAAAAACACGAGCATTACTGCTATGCCGGAAATGGACCAAGAAAAATGATCTAAAATGATTGTATTAGTTTTGTTGTGCTAAGTGTCCTTTAGTTTTAAAAACATGTGCATAATTGCCTCATTAGTTTGCATAAGGATTAAGGAGTTTCTTCCATGATTTATAGATTATTTTTAGTGAATTAGAAGCCTAAAACAAGAATAAATAACACTAAACAATGGTGTAAAACATAGAAATAAGTCACCACATGGAATTTGCACATCAGACACGATGAAGCAGTTCACCCCTCTTGGGCTACATCTGCTGGTCCAGCTCCCAATGGCTTGTCCATCTTTCATTATGCTCAATTTTTTTCTATTGCATGTAGTTATAGTGATATAATGGTTGCTTTTATCTACACCAATGGCTTTATAAACCTCAAATTAGTCAAAAATGACTCTTCATTCACTCAGAATGGTCGAAAATTGAGCCTCCTACACTTTTTCCCAGTATCTCCTAGGAAAGCTCCACTAAAAGTGGAGAAATCTAGTTAACTGAAGCTAAATCTAGGTTGGACACCAATTTAGGCATGCCCCTAACTTCTCTGCCGAATTGACTGTTTAATAAATGTGACGGTTGGGCGGTGGCCACATGCGCACCCCCAAACCGTTATAAAACTGGCGGTTAGCAAAACCCACTTTATAACCGCGGTTGACTATTTGAACTGCGGGTTGATTACCGTCAGGTTAACCTGACCGCGTGGTGGTTTTTGACTTTTGTTGGTGCCATGTGATATATACACTGTAGGGAATGCTGGCGAGTTGGGACCGCCGACGATTCTTAACCCCCATACGAGTTTGCAATACAAAATAAATACAACCCGCTGCTTATGGAGGTTAAGAAACATTGCGTAGAGCGGTTAGCAAGGTGTGTGCGTGCCTGGAGGGAGGTCAGGGGTCGAACCCTATGGCCCCTCATAAAATGTTACCATGCAGTTTCAGGGCCATATGGCAGCCTCAGGGCTGGCCACGCGGCAACCTCTCATTGGCTCTTTAACCCGTACCTTGAAATAGTACAATGACACTTGTCAACCAACGATTGGTCATGTGGAAGGAATATTCCAAGGAATATTCCATTTTTTTGTTAATTGTGCATCCAATTTGTAGACTGTGCATCCGAGTCAAACTTGGTCAAACTGTCATAATTTTACCTCTTTTCCATTTCGATCAGAACACAATATCTTCCTCATACGACATCGGTTTTTCAAACCGTTCACGGCACTGAAATTAGGAAGACGATATCTATGCAACCATCCTAGTTTCAACCCAATCATGTAACTTTGAATTTTGAGAAAAATTTATGAACTCCTGATCATTCTTCCCCATTGGGAAGCTTTTGGACCCTAAAAGACTTGATTACCTATTCAGTAGATGAGGGTACACCTCCCTCACCTTTCCAATCTCCATCCATTTTTCCTTGCTTGGTTTAGCACCTCTGAGCCCAACTCGAAGGTAGTAAACACTTCCCTTCTTTGATGCTCTTGTCCTCCTGTCAAGAATTGTATCTTCTTTGAGCTCATCTAGAAATTTTGGCAAGAAATCTTCAGTAGAAGGTAGTTGAACATCACTTCCTTGATCATCAATCAAAGGAGGCTCATACAAGCGTAAGTTTTCAACATTAACAACTGAATACATTTGCATGTAAGAAGGCAAGTCAAGTTGGAATGCATTATTACCAACTTTTTTTATGATCTTGAAAGGACCATAATGAACGGGTTTGAACTTCTTACCTTCCCCTTGCATCCTTTCTTTGCTAATGTGCAACCAGACCTCATCTCCCTCTTGAAACTTTTGATCAACCTGGTGTTTTTCATGCCTCTCTTTGTATTCTCTCTGAATTTTCTCATGTTATTCTTGAACTTGTTGATGTATCATCTGAATTTTTTCAATAAACTTTCGAGCCTTATCAATATCACTATGGCCATCAATTGCAACATCCTTCCCAAAGATGAAGTCTAATGGTGATTTTGGAAAATACCCAAAGCATACTTCAAAAGGTGAGGTTTGTGTTGAAGAGTGTTTTGCCCGGTTGTAAGCATGTTGAATATAATGCAATTGTTCATCCCACAACATAGGATGTTTGCTGCAATATCCTCTCAATAGATGCACAATTGTTCTATTCACCACTTCGATTTTTCCATCTGTTTGTGGATGAAAAGAGGTACTCTTTTTCAATTTTGTTTCCATCATTCTCCATATATTTGACCAAAAATTCCCAATGAACATGGAATTCCTGTCACTAACAATAGAAGTGGGAAATCCAAAATGAACCCAAAAATTTTGAAAATAAAGTCTAGTAGTTTTTTCAGCAGTAATGGTTTTCTTACATGGCATAAGTATACATATTTTATTGAATCTATCCACAACTACAAAAAGATAATCATGTTGTTTTCTTGACATATGTAGACCTACAACAAAGTCCATGGAGACGCTCTCCCATGGCCTTGATGGTACCGGTAGTGGCATGTACAATCCAAACTTTCTATTACTAGGCTTACTTGTTGCACACATAGAACAACCTCTTATAAAACATGACACACTATCTATCATGTGAGGCCAATGCCAATACCTCTGTAGATGCGCCACTATTTTTCTTACCCCAAAGTGTCCAGCAATAAGAGAAGAATGAGCTTCTCTCATGAGACTTAGCCTCTCTCCTTGTGGAATACATAGATTACCCAAATGAAACAACACATTGTTATGGATGTGATAATATTTTTCTTCAACTTGATTCCCTTCACTCAAACTAGCATACACATATTGGAAATCAATGTCATGTGCATATTGTTCTATGTAACTCTCATGTACAACAAAATCATTTTTGGTAAAGTGGAAGCACTAATGATTGGTCTTGAAAACATATCTACAACTTTATTGAATATACCTTTTTTGTACCTTATAAACAAGTGAAATTTTTGAAGAAATCCCATCCACCTAAAATGTCTTGATTGCTGCAATTTTGTTTGCGACTGCAAGTACTATAATGGTTGATGATCGTGTTTCTAAATGAAACGTGATAGGCTTACCATGCTACAAAAGGACTGTGCCCATGGAATAGTCACTAGCATTGGTTTGTATCTCAAATGGTTGTCTCAAATTTGGTAGTGAAAGGACTGGAGTTGAATTGATATTGTATTTTAAAGCTTCGAAAGTTTGTTGCTGTTTGCCTCCCCATTGTAAGTCTTTCTTCACACTTGTCACTGCATGCATAGGAGCTACCATGGAAGAAAAGTTAGCAATAAATTTCCTCCAATATTGAGCCGCATCTAAGAAACTTCTTACCTCGGTAACTATTTTGGGTGTGGGCCAATTCACAATGGCCTCCACTTTAGAAGGATCAATCCACAATTCTCCTCCTCCTGTAATATGTCCCAAATAGACCAAATAATTCTTTCCAAACTCACATTTTGACATCTTAAGAAACAATTTCTCTTTCTTCAAAATATCAAGCACTCTATTCACATGCAAGACATGATCTTCTCTTGTTTTGATGAAAATCAAAATGTCATATAAGTACACAATAACAAATTCATCAAGGAATGGTCACAAAACATTATCCATAACTCACATAATTTTTTTTAGTGCATTACATAAACCAATAGGCATAACTAGCCACCCAAAGAGTCCTTGTTTGGTTTTGAATGCAATTTTCCATATTTCACTTTCTACAATTCTTACTTGATGATATCCACTTCGTAAATCTAACTTACTGAAAAAAATTTCTTATTTCAATTGATCAAACAAATCATCTATTCTTGGGAGTGGGTAAAGATTTTTTAATGTAATTTTGTTCAAATCTCGAAAATCTACACACATGCGTCAAGTCCCATCTTTCTTTGGTATCAAGACTATGGGTGAACCGTACAGTGAGGTGTTTGGCCTTATGATTCCTTTATCCAACATCTATTTGATTTGCCTCTTTATTTTAGCATTCTCCATTATCGACATGCGATATATACCAATGTTTGGAAGAGAAAAATCTTGCTGCAATTGAATTTCATGTTGAATTTCCCTTTTTGGAGACAATCCTGTTGGCTCCTAAAACATGTCATGATGCCCATTAACCACATCATATAATTATGATTTCAACTTAGGATCACATCCCTCAAAATATTCATGATTAATAACAACTTTGGGCTTAATCATAAGAAGAACAAAATTCTTACTTGAATTTACCAGCCTCTTTACCTGTCCAGCATTTACCAAAGCAATGTTTGTCTTCTTGCGGTGTGCTCTAACAATGAACTCCTTGCCATATTTGAATAAATGATACTTGTTCTCATGGAGATAGAAGATCACTTTATTGTCATACAAGTAAGGACCCCCTAATACAATACTATTTATGTCAAGCGAAACCACATCTAATTCAACTGTGTCAACAAAGCTTGTAGTGATTGCAAACCTCAATATACATTTCTTTGAAACCTGTAGATTTTCATCCTTAAAAATCCAACCCAATGGATATGGTTTTGGATGTGATATGGTCTCAAGGTTAAGTTTTTTGACCAAATCTGTAGAGATTAAGTTTTCTTGTAATCCACTGTCAAACTATGTGTCAATCTTGGTATGCTTGGATATGACACTCACATGAAACAGTTCTATTATTTCTTCTTCATTTGGAGTGTTTATGTGACAGTTTGATGTACCGGTACTAGGTTTAGTTTCAATTTATTTTCCCTTCATGTTCTTCAATCCCATGGCTGTGATTTTAATTTCATCACCTGAATCAGATCCTAAATCATGTTGAGTTGTAGTAGCAGTTTTTTGTTTCCCTTTGTTATTGGGTTTCTTTGGCCTCAATTAAGGATGTAATTTCCAACAATGAGTTTCATCATGGCCTTCTTTTGAACAATGTTTACAAGTTACTTTTTCTCCCTCTTTCTTAATATATGATTTCTTTTTGTTTTTACCTTTTGAGTTATTTTCCTTGGCTTTGCCCTTAAAATTTTCCTTCCTACGCTCTTCAGAAATGTTCTTCCCTCTAGCTTCTAGATGTGTGGCCTGAACACAAACTTCATCTAGACTGGTGGGGTTAAACATGAGAATAGTATGTTTTAGGTAGCTATGTAAGCCTCCTATGTACTTTATGAAAGTGTATTGGCTCTGAAAATCCACCCCTAATAGAAGAGATCTTCTCCCAAATTCTTGGGTGTATTCTTGCACATTTTGTCCCTTTAACTGCCTAAAGTTCTGCCAGTGCATGATGGATTTCTGCATATGACCTAAGGGATAAAACTTTTGTTTAGTAGCAACAATAAAATTTTACCATGATAAAATAATCTTACCATGTTTCTTGATTTCCTCCTTTGTCTTGGTTTCCCACCAAACAAGTGTTGCATATTCCATTCTAAAAGAAGCTAATTGAATTTTTGTATTATCATCTTGTAGGTTTTGTATTCTCCAATAGACCTCTAATTTTAGAATCCAATTATCTAGCTTGTTTGAATTTACTTCACCATTAAACATTGGCAATTTGAACTTAACATCAAGTTTTAATAAAGGAGATTTACCAATGCTCTTGGAATTGTGTGGCTAATGTACTGAAGAATAGGTAGAAGAAGATGATGATGATGATGATGATGATGATGATGAGGGTGAAGATGATGGCTCTCCATTGCCTCCATTTCCCTTCTTTGACTTTTCTTCATCATGTTGACCTCATGAAGATCCTTGTCCTTCCTTTTGGAGTTTAGATCCTTCTCCTTCCAGTCTCTCATTCCTTTCTTGATAAAGAATTCTAACCATCTCAGTCATGTCAAGAACTGTTTTCCTAAACACTCTTTCTTCCTCCTTAGGGTCAACTTATTCATGAATTTCTCCTTCCTCGTGAGGCATGCTCAATGGAGCTTATACTTCTTTAGGAGGTGAACTAGGTGGTGGAGATTTTGGAAATCTTGCTCTCCTTTGCTTTGGCTCCTTTTGAAACCCTCCTGCTTCCACCAGTTTGCCTTCTCCCCTTTTAAGATTGAGCCTGTAAGCATCTAAAACTTGCAAAAAGTTAAACAATTCTTTGCACTAAACAACATCAGAGAAAAACTCTAGCTCTGATACCAATCTGATCTGAAATGACGGTATTATTTTTTTTGTGCTGTGTGATGTATACACTGCGAGGACTGCTAGCAGGTTGGGACTGTCGGTGGTTCCCAACCCCCATACGAATTTGCAATACAAAATAAATACAACCCGTTGCCTATGGAGGTTAAGAAACATTGCGTAGAGTGGTTGGCAAGGTGTGTGCATGCCCGAACGGAGGTTAGGGGGTCGAGCCCTGCGGCCCCTCATAAAATTTTACCATGCAGTTTCAGGGCCACATGACGGCCTCAGGGCCAGCCACGTGGCAGCCTCTCATTGGCTCTTCAACCCATACATTCAAATAGTACAATGATACTTGTTAGCCAATGATTGGTCATGTGGAAAGAATATTCTGAGGAATATATCCTTTTTTTGCTAACTGTGCATCCATTTTGTTGACTGTGCATCCTAGTCAAACTTGGTCAAATTATCGTAATTTTACATGTTTGTCATTTCGATCAGAACGCAATATCTTCCTCATACGACATCGATTTTTTGAACTATTTGTGGCGCCGGAATCAGGAAGACGAGATCTACGCAACCATCCTAGTTTCAATCCAATCCTGCAACTTTGAATTTTGAGAAAAAATTATGAACTCCTGATCAACAAACAAGACCCATGAATAATGATTTTATCACAAAGCATAAAACATGTTTGAAATAATTGTATCGCTCTAAAAATGAGAGCATTATTGTTGTGCCAGAAATGGACCAAGACAAACAAGACCCATGAATAACCAGTTTATTACAAAGCATAAAACATGTTTGAAATAATTGTATCACTCTAAAAACCATATCATTACCGACGTGACAGAAACAGAGAAAGACAAACAATGCCCATAAATAAACAGTTTATCAAAAAGCATAAAACATGTTTGAAATAATTTTAAAACTCTAAAAACCAGAGCATTAATGTTGTGTCGGAAACAAAGCAAGACAAACAAGACCCATGAACCCCACAAACCAGACAAACCCTACCACAAACCCTTCCATAAGCCTTGTCGAACCCTACCTTAAACCATACATCTTACAATACACCCTGTTGAACCCTGCAACAAGAGCTAAATTCTTAACAACAAATTCAAATGATGAAAAACACAACAATGCAACAAGAGCTAAATTCCCAACAATAAATATAAATGTTGAAAAACACAAAGTGGCTGGTAGGATTTAGAATCCTACTAGAGAACTGCAAAAGCCACCACGATGTCCAAGCCTCGCCATACCTCTTATTCGACATCCATACAAATTATCTGTAATAAAAACTTGCAAACACTGATGAATTAGCATTTTGGCACAAACCAAAAAAAAAAATACAGTAATATCGCGAAAAATCCATGAATTTAACGACTTACCGGAATGGACCTCGAAACCTACATATTGACTATCGAACTTACTTGAATATCCCACGGGCTGCTTCGCAAACAATAGTTCGTGCAATCGAAACAACAAGAAGCCTATTTGTAAACCCCCATGAAGTAGAACAAATAACCACAGAGCCACTAGCTAGCCCTCCTCGAAAAAAATAAAACTACAGACACAACCCTAAGCAAGAAATGAACTTATGCAAAAAACAATGCCCGATGAGTAATGCTAGAACTACAAACGCAACCCTAAACAAGAAATGAACCTATGCAAAAAAACAATGCCCACTGAGCAACGCTAGAATGGCAGTGCATGTGAACTACCAATACTAAAGTTGAGAGGACCTACAATTAGTTGAATGAGTGCCCACAAACTGGGCCCAAACAAGATAGAAATGGGCAGCCAAGGCATGCCATAAAATGAGTATGAGGAAAGCCTAAATGGAGAGTTAAAAGCAAAATTTAATACACTCACCAACCTTCCATGTGGCACATTCCTATAGACAAGTTTCATACCAAAGAAAAAACTGACAAGTTTCATACAAAAAGTGAGTGGATCTCCACATCAAATGCCAACGTGGAAGGGAGGGCGCACAAGTAACTGCGTCCCTACCTTATATATAAAATTAGTTTTGAAGGGTCGATCAAATTTATATTCATAGTAGAAACATGTGAGGAGATTTAATTTTAAAATGTGGATCAAAGTTATAGGCATAGGCAAAGCATGTAAAAAGATTTAAATAATGAGAATGATGGAAGGAGACCCACATTGGTCTCCGAGAAGTTGATCATTTGTAATAATTTAACAAATTCAAGAGGACAATAGTCAATAAAAAAAAATTGTCGACCAAATTTATATTCATCATGGAAGTGTGCAAAAGAAAATTAAATAATGGTGGTGATGGAAGGCATGACGCAATCATGCATTGAAACCCACAATGGTCTCTTGCAAGTTGATCATTTGTAATAATTTAACAAATAAAACCAGGGTTCAACAAACGTGTTTTTTGACATGCAAGTGGGCTTATTTTTAATGTAAAAAATAGAGTCAGTGGAATCTACAACATTATTTATTCAGAGTGCAAAATCCAGGTCTCTCTATCATTGAGAAAATGGCAGAAGAGATATCGCAGTTGCGGGAGATATTTGAGAAGCTGGAGCCAACTCCTTTGGCATATATTCATCCTCTTACGATAGCCATATCTGACTACTTCTATTGGCATGATCTGTTTCAGAATTATCGAGTGCCATATCTTGTCAAGTTGTACGCAGTGCCCTTTAGGTCTGCGAGGAGATCCGATCATGTTAATGAAGATAAGTTGCAGGCAGCGCATTCTACTGCTTTAAATGAAGCTCGAAAGTTAGGCACATTAATTTTGGTGAGATTTTTATTTTTGTGTTATTTTTTTGTATAGCATATTTCAGAAATATTTTGGAAATTGACAATTAGTTTTAGGGTCATCAAATTCAGGGTATTTTCATAAAGATGTCCATAACAGATTTTTAGGAATATTTGAAATTTGAATGTCAAAACTTTTGGATAGTGATAGAGTGGGTTGTTAAATTATTTTTTAATGTGAAGTTATTAGTTCAATTTCCAACACTCTATAAAGATGATGTATTTAAACATAATGATGAAGATATAGTTTTACCAAATCTCCATATTATCAAATTCAATAATATTACCAGAATCTAAACATAAATATATACCAAATAGTTAGCATATTTATCCTATTTCAAAATATTTTCAGACTCTACAATCAAAATATTTTTAGAATTTACCATATAATTAAATTCAAGAACCTGAAAACCTGTTAGATTTATGATTAATTATAATGGCTTTCTTGACTGATGGTGCAGTTTTGGTCTAGCGAGCTTAACAGTGAGAGGGAGTGCTTGTCATTGTCCATATGGCATTCAAAAGAAGCAGCAGACATGTTCATTTCCGGTTCTGTCCACAACAAGGTGAAGAATATGGCGCCCCAGTTCCACAAAGGGTATCTGTTAGAAATATTATGGGTGCATTGCAATCTTGATGGATCGTTTCAGATGGAAACCATTCCACTATAGAAAAATAAAAGACATGGTTGCTCTATCTGTTAAGGATACATTCAAGATTCATATGGAAGTATTTCAGTTTTTAAATTTTAAAATCCAGCAGTATGAATCATTTTAATTATTCATAGATTTTCAATATTTAAATTTTATTTTAATATAGATGTTATATATTTAAGTTGATGTGGCAAGGAAAATTTAAGTTGAGATTAAGATATTATTATTTAAGGTTATCTTGCTAATTTTAGTAAGGTATATATACCCTATCTTTCTGGGTTTGAACATTTGACTTCTTAGAAAGAAACACATACTCTTAACCATTAGGCACACTATATTTTAGTTTATAATTTTTTAAAGTATTTTTTTCAATTATAATTATATTTTTTTAATTAAAATTGAAATTATTATATATATATATATATATATATATATATATATATATATATATATATATATATGGTATTGTTTTGCAGTTATAATTATTATATTTTAATTTTATTATTATTATTGATATATTATCATTGTATATCATAATATTTATGTTATTTTAAATATAATTTTTCCATGCAAAATTATTTTTATATATAGAATAAATGTGTGTTTTTATATTAAGAATATTTAGTGTTTTTATTTAGAAAAGTAACATACATTTTACAATTTTGGATTTAATATTTTATTTTAAATTAAAATAGAATTGATATATATATATATATATATATATATATATATATATATATATATATATATATATATATATATATATATATATATATATATATATATATATATATATATATATATATATATAATTGGAAAGAGTATTTGTATTATATAATATTGAGTTTGGCTCACAACAAATATATTAGGCATTACAAAGTCAATTTATAAAAAAATTCTAATTGTTTTCTACGTGATTTTCTCAAGGAGAAGATATTTGAGTAACAAAAAGATGGATTTTGTTAGTAAATCCCTTGAAAAATTGTTCGAGCAAAACACAAAATTTACAACACTTAATCATACTAAGGAATTTTTTTAATAGATTCCATTAGTTATTAAAAAAGTATAGCAAGCATGGTTTGGCCTTTAATCTTTAGTTCACCTACCTTCAATTTACCCCAATCTTTATCATACTTGTGTCCTTCTCTTTGAAGTCCTTTAAGACATGGAAATATGCTTTGGATGGGATATCTTCCTCAATTTTAGTGATTATTTTCTTGGTGTTTTCCATAGATTTCTCCTTTGGGAAGGAGCCTTTGACCAGATGATATATATAATGTGTATATAATTTTTTTGAATTTTTATAAGTAGTTAATAAATCTTCGGTTGTGAATATATATATATATATATATAACTTTTAAAAGAATAGAATCTTTAACTTTAGGATACTTGCATAAAAATTTAAATTTTATGTATTTATCTATTAAAATAAACTCATTATATATTTTTTCTATTAAACCACTAGTATACCATCTAGAGATGTTATACCTAATTCATGTGAACACACATAAAGAGAAGGATGGATCACATATAATATGAGTTTGAGTGCCAAAAAGAGTTGGGTGTTAGGATGACACAACTTAATGAAGGTTTCATAAGCACACTCGGCCTACACTTAGTATGATAGTGTATTGATGAGACTTGATTGGAGATTATTTTTTCTTCTTTACAATGGTTGAGTTGTGAAAAATTATTTCAAGTCGCCATAAGGCATCATAAATTATTTAATACTAGTATTAAATTAATTACTATAATAATTTTATTATAAAGATTAAACTAGTAATTATACCTAATGTTGCAAAGGAAACATCGTAAGGCAGTAGCATAGGTAAGAGTAGTAGAGAAGAAATAAGATGTGATATATTATGTGATGGCATACCAAGTTCGTCCTATGGTCCTTCATTCATCAAAGTAAAGCAGTTGGATGGTACTCAAAAGTTTGGGTCTTTATACAAGGAGTCGTCATCGAACAATACACAAATAAATTTAGTATCACATAATAACAGGTGCCCAATAGACCTAGAGAATTTTGGAGGTCATAGAAATATATTGCATGTAAGAAACCCATCAAATAATATTTAATTTACAAGGACCTTAACCGCTTTGTAATCCTCTGCGAGGCTCAGGAGTTGTGATGTCCAAATTGGAGTGAACATAACTCTTGTTATGTTTTCTTCATTTCTTCCAGTGCCCTTAGTGAGTTTTGTTCAGTGTGGTTTTAGAGTGCCTGCAAAGTGGAAGAATAAATTTATTGAGAAAATAATACAAAATTATTTTCTTATTTTCATAGGAGATACCTCCTCAGTAAGAAGTCTCTCTTGAATGTCAGTCCTTATGTTTGTAAGAGTTGTAAATTTAAAATAGATACATCCCAACCATCGTTGTTTAACATCATAGTACACTCCTAACTCAAGGGTTACCCCTGCCTGGTGTCACAATAGTTTTTATAATTGTTTTTAAAAAAATTCAAATAATTTATGTTTTCATCTAAACAAAATAGAATAGAGGTCATGTTTTGAAGTTTAAATTTTTTCCTATTTGCTTCTTTTGGGAACCTAGGTTCAGTTTAAGTCAATCATTCTCCTTTGAGAAGTTTATGCAAAACCATAGAAATTGATCCTCACAAATATCTCCAAAATCCAATATTCCATTTTTTCCATATTTCGTTTATCAGATACCTTTTGAAAATCTTTGAAATAACTGCATCCCAACCCATAATTGATTAACAACACAATACACTTCTAACTCAAGGGTTACCCCTACCTGGTGTCACATAGTTTGTTTATGATTGTTTTTGAAAAAAATAAAATACTTTTTGTTTCCATCTAAAAAAAATAAAAAAAAATTGATCATCACGGTTGTAGCTAAGCATAGGATTCTACCTAAATTTTTTTTTGCAATATCTCTTTCACAAGAGGAGAGTAGGATTTAATGCCTAAATACACATAGTTCAAAAATATATGCTTTCGAGCTCTCAGATCCATGTTGAGATCTGATTACAACATTTTAAGAGTAAATGGAGGACTGGATAATTCAATGCACTGACAATAATGGAAATCTAACAAACATTGAATTCAAGTTATTCAGCAAACATATATACAGAGTGAAGCATATATAAGTTAATTTTGATCATGAAGGGAATTCTTTGTGTCCAAAATAATAAACTCCACACTGCATATAAAATGAAAAGAATCCCAACATGTTGCTTGAAATATAAGACTAATATCTGTGAATTTTGGATCTCATCCTCACTGATAAAATTTATTACGACTGATCAAAAACTCAATAAAAGCCCCACTGATAGGGGAGGCATGCATCTAGTCATGACCCTTTGACCTACCTCTTACTTTTACTGAGGTGTTACCAAACAATCTACCCACCTATAGAAGACCTAGACTAAACCACTTTGATTAATGAAGTGCTTAAGAGGTAATTACTGCAACAAAACTTCTCTTAATCAAGCCAAAATAGGATTAACCTAGTCTACATCCAGTATCACAGACAACACAACATCACATAGTAACCACCTGAAGAACTAGACCTTTGAGCCCTATACTACTTCCTGAATTCATGCTTACGAGGGACTATAACTTCTTCTCTTATCAGGACCAGATCAACCAACCTTACTTAGGACTTCAGCCAGGAATATGTGGGAGGGAAGCCACTATGAACAACCCCCTTGGTTCCAAACAACCTACCCACCTCTTTGTTCATGTTTATATTGCACATAATATTAACATGTTCATTCAAAATTTTAAATTCAAGAACATATTGACTTCGCAAACTTTATGTTAGAGTAATTGGATGGGAACACAACACTTACATCCAAATCAAGAGCTCAGACTTCAATATCATTTGTCGCATCTTACTCTGAATCTTTTCCACTTTCCCATGCATGACTCATGCCTCTACCAAATCCCCTCTACCAAATCCTAAATCTGAAATCAAAATAAAAGTGACAAAAAACTTCATATGGAGCCAAGCATGATTTAAAAATTATAAAGCAACATAGTTCTAAGATCACTTGAGTCCAACCGTCACAATGGAAACTACAGTGAAAAGGAATTCCATTCATAACCCATCTTTTTGATTGAATCTTCATTTATTATGAATCAATTATAAAATGATGAAAAAGTTTTCAGGAGATAACTATGTAGTCATGTGAATTTATGGAACCTAAATAGATCCAATTGGTAGCAATATTCCATCTGAGAATGTTATGTTCCTTGATTTTGAGTAGAGAATTCAAAACTATTTTCTTATTGCCACAAGAGATACCTCCTCAATAAGCACTTTCTCTTGAATGTCAATCCTTAGGTTTCTAAGGATTATACCTTTGAAAGAAATACATCCCAATCCATCTTGTTTAACAACACAATACACTCCTAACTCAAGGGTTACCCCTACCTAGTGTGGCATAGTTTATTTATGATCATTTAAAAAAAAATTCAAATAATTTTTGTTTTCATCTAAACAAAATAGAATAAACATCATGTTGAAATTTATTTATGATTGTTTTTAAAAATTTGAAATAATTTTTATTTTCATCTAAACAAAATAGAATAAAGCTCATGTTCAAATTTATTAATATTTTATTTTTAATTTAAATTTATTGTGTTATAAAAAATGTTATGAATAATTACTTACATATTAACCTTTGCAAATATAATCCAATGATTTTAATGAAATATATTTTAATTTATTAATTATATTAGTTTGGCATTAAAATTTCTTATCTAGAGGACTTAAATTTTTTATATTTTGTTTTTATCTTAATATCTCAAAAAAACTGGGTTTTTTTTATATCTAAAAAAAAATTAACCATTTATATTATAGATAGTTTATAATAAAAACTAGTAATTCCAAATGAATAAATCAAAATTAACCAACAAATATACTTACCAATAAAACACAAAATAACATTAATTGAAAAATATACCTACCCATAAAACCAAAAATATTAGCATGCAACAATGAGCATTTAGATTATAGAAATTGTATAATGACTTAATCAAAATTAACCAAAAAATATACTACCAATAAACCAAAAAATTTATAACTCAAATGCCTAAATAAAAACTAACATAAAAATATGCCTACCCCATATAACCAGAAGTATTAATGTGACCCAAATCTATTGTTTCATTTCATTCAATGATAATGTCTTTAGCCACTCAATATTATCTTCAACGGTGATTGTATTTATGTAACTATATATTACAGGTGTAATATATATGATCTCTAAGCATAGTTATAACTTCACATATGCTCTCTATTGAATGATCTTTTTTGTTCAAGCCTTTCAAAAGTCTGCTTTGTAAAGAACTTAAAGAGTCTTTACCTTTCCTAACCTCATCTAAAAAGGTGGCTTCCTTGTAAAATGAACTCTGCCTATTGAAGAATTTAGTTTCCAGTGTTGTTTTCCCGACACCACCCATGCCCAGAATCCCCAAGACCAGGGCTTTACCACTCTACTAGTTTTTTATAATTTTATTTTCAAAATATTATACCATTTCTTTCAAACCAACAAGATATTTGATCACATAGGAATCTTGTTTAGCTACATAGAGATATGGATTTTTAACATTTTTCAGCACAAGTTGAACAATATTTTCCACGAGCTCACCCTCATCACTATTTAGTCACAACAAAATAAAGAGATGGAATTGGAGAAGTGCACACAAGCTAAATGCCATATAGTTATCTATAAAATATGTCACATATATAGTATTCTCACATGTTACACGTCTACTTGAGATCTAATCTGCTTATGTCTGCAACATGAAAAAGAGCATGTCACCACTTTTGAGCTGTGGTGGAGCTATGTCACGACTCCAATTTACATAGGCCCTTATGATACTTACTAAATTTTCTCTGAGTCTGCCAAAGTTCTGCTAGATCCACATGGTAAAACACTGAAATAATTGGAGCCCCGGAGTCTAACATATTTTTGTGTAGGTAAATCCTATCTTCGGATAGAGACGATCCCTCTAGCCCTAGGGTGAGTCTAGTAGCAATAGGACAAGCTAATGTGTTGGTTCCTAGTTAATGAATGAAATAGGTTGGGATAGATTTTTCTACTTGTAGTCCAACGCGATTGTCACAGTTATAGTAGTGGCGGCCTCTTGATCTCTGCCTTGAAAGGTTGTGATCCTTCAACAATGGTAATCGGGTGCCTGCACAAAGATCAAAGGACAAAAGCAGCATACAAGACAATAATTGCATTCATAACTAACTAATCAGTCAAGTAATATTAAACATTTTGCGTAAAATGAATCATATCAACACAAGATGGGAACCAGACATTAGTCATGTATATATTAATAGAAAGAAAGAGATTACAACTGGAGCCTTGACGTCACATCCTCCTTCAGCGGGTTCAGTCAAAGCGCATCTCAAAGGTTCGTCGGGGAATTGGGACAAGGCAATGACACAAGCCTAAGATCTCTCTTGACAAGGGTCTATTTCTCTACTCTATCTCACCAACTATCAAAATGTTCAACAATTCCTCTTCATCTATTCAGTTGTTCAGCTAGTGCATCTATGTGAGATATGTTTATTTATAGAGGGAGAGGAGGAGGTTGGGATCCCTTAAATGGTGGAAGGAGGCATTATCCTTTGGGAGGTTCCCCCAAAAGGTGGAAACAAGAGGCCAAAGGAAGGTGTTCATGGTTATGCAGTCGAACAACCCAAGCTGACTCACTCATGAAGTAGTTAGCATAGAAAATTTGCCTCTATATTTAAAAAACATTCTAAAAATAGCTTGGCACAAGTAGATTGTTGGGACAGAGCGCCAATGGGCTCAGGGCTCAGTGTTAATTTCCTTCATTGGTGTGAGGGAATAATGGTCTACCAACACCCACCCAAAAACATGTGTTTCTGATGGTCTTCTCAGGGAAAAGTTAAAAGAGGAAATTTTCTCCTCATGGTGAGGGATGAAATGATATTCTCTGCAAGGCATGAAACTTCATATAAGTCATAGAAATGGTCCTCCAATTTGCAAGATGAGGATTGCAGGGACGGTGACAAAATATTGTGTAACAGATGCCCCCTAAAGCATGAGGTCCAAGAGAGAGGGAGGGGTGAAATGTTTTACGAGGATGCGTTTGAACCAAACACCACTGTCGGAAGACATGAAATTACAAATACAACTGATATCTCTGATACATGAACATGTGGCATGGGCTCAATCATCCATAATAGAGTACATAAAAGCTGACATCTAAGGTATGGATGCAGCCATCCAGCAATAAGGATCAACAAATAGACTCAGGTATGGTCACAACCATCAAATAAAAAGATTCATGCATACAGTCATGATAAACCAAAATATCCCGCAGCCTGGATCTTATCACGCAAAACCCAGGGTCTTGCGCTCCATCTCGACTCGAACAGGTACAAATTCAAGCATGCAAATATGTAAGCTGAAGTCGAACATGCAAGGAAGTCACCTGATTACCAACGAATGATGAAAGTTGTTAACAGGCATGAGAGAAACCACTAATAATGATAATGGATCTCAAGGTACAATAGGTACAATCCACGGAATGTGAATAGTAATATGGTGTCAAACACTTGTAGAATCACTCGATCGAAGGCTAATGATGTGGACCTGTCGTCGAATGCGAAGAACTTTCCACTGAGGCATGCAAGCTTTAAGGTACCGGAAGGGATTGTCTAGGTCAACTTCCTAGATAATGAGTTGAAGTTGACAAGAAGCGATTTGTCGAAGGAGTGTCATAATGAATCCCACATCATTGACATGAAACAGAGAAGGTAATATAAGTGTGAATCAAGACCGAAACAGAGGATTAGGAATGTACAAACTACAGAAGGATTTCCTCTTGAACATATCAGCAACACGACTCTGGAATTTGGTAGCAATTAACTCAAATAGGATCAGAGGTCATGTTGAAAATATTGGTAATCCAATGAGAGGCAAATGGATTTCCCAAACCCATGGAAGCAAAGTGATAGAGTGAAGATATCCCAACCCGACACAAACTGCAGATAAGTGTCATGTTCAAGAGTGACATACTACCGACACAACTAATGAATAACTTCCATTTTCTCCCACCATTTCTAGCGAGTACCTCTTTATTTTTACACAAGCTTGAAGAGGATAGCATATGCTTGTCATATAAGTTTTTCCTCCAGACAAATCCATCCTAGTACATTTTATGAGCCCTAGGAAGGAGGAAATAGGGTACGTCATGGTGACGATTTCTGAATTCATTTAGTTTTAACGAGTTTGACAAAGGAATAAATCAACATCTTTTCATGTTTAGAGAGTTTGAAAAGAAGCATAAAAGGAAACTCCAGCAGGCCCTTTTTCGTAAATAGTCCCTCATACTCGAAAAGGTAGAAAACAAAATATGAGAGAACCTCTTAGTCGCGATAGGCTAAGGTATTCCTTTTTCATAAATAATCTATCCCAGCTCGAAAAAGGGGTAAACGTATACTGGTCATATAACGTTTCACAGCCTTTAACGAGTTCAAAACGACAAGAGTCTTGGCAATATTTTCAATTTTTGAGAGTCAAAAAAGAGCTGAAAGTTGACTCCTCCTGGAGGAACGAGTGGTGCTAAGCGTAGCAACTGGTTTCGTTAATGGCGGAACTACTCAGAACAAGTAAAGGTCGAGAGGCTAGCTAACAAAACCACTCATTGTAATGGTTCCTCAGGAATGTGTAAAACAATAAAGTGAAGGCATATGATTGGTCAAGGAGATGGTGATGATGGAATGAGAAAACCAAGGCTCATTTGGAAAAAAGGCTGATAAAAAGGCAATCACGAGAGGTAAAATAATAATGGTTTCATTTTTACACAAGCTTGAAATGGAAACAAACTATGCTTGAGATTAGTTTCATTTTTACACAAGCTTGAAACAAAGAGAAATTATGCTTGAAAAATTTTGCATGCCCCCAGCATGCTGACTCAATTTGAAGTACGTGTCCCCCAAGCTTCAATGCATTCACCGGAGTAGACTACTATTTACTAATAGGTGGATGGAATGAAGGTTCAATTATGACATCAAGATAAAGACTCGACTGGGATTTTATGAGATCTAATCAAGGACTCAAATTGAAAAGGGAACCCGTTTCATTTTTAAACGAGGTTGACATAGCAAAAGAACTATCCGCCTAACCTAATTCATTTTTTTAATGAGGTTGACATAGAAAAAAAACTATCCTCAAAAGAGCTTGTTTCGTTTTTTAAGGAGCTTGACACAAGAAAATGAACTATGCTCTGATGAACTTGTTTCATTTTTTAAGGAGCTTGACACAAGAAAATGAACTCTGGTCTGTGAGATGCTTGTTTCATTTTTTAAGGAGCTTGCCACAAGAAAATGAATTTTTCTCCAAAAGAAGTTTTTTTCATTTTTTAAGGATCTTGACACAAGAAAAAAAACTCTACTCCGTAAGATGCTTGTTTCATCTTTTAAGGAGCTTGACACAAGAAAACGAACCGTGCTCTGAAGACCTTGTTTCATTTTTTAAGGAGCTTGACACAAGAAAATGAACTCTGCTCTAAAGACCTTGTTTCATTTCTTAAGGAGCTTAACACAAGGAAATGAACCATGCTCCAATGAGATTTCATCATGACGAATAAGAAGTCATGGATTCTAAGAGGTTCGCATCTGAAGGGAGAACAACATCTTGGAAATCATGATCGAATGCCCCTAGTAGATGGTACTTGATGGAACTATCACTGGATGAGGGCAATGAACAAGTGGCCACATAATTAACCCATGGCAGGGAAGATACAACCAGAGGATAAAGATCTGACAGAGATGATGGTGGGCTAGCTTCCACCTAAGGACCAAATAATGAAATATGATCAATGGTCACCATCCCACCTTTGTATGGAAAACAAATCACACGAAAGAGGGAGGAGACAAGTGCGCCCATGGCATAAGAAAAGTCATTCCCCAAGAGTAAATTGAAATCCAAGGGACCTAGAACAACCATCACGTCTATACAGATGGTTTTCCCTCCCAAAGTGATCGACAACTTTGGAAGGATCCCTAACGGTTGAGTGGTTCCTCTGTTAAATGCCAACATATTCTGCATAACAGGCACAAGCGGTTGAGAATTGAAATCTTTCTAAGTAGTTGAACACATAATACGAACAGACATGTCTTCATCTATAATCATGCTAGGTATGACCATATCGAAGGCTTGTACCGTGATCTCAAAAGGCACATAAGAAGGAAGATGGTATCCCGCAAATCAACTCCAATGAAAGGAAGCGACCTTACCACTTGGAGGGGGTACCATTGAACTGAGATGGTCATCCCCTAGTGTTATCGGAACAAGAGGAGGATATTCCTGGACCACAGACATGGGAGAAGAAAGAGAAAATTCTTGAGTCATAGGGATGGGAGGAAACGAGCGTGAAAGGACAAATGCTCGATGATATTTTCACTTTTTAGAGAGTCATGAAAAGACCAAAATGACTACTCAGTTAATCTAAGAAAGAGGGTGTACCAAGTTTCTGTGAACTACCATATACAACTTGGTGATCAAATGAAAGAGAAATGACCAAGAACTTAACATACGTGTAGGTAGTCTCCATGAATGTTGTGTTCGGTGTATCACAGTTACAGGGCGGTAGACTCGACTTCCTATGGATAAAGGATTGCAACCTATGAGGGTCTCCCTTTATATACGTGATGGTATGAGGAGAAGAAGTCCGTACTAGCACTTTCTATTGCCAGATGGCAAACGACAGCTACTAGGTTTAACGACGTCGGAACATGACACTAGCCTAGACCTCTAAAATGTGTACGTTAGGTTTCAACGCTTCCTTAGGTTGATTTAATAAATTTTAATGGTTGATCTTGAATTATGTCTCAGTTCCAAGGCCTTACTGCTGTCATCTGAGAACTTCTATATGCAACTATATGAGAAAGGAAATCTTTCGATTCGATGAATGCTATCTAGTCAAGGGAAGAGTCTCAAACAATGATGCAACAAACAGTAATACTGCAACTGAAACTTTCCAAACTAGATGAATTTTACTATCCAAAAGTAATCTAAAAAATTCAACGATGTGAATTATGCAATGTAATCTATGCAAAATTCTATTTTTGAAAACTATGCAATCATAATCTATGCACAATTTACTTTTCCTTTTGAATGAATAAGAATGCACTCAATGCATTTTTTGATGAAATGATAATCTACTTAATCCATGCTTTTAATGAAATATAATGCACTCAATGCAACCTTTACTTTTCAATCATTAAACAATGTAATCTAAGTTCAATGATAAATCTCAACAATGAATTTTTAATGCAATGTGATCTAATGCACTTTAACGAAAAACAAACTTTGAGACGAAAACTAAATGAATGAAAATTTCCTTAATGAAGGATGAATGCAAAAGGGATGCAAACAAACACTAAGAATGCAATCATTGTTTTGAACACTTTGTAATGAAATTCCTCAAAAGGCTACAAGACATATGAGTTCAAGGACAAAGAGGTCTTCCAATGCATGGGATCAAAACAAGGCATTCATTACCTTTTACATCAAGAAATCAGAGAAAGAAGACTTTTCAGTTGAACAATGAGTAATGTAATCTATGCTCACAAGAAAACAAGCGGACCAAATGAACTCGAGAGACACTTGAGAATTGAACAGTAAATCAACCAAAAAGCAAAGGGTAATCAACTAGAGATGGTTCACCAAGCAAGGAGACTGACTCAATCAGGAGGGTGATGTCCTGCGAAGCATGCAACCAGGAAATTGATCTACAGTCCTAGAAAAACCTAGGATGTAAGATTCACGTCCCAACAGAAAGGAAACAAAAAACAACCAAAAACCAAACCAATGAGCCAATAAAACCAACTTGAGTGAAGGGGAGAACATGTAAATCATACAGAGAAAAGGACCGAAAGGGAAAAACACACTGGTGAAGGACTTAGGGAAAAACCCTTAATTTTTCACACACCCTATAATTGGCATGACTTTTGTGGCCGAAACTAGCACCAATTGGCATGACTTTAGGGGCTGAAACTAGCACCAATGGCCCATTGGTGTGGCTTGCTAACTAAAAATTGGCGCCAATTGGCGCAACTGTCAGACAAATAAAAGCGACAATGCCTAAAAAAGAAAAGACAAAAACTTTCTCCTAACCAAGACCAAACTCACCACTTTAAGTAAAAACCAAAAGATTGTAATTGATGAAAATCATAGGAAAAAATAGGGAAATGGTCATTCGACTAAACTCGTCTAATGACAAAGACCTCAAAGAGTGACAAACTCAAATTAAACTCCCCAATGGAGTCGCCAATTTGTTTTCCAGGTAAATCCCCTCTGTAGATAGAGGCAATCACTCTAGGCCTAGGTTGGGTCTAGCAACTATGGGAACATATGAACATCTACCTTCCTAGATTGTAAATGAAATTCAGAGCAAGGAAGATAACCTACCTTGTTCTGATGCTATGTTGTCATCTTTCGTCAAAGATTCTTGATCCTTCACTCTTCTCAAGCTCAATGCATGCTGCTACCAATGTTCGATTACATGTACAGATAGTCAAGATACCACGACAAGCGTAAAATCATGACAACATAAAACAATTACAATCTATCTAACTGATCAAGGAATGCTAGAAATCTCATTATAAATATAAACAAGAGTGGAAGATAAACATCAAAGGCATTTTATTATGATAAAGACAAGGGGATTTTACAACCAAGCCTTGATGTTGAGGCCCTCCTTTGGTAGGTATGTATCCAAGCAAGTTTGTGACACCCTCATACACAAAGGTCTAATATCTCACTATGTTCCTAACACACAAAAACAATCACGCTCTCCACTATTATCTCGAAGCTATAATTGCTTCTTCTCTCTATGATTGCTCTAACTTTCTAACTCAGACTCTGACTAAGGCAGCATAGATGAAAGAGGTCTCTTTATATAACAATCGAGGAGGAGGTTATGGGCTCTCAAATAATGGGAAAAGAGCTTATCCTTTGGAGTAGTTCTTATTTCTTGGGAACAAGAAGCCCAAAGGGGAATTCCTTGGCCATATTCTCAAAAAGAACTTCCAGCTTGCCGCGTCATGAAGCTTCTAGTCACGGAAGCTTCCTTGGTATTTAAAAAACATTCCAAAAGAGAATTGGTGTGGGTCAGACATTAATATAGAGGGATGATCGGCGTGGGTCTCACAGTAAATCTCTGCTATCGGCATGGGTCAGACACTAAGAAAAAACACCGACCTTGAAAACCAAGTTTTTATAGGGATCTTCCAGAAAATTTGTAAAGGGAGATGATTTGGTAGACAAAGTGTGGCTCAGGGGTATGTATTCCATGCTTGGAAAGTACACAAGGGTCACTATATGGGTCCTCCAGGATCAAGGAATAGGGACTACAAGGACGGTGAAAAATTTCTCTCTAATAGATGCCCCCCAAAGTATGAAGTCCGAACATGAGTGAGGGGTGAAATGCTTTACAAGAATGTGCGAGGAACCAAACGATGCCATCAGGAGACCTGAAAATCAAGCATAGATACATATAGATAACTAGAATCTCTGATGAAAATACATGAATCAAGGTATCGACGCATCCATCTGTAAAAGAGACCATGGTATGGCCGCAACCATCCATCTAAGAAGGATCTCATATAGACTCATGGTATGGTCACAACCATCCATCTGAAAGAAATATCAGAGGAATTTTATTATGATAAAGACAAGGGGAGTTTACAACCAAGCCTTGATGTTGAGGCTCTCCTTTGATAAATCTATATCCAAGCACATTTGCAAAGGTTCGTCGGGGAATTGGGATGAAGCGAGGACAAAAGCCTAAGATCTCTCTTGATAAGGGTCTCTTTTTCTGCTCTATCTCACCAGCTATCAAAATGTTCAACAATTCCTCTTCATCTATTCAGTTGTTCAGCTAGTGGATCTATATGAGATAGGTTTATTTATAGAGGGAGAGGAGCAGGTTAGGATCCATAAAATGGTGGAAGGGAGGCCTTATCCTTTGGGATGTTCCCCCAAAAGGTGGAAACAAGAGTGTTATTACGAATCTTAATTCCAAGCGTATGAAAAAATACCAATTTAGATGCGCATAACAAACAACCCTAACAGAAAAGATGGCTACCAATATCCTCAGATCTGCAGTTAGGTGATCAAGATAAATACTGCAAAAATATAGTTCTATGCATTAGAAGACATTAAGCAGTAAAAAAAACAAGATTTACTCCATGCATCCAATAGAAAAGACAAGAATATGTTGAATGAGTTTTCTATTAATGACACTTGGGAGGAAAACACAAGAGGGTGTTCCCTGTTCTCCTCAATGGGATGGGTTCTTGTAAGTCCTCAGTACTTCAGATCTAAAATTCCTCTCTCTTGATGGTGTAGAAAACCCAGACAAAAATGGTAGCAAAATATGACTATGATGGTGGATCAATAGTCAGACCAAAAGTATAGATCCGGAGTGATCTTTAGGCAACAAAAGGTAGTAAATGAATGGGAAAACCCTTCTATTTATATCAAAATATTGAGTTAGTCTAGATATTGGTGCATAGTTAAAATATTATTAACCAAATCAAGATCCAAATTTTATGGAATATTTTATTATATTTGTTGGAGGGAAAAGGAATTTGACTTGGGTCAAATCCCTTTATTTGTAAATAATAAATGAATAAATGATTTATTTATCATTTTAAGGATGTGGTTGAGTGATAATCAAACAAATAATGATTTATTTAATTATTTAAGGGTGATTTAGTCATATTTAACAAAGAATATTATTTAAATAAGGTTTAAATAATTATTCTTACGAAATAATAAGATAAATAATGATTTATATAATTAATTTCCTTGTTTTGGGTTAAATATAACCAGGAATATTAATTAAATTGTTGTTTAACTAATTATTCCTTGAGAGAATCAAACAAATGTAGATTTATTTAATATTTCCTCGTGGGGTTTCCTGTTTAGACCATAAACAACTTAGTAAAGGTGGTTTACTAAGTTATTTTTCATAGTGAATTCAATTTTACTTAGCGTAAAATTGGTCTTACATGGTGTACTAGGGTGCATCTAATAACAATAGGTTAGATGACCAAAAAATGGTGCAATAGATTTCCCCCCAGCGTGCAAGCATTAGGAGCTAATCGTATGACCGAAGTTTGTTGTAAGAACTCAATCACTAGACATCGAAGGGGAAGTCAAAGAGAGAGGTATAAGGTAGACCAAAGTGTTGAAAGAACTAGACCCTGAGGAGGTGAGACTTATAGGTGCGATAAGTCTCTTTGATGAGTGAGTACCTATGCTATAGGCGGCGGGGGAGGCATACCTATGCCCGCCGAGGAAAATTACAAACAATAAGGTGTCTGGAAAACCACGGGACTGGCCAATATGGTACATGCTAGCATAAACATGAGCCAGATAAACAACACGATAATGAATCCCACACATATAGTGTGCTTGGGATAACAGCCAGGACTTGTACAATAATATCTGAGTACATGAGATATAAATACAACCTACATGCCCATGTAAACAGGAAAGGGATCTGATAATCTGACTGATACATGCAATAAAAAAAGGCGCTGTAGGCGGCTGAGGCCGACATCATCAAATATATGGAGATGCATCGAAAGGCTATAATGGAGAGGTCTTCTGGGCATGTGGGGGGCTACCTATAGGGCCACCCCCTCATGAGGGCTGAGACATTTCACACACACCCGAGAATCACTGATGTCAGCTGCTGCATCACTGAACCATCGAGTATACGGATCTCAATCATGCTGAAAGGAGCTGGAGTTGAGAAACAATCAAGTCAAAGGAAAATAAGGAGTCCCTTTTCCTAATCCAAGGCACCGAACAAGATTGAAAGCTGGAACCAAGGTACAGCACCCTCTAGACCTGTCTTCTGGAATGAATGAGCTGATGTTGACAAAAGGAGGTCCACCATAGGTGAGGCAATAAGGGATCCTCAACTAAGGCACAAGAGAAAATATTAGAGTGTCTGACAGACTGACACCAATGATAATGATGAAATAGGGGATACTGAGTAGCGAATGGATGACTTCCCTTGTTAGAGCATAAAGGGCATGGATGACCTGGCAACGACTGACACAATATCATGAGGGATAGGGGAAAGTGGGACTGAAGGCCATAATGTGCGACACGAGAGAGGGACCAAGAAATGAAGTATCGATGACTATAACGGGATGCAAAGGGACTCGGGATAGACTCCATGAATGCAATGATGACTCAACTTGGATGCTCTAAACAAGGGTGAATCGATGGTGCTACCACACAAAAAAGGTCCAATGGGGACCATAAAAACATGAGTACAAGATGGTAACTCACGACGAAAGTCGACACGAGCGTGGACAAGTATGGAGGCAAAGTGGTGCCCCCAATACGAGTGTTGCAAGTGAAGAAATTTGATTTTGAGGAGGGGTGAAGTGACGATTCTTGGAAAAAATGTGTCATGTTGAAGTATCAAATCACTAAAAACTAACATATACCCATTTGAGGGCTCGGTGAGAGCTTCCCAATGGTACAGACGGTTCATCAACTTAAGCTACTGTTTGGCCGCAGCAGGTGAAAGAAAAATTAGGGGTTTTCTTTTAATAAGGCATTTTCCCTCAAAATTCACTCATTTACAGGTGGAGCTATGGTGAATGTAGTGAGGAGAGAAGGTCCTAAATCTTGCAGCAATCATAGCAGACAAATCGACCATTGGAATTGAGATCCGTCAGTTGCAGGTAAGAGGCCTAATCCTACTCTTTCATTTTAGTGGATTGAAAGTTCAGTTTAGGTACCCATAGCTCATGAATAGGCTAGGTCGCACTTTTTGGGGTCTATTCTAAGACCTGGGTAATAGGTACTGGGCAGAAAACTGCGACTTTTCCAAGGAAATGAACTGAAAAGTGCGACCTGTCAGAGAAAGGGGGTTTCAGTGTTGTTTTTTTACTAAGATATGGGATTTTTATGGTCGAGGGGCATAGGTGCCCCCAAGCATGTTTTGGTCATGCAAAAATGTATTTAGAAAAAAGGGGAATTGTTATAGCATCATTTCTCACCTTGATATGATTCATGATTGCTTTATGGCTTTATGGGCACCCATTCCTACAGACTTGGACAAATTCACTTAAAAACAATGTAAAAATCCCCATATGCGACTATGCCCGTACTTTTCCGCGTGTATACGCGGGTCAAACTGCACTTTTCCACGTATGCCATTAAAATGACTAAAAATATATAAAAAATCCCTAATTTAGCGCTTGGTTGATGGTTACTCAGGTAGTTCAACCACCCCAGCCCATGGCCAACTGTTTCCAACTTTTGAAACTACTTGGAGGGACTATAAAAATCCCTCATGTGTATGGACTAAGAGAGAGAGAGAATTTATTGATATTATACTCTGTTGGTATTCCCTATCCAAGTCTGATTCCCCGTGCCTCCTGCACTTTCCCAGTTCATTATAGGAAACCCTTGTTTCCTTGAGATGCACATCCCTTTATATGTCATCTCGTATGCACCAGTTCGGAAGGAGTCTTAGCGAGGCAAGGGCTGGACGGATCTAGACGACGGTCTGCTCGAAGGCCGTGGAAGGATCAGGTGATCTCTCCACTTGATTACTTTTGTACATGCTATTTTAATATAGAAGTATCATGATGTTCCCGAGATATACGTGTTAGTGTATGCTTTTCATATGTGATAATCTTGTTATTTAAGCATTCATTATGATTTGTTTAATGTTATATATGGATTTCACTAACATTTAGAGTAGGTATATGCTGTACAACTTGTTCTTTGTGCTGGTTTCTTCTTGTCTTGCAGGTTAAGGAGGAAGGACGGTTGCAGGGGGGTTTGAACCCCACAGGATCTACTTCAACCGTAGGACCTACGGGTAAATTCCACATCCTACTCTATTTAGTTTTTCTGAACGTGTATGATTGTGTGAGTCTCTGTTAGATAGCATGCCCCTGCTCTGTGGAGGTTGTACCCCAACCAACCTCTAGGGTGATATTCCCCGAAACAGAACTGGCGACTCCACTGGGGATCACATTCTTGTGATTCTCTTGTTGGGTGGTTTCAGCTGTTTGGTAGGTTGCTGACAGTTTTAGCTTTCATTTGCAGTCCAGTTTTCTTTTTTACAGTCAGTCTGAAGTCCTTGTTTCTTTTCCAGGCTTGATTCTTTTTGTTTTTCATTATTTACCTTTGCATACGCGCTTTTTTCTGCACACAGTCACATATACACGCGAGTTTGTCTAAAGGGACCCGCGTATACGCGAGTTTCCCTTAACACAGACGCGTATACACGCCGGTTTCATAGCTGTGAAGTCGCGTATACCTAGGCAGATTTTGAATTTTTGAGTTTCTTGACTTTTTGGTCCTTTCTGGCTGGGAAGACTTGTTTCTACAGTGTCTTTGTGCTTACTGGAGTGTGAAGAAAGTGGTTTCAGATCTTTTCTCTCTTTCGTTTGATTGAAAACTAGTCTTTTGGGAAAAGTGTTGTTGTTGGTGCTGGCACTTCTGGTTTGAGTACCAAGATAGCTTTCTGAGCATTCTTGGCTGTTCTGCTTTATCAGAACAGAGAACTCTTGCTTATTTACTCTTGCCTACCCTTGTGTTGTGCTTTGCATTACGTTTTTGCCTCTTTTCTTGATTGGTTTTCTTGGAGTTCAGTAGGCTAGGTTTTGTTGCATTTTTTTGAAGAGTTTTGCTTGCTTCTTCGAAGTTTTTGTTTGCGACAAGTTTGCACTATTCTTCTAAGCTGATTGGCTGAGTTGTCTGGTCTTCTTTTGCTTTCATTGATCTTGCTATTGTTAGCCTTATAAGGTTTGGGAGCATTGTTGAAGTTTGTGCTTGAATTCAGTCTTGTTTGGTTTGGATTTTTGATAGTTGTGCTTGGTCTTTTGGAGCTCTTGCTTTATAAAACAAAAAAACTCAAAAAACATTTCCTTTGCTTTTTGTTTTTGCATTTCAAAAACTCAAAAAACATTTTGTTTTGTTCTTGTTTTTGTTGTTGCATTTTTGTTTTCGTTTCGAGATATCTTTTGGAGCTTTAGTGAATTTTCTTGCTTTGGTTTTTAGCTTGATTTTGGGAAGAATTGTCTTGGATTTCTTCTTCTTGTTTTTGAGCATTTTTGGTGTCTTATATTAAGAGTTCTTGATTTCGAGAACTAGCTTTTTGGGCAACCAAAGAAAAGTTAAAACTGAAAGAGCTTTTTGGGAATTTCACTCTGCTTTAGGAGATAGTTGCATCTTAGGATTTGCATGCTTGTAGTGATCTGCATTAGGTGCATTTAAATCATTTAGTTAGCTTCTTAGTTTTTGTGAGTGTGAGTTTGCTATTTGAAAAGAAAATACAATTTTTAGTCTTGTAGAACCTGTATAGAGATTACTTTTCATCGAAAGACAATAACTGCATTTGCATGTAGTTAAGTTTTTATTAATTTATTTTGCGTCAAAAACACCATTGGTTTCATCTCCATATCCTTGTGACTTAATATAACAGCCCATAAAATAAGCGATTTAATCTAAAATCAACTAGCAAGTTTTCTAAGTGTCAATCACCAACTAGCTAGGTTGTAGGGCCTTGGAATAGGTGAGTGGAGAGTAAACTCTCCAAGGCCGCTCAAACAAACATAGAAGTTGATTAATTGAGCGAAATCCAACTCCGTGAGGTGGACTGGGAAAGCTCTCATCCGAGAGTCAAGCGCGAGGGGAAGTGAAGGTTGAGAAGAGGGATACCCCCCTCCGATTAGCTGAATCTGACCTCAAGACCGTTCCGCCCAGCTTCTGATATGGATTGGTGTCCATAGTTGCCACTCCTAGGTTCCACACAGGTGACTGCGGGGGGGAATACCGGTGGTACCTGAGGCAGACGTCGCATCACTTTCAGCAGTACTTCTGGGGGGTGCCCTTGCGAAGCTTGGGTGCTTGAGCCGGCAAAGGCTGTCGTTAGGAGGTCGGCGTAACTGTTTCTGATACCTTCGTTAGTTGTTCTGGGCCCTAATCATCCCAGACTGCTTTCGGAAGGTCCTATACTTCGCTTTCCTGTATTTTGGTGTCCGGTCCTCATCACCCGGAGCGGAAATACTTGGAGGCTGTTTGCTTGCTGTTTCTCAGGGATTTTTATTTTAGTGAGTGCTCTTTGCTCCTAGCTTGCCTAGCTTTTCACTTTTTGAGTCTAATTTAATAAATCTATAAAAGTGGCTGATCAAGCGCCTCGACGTTCGAGGAGAATCCGGGGGTTATCTCCCGAGAGTGCAGAGCCTTCTTCGAGAAGGCGTAGGAGCGATTTAGCAGGTGGTTACCACCTTGTGGAGTCTGACGCTGTGGAGAGAGATCCTCCACCAAGGTCTGAAGGTTTCGTATTTGATTCCAGTGTCGGTCCCGAGAGGAGCGTTCCGCTCACCTCACGAGTTTTGTTTCCTCAGGAAGAAGATTTTCAGATAGAAGATATACCTGAGCCTCCTGCTACAGGTCCATCTCCTCTTCCTCCTGATTATCCGTTTGTTGTTCAGTACATCGGACCGGAGTATGAGAGACCGCCGGATCTTCCGTATCATTCTTATCTTTCGATGGCCACGACTAGGAACGCGGCTTCTACCGTGAGTGCTGCGGGCATTCAGACTCCTGCTTCTGTTGAAGCAGGGGGCACTATTGCTTCATCTTCGATTGCTTCTTGCACTGCTATGTTTGGCTCTGGTTTCAGCCAAGCATATGCTTCTCATTCTGGTCCCTTTTGTTCAGGGATGCCCTCTAGTGGGAATCCCTCTTTTTCCTTTTCTGCTGCTTCAGCTGGATCTACGCCCATGTCTAACATGGCTAGTGGATCAGCTTTATTTCAGGGTTTCCCTTTTGGGACTGGGCACATTCCCAGTTCCAATCCTTCTTTAGGGTCGTTTCCATTTACGTCCCAGACCCAGAATTTCAACCCTTGGTCTGGGGGGCAAAGTTCGACTACTTTTACAGGATGGAACCCTGTTTTACTACAGCTGGGGCTGGGAATCAGTTTTTTGCAGGTCATCAAGGGAATGCTTCTTTCCCTTCTTTGAGTGCTTATCAAACCTTTTCTCCTCTGTCTAATGCTTGGAACCCCTATCAGGGGCTCTCCTCTTCATTTAACACTTCAGCGGGGGGAACTGATCTGGGCTTTGGTAACTCGGCGTGGGGAGGAGGTTCTTCTCCGTTTTCTACGAGTCCTTTCTGGCAGCCTGGTGCCTTATCAAATCCAGGCTATTCTTTTCAGAATGTTGGGAATCCATCCCATCAAGGATGGAATCCCCAGGCTCCGCCTCGCTTACCGTTTTTGGCAACGTTAAACTTGCCAGATTTGTCGAAGTTGACTAATGATCCGATTTGTTATAGTCCGGGGTGGCCTCCGGTTCCAACCAAACTTCCTTCAGACATTCCAAAGTTTGAAGGTAAGAATGGCGAAGATCCGGTAGACCACATCACCACTTTCCACTTATGGTGCTCTTCGAACTCCTTGATCGATGATTCGATTAGGTTAAGATTATTTCAACGCACCCTAACTGTAAAATGCTGCCAAATGGTATATAGAGCTCACTGGGGGCAGTTTCGCTACATTTGGGGAACTGGCTATCACATTTCTTAACCATTTTCAGTTGCCTGTCAGATATGAGGCTGGGACCGAACTCCTGGCTAATTTTAAGCAGGATGAGGCAACTCACATTTCTGATCACATTCAGGAATGGAGGAGAAGGAAGAGGCTTATCAAAGCCCATATTCCAGGTGAGTTCCTTCTCGAGTGGTTTGAAATCTGCGGTCGGATATTTCTAAGGATGTATCCCTGTACGGGGTATTTTACGAGAGCAGGCCATCTTTAGGGCCCAGCAGTTAGAATTGATCTATTCTCAGTCTGGGGTACTTTATAAGTATTTACCCAATGCTCCTCGCTCCAAATTGGATTTATCGAAAACTAAACCTGGTCCGCATGGTGACGGACTTGTCGGATCGGTCAGTAGTAGTGCATCCAACCTGCTTTCTCAATTGCAGCAGTTGTCTTTACAATCTTCTCCTTCTAATCAGGTTGTGTCTGCAGAGTCATCACCTTCCCAGTCTTTGTCCATAAATGCTGTCCAATCTTCTGATCCCAAAGGAAATCAACAATCCGATGGGAAGAAGAAGGGAGGAAATAACAAGAAGAAGGGAAAGAATGGGAAGGGTAATGCAAACAAAACCAACGAGCGTGTTGGTGAGGGTCAAAAGGAGAAAAAGAAAGTGAAGTTTCCATGCAAGCTTTGTGCTGGAGACCATATCACACACCTTTGCCCTAAAATTCAAGATGCTCAGCGGTTGTTATCCCAGTAGGGTTCTTCTAGTTCCCAGGTTGTGTTAAATAACCCTTTTCCCCAAGGGCAACAATTAGTTGTTGGCGCGAACCAAAATCCTGGGGCTTCCTCTGGAGGTACTCAGGAAGGGGAAATCCCATCGAACATCTTTATGATGAGTGCTCACGTGGACGTTGCTACACGATCCCGTGATTATGGCGGAGAGGAATCTTCGAAAGCTAAGGAAGTTCCTGATGCTTCTGAGCCGCTTCACATCACGAAGCCAACTGTCGAGTCTATGCCTTGGATGCCCAAAGCATCTTCTAAGTGGTCAACGATTAATCCGAATGCAAGGGCTTCCCAGAACTACTCGATTGTAGAAGATCTGGCGCAGAGTCCTTGTGCTATGTCAGCTTTAGAGGTACTCCAGTCTTGTCCGGCTCAGCGCAGTGCTTTTCTCACTGCCATTGGGGCTATTGATCCGAAAAATTATCTTCTGATTACTTTTGATATGGCTAATTTTAAGAAGAGACTTCCTCATCACATGGCATTTCATATTAAATCGTCGTATCGGAAGTGTAATATCTTTCGAACGGTTGTTGATGAGGGTGCTTCCACGTGCATGATGTCTCTCGCATGCTGGAAGACAATTGGATCTCCCAAAGTTGTTCCATCTAGCACTGTTCTTACTGCGTTCGATGGTCATTCTCACAGACCCCATGGTATTGTCCCAGCTTTGCCCATCTGTGTTGGGGGCAAAACTGTTAACATAGAGGTTGAGGTAGTGGATGCAGCCTTGGACTACAACCTTCTGTTGGGGAGGAACTGGATATATGAGATGGATGCCATCGCATCCTCATTATTTCGAATTGTATGTTTCCCCCATGAAGGGAGGATTGTCACAGTGGATCAACTGGACTGTCCTCCTGTAGACCTGGATGCGCCTTCTGACTCATCTGTTCCTAAGTTGGATAATACTAAGGCGCCTGTTGAGAATCTAGGAGTTGGAATGTATTCCTCCTTGATGGGAACTTTTGATCTTCCTCCTCCTAAGGTTCATATTAATGCTATTTCATCCTCCAAGGCTCCTCTTCGAAGAGAGTTCTTTCAAACTCATTATTTTTCGGACCCTTGGACCTTACCTTCCCCTACTGCCACATTAGCGGAAGGTCAAGTGGGTGGAATGGCATTTTCGATTTCTGCAGCTGAGATTGCATATCAGTCTATTGTTGACACTGCAGAATCTATCCCAGCTCCTCTTTCACCGGAAGAGTTGGATGGTGATGTGGCTCCGGCTTGGACGCTTAGTTCTTCTTCAGCCCAGGATTGCCTTGATACCACTCTTCCATCCGAAGAGGCCATCCTGGAAGCCATGACAGGTATAGATAGACCGTGGGATGATTTGCATCATCGGTCTTACTTCCTACCTGATTTGAACGAAGTTGAAACAAGTTTTTTGAGTCCTCAGTCTCCTGGTCCTGTTCACCCAGTCTTGAACCCTTTGGCACCAACACAGGTTTATGCTGAAGGGAACATGGCTGTGATCTCTCCTACTATCCCGATGAACATTTCCAGGGATCCCAATATTATTGAGAATGTCTTCATTGGAGAAAAATGTTCCTGTGAAGAGGTTCAAATTTATACCGAGCTCTTCAAAGAGTATAGAGATGTATTTTCTTGGTCTTATGAGGAAATGCCTGGCATAGACCCATCTATTGTCCAGCATGAGATCAAGACGTATGAAAACGCTAAGCCGGTGAGGCAAAAACTTCGTCCGGTCAATCCTAGGAAGGCAGCAGCTATCAAAGCTGAAGTTGAAAAGCTGCTTAAGGCGGGATTCATTTTCCCAGTTCCTCTGACTGAATGGGTTTCAAACCCCGTTCCCGTAGATAAAAAGCAAGGAACGATTAGAGTGTGCATCGATTTCAGAGACCTAAATAAGGCATGTCCTAAAGAAAATTACCCCACACCATTCATCGATCAGATCATTGACGAGTGTGCCGGTAACGATATTTTCTCCTTCATGGACGGTTTCTCCGGATATAATCAAATTACTATCCGTCTTGAAGATCAACATAAGACTGCATTTATTTGTCCCTGGGGTACGTTTGCATACAAGAAGATGCCTTTTGGTCTTAAAAATGTTGGGGCTACCTTTCAGCGGGCCATGTCTTATGCCTTCCACGACATCAAAAAGATTATCGAGGCATACTTAGATGATTTAGCTGCTCATTCTCGAAAGAGGATGGATCATCCTGGTCACCTCCGGAAAATATTTGAGAGATGTCGTTTTTATAAAATTCGATTGAATCCGAACAAGTGCGTTTTCGCAGTTACATCCGATCGGCTATTTGGATTCATTGTGTCTAGGGAAGGGATAAGGGTAGATCCCTTCAAGGTTGAGGCAATACTTCGGTTGCCTCCCCCGTCTTCCATCCGTCAGCTTCAAAGTCTTCACGGAAAGTCTAACTTTCTTCGGAGGTTTATCGTCAATTATGCTGAGATTACAAAGGGATATATGAGACTGTTGAAGAAAGGAGTTCCTTTTCTTTGGGACGACTACGCTCAACACTCGTTCGATGCTTTGAAAAAGGCATTGACCTCTGCTCCTTTACTGAGTCCACCCGATTATAGCAGATATTTTCTTTTGTATTTGGTAGCAACAGAATCTACCATTGGTATGGTTCTGGTTCAGGAGGATGATGCTCTTGTAGAGCATGTTATTTACTACCTTAGTTGAGGACTGGTAGGACCTGAACTTAGGTACACCCCGATAGAAAAGTTAGCCTTAGCAGCAGTTCATGCTCTGCAGCGACTTCGACATTACATTATTCTTCGCAAAACTTTTGTTTTGGCAGCTGCCAATCCATTTCAGTTTGTCCTTAGCAGGCAAGTGATTGGGGGCAAATTAATCGATGGATTGTGATTCTACAGGAATTTGATCTCGAGTTTCTGTCTGCCAAATCCAAGAAATCATTAGTTTTTGCGGAATTGATCTCCGAGTTGCCTTGTGAGGAAGAGATGATTTATGATGAGTCCTTTCTAGATGAACACTTGTTTCTTATCTCTTCACAGGATCCCTGGTATGGGGACATCATTGTATATCTCCAGACTGCGAAGTTTCCCTCAACTTTTTCGAAAGATGAGCGTCGTAAGTTGCGTCACCTGGCCAAGAACTATTTGATTATCGGTGATGCTTTATACCGTCGAGGGGTTGATTCAATCCTAAGATGCTGCTTAACTTTCGAAGAAGCAGAGGCTGTGCTGAATTATTCCCACAGTGGAGCTTGTGGGGGTCATTTATCTGGGCTTGCTACAGCTCAAAATATTTTGCGTGCTGGATACTTTTGGCCTTCGATTTTCAAAGATTGTATTGAAGCGGTCAAAAAGTGTCATCCTTGTCAGGTTTATACTTGAAAAATACGCGCTCATCCAGCTCCGCTTTTTCCAGTCGTTACCGTTGGGCCCTTTACAAAGTGGGGTATGGATTTTACTACTTGTAACCCACCTTTGGCAAAAGGTCACAAGTACATTATTGTAGCAGTAGACTACTTCACGAAGTGGGTCGAGGCTATGCCTACTTTTGGGGACGATGGTGAGACTGCAGCTCTTTTCTTCTTCAACCAGGTTATTGCTCATTTCGGTATTCCCCGAGAGATTGTCACTGACCATGGCAGTCATTTTCAGAATAGTATGATGGCTAAGTTGGCTCTTAAATTGGGTTTCCGGCAGGAGCATTCGTCTCCATATTATCCTCAAGCCAATGGGCAAGTGGAAGCCGTGAATAAATCCTTGAAGACAATTCTTCAAAGGACAATTGATAAACATAGATCCAACTGGCACATTATGCTATATCCTGCACTTTGGGCATACAGGACGTCAGTGAAAACTGCGACTGGCTTTACTCTGTTTCAGCTAGTGCACAGGGTGGAATCCGTATTTCCTATTGAATGCGAGATTCCTTCTCTTAAGTTAGCTATTGAACTTCTTCTTGACACTTCTAGTCTTGCAGAATGGCTTCTTCATCTGGAACATCTTGATGAGCAGCGTCGCGACGCCGCCACGATGAACGAAGCACATAAAAACCGAGTTAAAGTTCAGTACGATAAGGCGGTTAAGCCTAGGGTATTTTCGGAAGGTGACCTTGTTTTGGTCTATGCCCAAGAAAAAGATGCCTTGGGGGCAGGAAAGTTTAAATCTATGTGGTATGGCCCCTATATAGTTAAAAAAGTCCTTAAGAAATGAGCTTATACCTTGGTTTATTTCGAAGGGAACGAGTTGCTGGAGCCCCGAAATGGGCTCTATCTTAAGAAGTATTATGCCTAGGCTTTGGCCTGGCATCTTGCTTTTGTATATAGTAGTTTTTTGCTTTGTACATATCTGATTGATTTTCAATCTTTGATGAGTTGGTGATGTTTTTGATCTGCTTTGGCAGGTTGTGTTGGATGTCATGAGTCATTTTGGTTTCGCCGATGGTGCTAGTAGACACACCCGGAACTTAGCTTCCGCGGCTTGGGTGCTTCATTATCCATCCGGTCAGCTGTTAGTGTCAAGAGTAGTCTGCATTGGTCCTGCTTCCAATAATGTCGCAGAATACACTGCAGTGGTTCATGTACTCTCGGAGGCAATATATTTGGGTGTTGATTCGTTGGTAGTTTTCTTGGACTCCCAGCTGGCGGTGTCGTAGTTGAACAACACTTATCGGGTACGAGATCCATTTTTATTACGATTGTTTTTGAGGGTACGTTTGTTACAAAGGTCATTTCAATTTTTAACTTTCATTCATATTCCTCGAGCTGACAATTGGTTTGCTGACTCATTGGCTAATCAAGCTTTGGATTGGCATATTAATCATTCAATACAATAAATTTTTAATCATAAAAAACATCATACATTTGATACATTTATCACATCACATCAAATATCGCTGTATATATATATATCATCAGAGTGTTTCAAAAACTTTACAAAATTTGGATCCATAAATGCCGTACAAAACTTGGGCTTATGCCCCATCATGTTCAGTCTAAAAAAGAATATACAATCATCTAATACATAAAATCAGTCTACTCCTGAGGCCCCTGCCCAGCAGTCGTGTTCCTATAGAACGTAACTGCAGTGGCCACACGGCGGAATAATCTAACCCAGTCCCGGGGTACTCCTACCACCCGTCTCTGGATGGCTTCAGGCAAGTCCTCCACGGCAGCCATAGGGATTTGGCAGGTTAATCCCTCCAAGTTTCTCTGCACGGCCTGGAGAGTCCTGTCTGAGTCCACTGTCTCTGCCTCGCCCCTGCGACGCTTATGGCGTGGGAGTCCCTCAAGACGAACTGGTCCAACATCTGAAACATGATCATATTTTATTGTCAGTCATTATGAATCCAATCAAAAACATGTTTTTTTTTCATTTTTCATACATATTTGAAAAAAATTCAAAAAAAATTATATAAGTCGAAAATTTTTGCAAACTTACCGACTGCTCCCCATGCTGTGCCAGGTGGAAGTACTAGGTCTGGATCTCCTCGGAAGTCCATCCCGGCATAGGGATAGTCATCCACTACGATGATTTGTTCTCCCCACCAAAGGAAGAACTCATCGTCCCATGTGGTGAAGGGTACCTCACTGCCCCCCAGTCTCTTCATCATGTCTGCCCAACGGGCAATTCTTGGGTCCCGCGGGCTACTGATGGTAGAGATCACTCTGGGTCTCAAAGCTGGTATTCTCTCAAAGAAGAATGTTGTCAGAATGGTACCATAGCCAAAGTGTTTTGCTTTTGCTTGGCGAATTGAAGTCAGTTGTTGTTTCATATTCAGTAACAGGGTTGTGCACCAATCGTACACATGAGTTAAGCACTCTACAACTATGCTCATTTGCATCCTAGATGCCTGATGTAGTGAGGCAGATCCTGCCACTCTGCTGATGGTGAAAAGGAGGATTTTCATGCGCAAATCCCTGATATCTTTAATTGCAATCTGGGTTCCAACCTTCTTGGAATTCTCTACGTAGTATACCTGGACATAATCTTCCACGTTTAACCCTCCCAGGGGATTTCCATGCAGGTCTACTGGTTCTCCCCTCCTGGAGAGTCCAGTGATGAAATATATATCCTCCACTTCAATGCGTAATGGCATCTGATCAATTATGAAGAAATCCTGATCTGGTTACCAGTAATTTACGAGCATTTCTAGCAATCGCACATTTCTTTTCATATTGGGCATTTTGAAGAATTTGAATAAACCGCAATTCCGGAGGATATTCTGCGATGTGCGATCTTGCATGACCTCTTGGTCTATTGCGCTATGCTCACGTTCCCTCCATGAGATGGTCATCCTGAGAAATTTCATCAAATTTTGCATTAGCCACGCTTTTTAAGTTTCGGACCTGCACATACGCGACTTTCCCTGTGCACAGTCACGTGTATACGCGAGTTTCCTTCATTGAACCCGCGTATGCGCAGATACGCATTTTTTAGCAAGGGTTTTAAGGCAAAAAATAACTTAATTTTAATTTCCAAACAGACAAAATGAATAAACAGGATGATTAAGGAGCCTACCCGAAGTTTCGCTGAGTTTCGACGGTCGGTTGTTCCTGATTTGATGAAAGAAGTTTTTAGCTCCAGAGCACTTTTTCCAAATCAGCAAATGCAATAATGAACCAAATGAGAGGTAATTTGTCTATTTATGGCCAAAAAGTTGAAAATTCTTGCAAAATTTTGTTATGCTCATTTTTTCAATCTATCTTAAGCTGCATAGCTCGATTGCTTGGAAGTGCCCAGTTTGGTATGTTTTCAAGTACATTTTGACGATTTTGAGACTTTTTCTGGTTTTTTGATCCATGTTTTCCGACTCGTCACGGCAGGTATATGATATTTACTGGCATATAGGTTAGGGAAATCACTTTCCGTTGCATCATGCATTCTAACCTCCATACTGATCACTTGCCTTAGGGTCGATCCCATCAGGTCATGAGCATTACACCCATTTCACTCGCCGATTATTTAATCATGACTTGATGGTAGAGCCTTCCTTTACATGGGCTTCCTAGTTAGTTCCTCGCTATCACTTGTTGCCCATGCTGCGTTTTATGTAGGCTTAGGAGTCCTCTTTAGTCCCGCCATGACTTATGTGTTGAAGCTTCATTCTTCTCCTTCATCACTTATCATTTTTCTGGCTTATACCCTAGAGGCTCCCTGGTGTCGTTTAAGTTGTATTACTGCATTGCATATTGGCTACTTGTTTATCCTGGCCTTTAGCCAGCTTCATTTGGACTCAATGTTTAAGCCAAATTTTGACCCTAACTTTCTGTACAAGTTAACCTTTGCATGCACTTAGCTATCACGACTTGACACCTTTGTACCAATGGATGGAACGCTCCTCTGAGTATCGCTTACCATTTTTCGCCACCTTGCATTGAGCATAGGATTGTTCCAATCCCAAGAACTAGTGCATCTGATTTTTTGATACTCGTTCTATCCATTGTACCATAGCATTATTTTATTCTTTTTCAGGCTTATTATATGAAAAAAGACAAAAAAATCAAATATAAAAAAAAGATCAGGAACGGGATGTATCTTCGTTATTTTGATGGCAGTACAAAGTCAGTTTGTCGCCCTTGAGCAAAGAACATATACTTATATATATCTCCTTCATTTGGGATGGTTTTAGTTTTGACCTAGGTTCAGCCTTTACCATGTTTCACTTGTCAGTTCTCCCCCGGTTGGTTATCTCTTCCAATCATATGGAGAGTTTGTTGTGCCTCCTGCATAACAGACTTATACAGTGTCACTTTTTACTGCCATGGTCATCACAGAGTCGTGCTTTTGTTCAAGGGAAGTCTAGCCTGAGTCGGCCATTCTGAGGTGTCTCTTGACTCATTATTCAGTCGGCCTTCCCGGTCTTGTCAGTATCATGTTCTATCACATCAGATGTTTTGGTCTTCTGCTCGTGCTGGTTTGAGAAGGTCCCCATTGACTTCTTGCCGGCGGGTTTGTCTCTTATCGACTACGACACATTGCTCCGAGAGCAAACCTAGAGCCGCACCTTGGGCCTATTTCCATCATTGATAGGTGACCTCGTGCTCAGCATTTGATCATCATCATGGGTCTTTGACTGAGTGGTTTCCCCTGTGTTCGACGTCAGAACACATTATCACACTTGGGATTCGTGCAGTACCTTGATTTCCATTTGACCCTATCGGTGGATTTCTCGCCTCTGTGTCAGCTTTCATTATTGTTTGGTTCAGAGGGTTTCTTCCGTGCGCTAGCTTCATCTTGTGCATGTCGGAAACGTACTTCGGTTTTGGTTCCATCACTCTACTTCGTCCGATTCCTTCCAAATCTTGGTCTGCGGGTTACACTCGCGCTGGACTGATGTGGGATGCCTTAATGCCTTCCTTCCAGCAGATCTTTTCCCATCGACTCCGACTCATTGCTCTGGGAATAAGGTCTAGAGTATTTTTGTCAGTACCTTAGGGTTTGCAGTCATCAGTGGCAGACTCTTCGCTATCGACAGTGGGGATTCATCATTGCCTCCTGATTGGTAGATTCTTTCAAGTGTTCGACTTCAACTCATTCATTCGAATTTGTCAGATTGTACTAGGGCACCTTGACACTCATTATCATTATCAGTGGGTTATCTCGCGTTGGTTAACGGTATACATCATTGACCGTTAATCCAACGATTTCTCACATGGTCGACTTCAGCTCATTTATTCCCATTGTGTAGAATTGTGCCATAGTGATCGGGGAAGACCTCGGGTTGCATCAACATTTTTCGGTTCACTGTTGACAGTCCTTTCATTTTTTGCCAGTGTTGCCGTCCACCCTTATATGTTGCAGTTCAGCACAGCAGCATTCTATATGTTGGCACCCGAGTTGCGTGATTGTACCGTTTGATTCCACCACTTATGATCCGGTACTTGGAGATTCAGTTACTTTTATGTCAGATATCCAGTTGCACTATCGGTGATCAGCTTTTTATATGTGATACTTGGACATTGATTCAGACTTATATTTCCGAACCATGCTCAGATGATTCACTATGTACTTTCAGCTCAGCTATACTTGTATACATGTTGGATCTATTCAGTACTTTCTATATATGATGTATTTTTGACTGAGCATGGGTATGGCCGCCTCATCTTGAGTTGACTCTCTGGTTTCTTTCATTGGTTTTTGGCAGCGCGTCAACTGTGAAGTCCTCTTGTCTCAGAAGTTCTTCTATGTGCATGACACATTTACCATCTATGTACCCCTTCTCCGACTTTTCATATATTAGGGGGCATCCGTTATAGCATCATTTCTCACCTTGACATGATTCATGATTGCTTTATGGCTTTATGGGCACCCATTCCTACAGACTTGGAAAAATTCACTTAAAAACAGTGTAAAATTCCCCATACGCGACTATGCCTGTACTTTTCCGCGTGTATACGCAGGTCAAACTGCACTTTTCCACGTATGCCATTAAAATGATTAAAAATTATATAAAAAATCCCTAATTTCGCGCTGGGTTGATGGTTACTCAGGTATTTCAACCACCCCAGCCCGTGGCCAACTGTTTCCAACTGTTGAAACTAATTGGAGGGAGTATAAAAAGCCCTCATGTGTATGGCCTAAGGGAGAGAGAGAATTATTGATATTATACTCTGCTGGTATTCCCTATCCAAGTCTGATTCCCCGTGCCCCCTGCACTTTTCCCAGTTCATTATAGGAAACCCTTGTTTCCTTGAGATGCACATCCCTTTATATGTCATCTCGTATGCACCAGTTCGGAAGGAGTCTTAGCGAGGCAAGGGCTGGACGGATCCAGACGACGGTCTGCTAGAAGGCCGTGGAAGGATCAGGTGATCTCTCCACTTGATTACTTTTGTACATGCTATTTATAATACAGAAGTATCATGCTGTTCCCGAGATATACGTGTTAGTGTATGCTTTTCATATGTGATTATCTTGTTATTTAAGCATTCATTATGATTTGTTTAATGTTATATATGGATTTCACTAACATTTAGAGTAGACATATGCTGTACAACCTGTTCTTTGTGCTGGTTTCTTCTTGCTTTTCAGGTTAAGAAGGAAGGATGGTTGCTGGGGGTTTGGACCCCGCTGGATCTACTCCAACCGTAGGACCTACGGGTAAATTCCTCATCCTACTCTATCTTGTTTTTATGAACGTGCATGATTGTGTGAGTCCTTCGTAGATAGCATGCCCCTGCTCTGTGGAGGTTGTAACCCAACCAACCTCTGGGGTGATATTCCCCGAAACAGGGAAGAAGCATGAAATCAATGCCAAAGCAGTGAATGTCTTATTGGGAAGCATGTCTGAATCAGAATTTGCTAAAGTGATGCAGCTACATTCGGCAAAAGACATATGGGACAAAATCATTCTAAGCTATGAAGGAGACACAAAGGTAAAAAGTGCAAAACTCCAAACTCTTAGAATTGAATATGAAAATTTGAAGATGCATAGTGATGAAAGTATTGCCAGCTTCTTTTTTCGTCTAGATGATATTGTAAATCGAATGAGAAATTTGGGTGAAACCATAACCGATACTACTCTGGTGGAAAAAGTCTTAATATCCTTGACTTCAAAATTTGACTCTAAAGTTTTAGCTATTGAAGAAAGGCAAGATCTGCAAACTCTTACTATTGTTCAATTACATGGTATTCTAACTGCTTTTGAAATGAGACAAGGAGGTCCTTCTCAAATCAAGGAAGCTTCTCCTCTTTTAAGGTAAATCTCAAAAGAAAAAGAAAAGGCGCTAAAGAATCCAAAGCCTATATATCCTAAGAAGAAGAAGCAAATTTCGAGAAAACTCAAACTAGGTAATCGAAGATTCAGTAGTTTCTTCAAATGTTTTTGATTTCAGGGAAAAGTTGGTCACTTATGCCGTTAAAATGTCCTTATAGAGAAAACATGGTAAAGGAAAAATTTGAAAAGAGGAAGAGTTATTATGAAAATGAAGATGATGATGAAGTGTCTAGTGAAGATGAAGAAGATTCTGACCATGATATGAAAGTGCTCATGGCAAAGAAGCAAAAGAGGAAGGCTACTCGAAGTAAGGAGATATATCAGAAAACATGTATAGTAGAAATTGAAGAAGATGAATCAGGTAGTGATTGGGGTCCTTGTGATAATCTTCTTTGTGCAAGCAATGGTGTAGATAGTGAAAGTAATGTTGTGGACCTAGAAGAAGTTATCAAAGATCAACAAAGATTATTTAATGAGAAGGAATCTGCCTACAATGAGATGATCTCTAAAATAAATGGACATATAGAAACAATGAAGGGACAAATAGAAATACATCAAAGACTGCAGGATGAAGTAACCAATCGAAGTGAAAGCCTTAAAGCTGAAATCATCTCTCTCAAAGAAGATCTGGAAAAATCAAATAAGAAAAATAAAGAACTTGAAGCAAAAATCATCTCTGTCAAAGAAGAATAATATAAGGAGCATGAAGAACTTCTGCAAGCATTTGAAGAACAAGAAAAAGGATTGAAAGAAGAGATTCTAAATCTGAATCATCAAGTAGAAGACGGAAGAGGGAAAGAAGAAAGCATGAAGAAACAATGCCAAGGATTGGAGGTTGAGGTAAACATTC
>CM076583.1:1166353327-1166514426 GCA_034641835.2 Pinus albicaulis
TTCTCTCCAAGAACATTTCTGTAGAGAAATTTGGCTTTTTGGATGGAAGGAAAATCCATGAAGCAGTGGGGGTAGCTCAAGAAAACCTCCAAAGCCTCAAAAAGAGTGGGAAAAAAGGAGCTATAGTAAAAATTGACCTCTCTAAGGCCTATGATAGGATCATCTGGATGTTGTTAAGACTCTTGTTGACGCATCTCAGCTTCAGATATGATTTTGTAAGATGGATTATGGGGTGTGTCACTTCTTCATTGATCGCTGTCCTTATAAATGGTGTAGCCTATGATTTCTTCAACCCACAAAGGGGCCTTCGTCAAGGGTTCCCTCTCTCCCCCCTTTTTTTTCTATTGGCTGCTGAAGGCATCAGTTTAATGATTCATGAGGCTAAGAGAAAAGGGGAGCTCAAAGGTATTGAAGTAGCGATCAATCTCTAGGTAACCCATCTCCTCTTTATAGATGAAATATTGTTGTTTAGTAGCGGTAGTATAGAAGACTGTCAGTGTTTAAAGAAGATCCTAGATATTTTTCTAAAAGTGACTGGACTAAGTATAAATGGCCAAAAATCTTCCCTAACCACTGCAGGGCTCTTAAGGGTGGAAGTGGAAAGAATAAAAGACTACCTTCACTTAGAAGTTAAAACTCTACAGGACTCCTTTAAGTATCTGGGCTTATTTCTTAAGCTAGATAATTATCGGATTCAGGATTGGAAATGGCTCTTAGCTAAAATTGAGAACATGATGAATCACTGGAGTTTCAAATGGTTGTCCAGAACAGGGAGGTTGGTTCTAATAAAATCCATGGTGATAGAAACTTCGGTTTACTGGGCTAGCCTCATTTGGATGCCAAAAATTATTATGATGAAGATTAACAAAATCTGTAGCAGATTCCTATGGGCAGGCTCCAAGTTGGAACACGTAACCCCTTGGGTTGCGTGGGAAAAATTAGTCAGACCAAAATGTTGGGATGGCTGGGGAATAAAGGACCTCTTTCCATTCTCAAGGTCTCTAGCGACGAAACTAGCTTGGAGACTAATCACTACATAGAATCTCTAGACTTCGATAACAAGGAGGAAATACATAGACCCTATGCCAACTCTGGTCTGGCTCAGACTGCCTCAAAAATCATTCAAGAATTTGTCAGTGGTGTGGAAAGCTTTGGTGGCAGCTGTAAACGTTATTGAACAAGGTTTGGCCTGGAATGTTGGGGATGGGAGATTGGTCAGACTGGGTCGAGATCTTTGGGTGGGCTATACGGGTTCTTTTGTGCTCTCGAGAGACGTGATCGAGCACCTTAATAATAGAGGGTTACATTTCCTAAACCAAGTAGCTGACTCTGGAAATTCTTCGATTTGGAGACAAGAATGGTTTTTTGGGAATTCTCTATTCTTGGAGGAAAGATAGTTTGAGGAATGGGAGAAATATAGATCTGGCCTACTAAATTCCCATATCCGAATTACTGACAAGAACGATGAGTTGCGGTGGGTGCACTCTCAGACTGGTATGTATACCCCTAAGCTGGGTTATGCTTGGTTGATGTCTCAGAATGGGTGGGAGGATCCCGTCTAGTGGTCAAAACCATTGTGGAAGCTAAAAGGGCCAGCTAAGACAAGAATTTTTTTCTGGTGTATGATTCAGAAGAAAGTCCCCACTCGGGATTTCCTTCAAAAAAAAGGGAAAATTGGTCCAGGGTGGTGCTCTCTGTGCAAAGACAGTGAAGAATCAGTGTAGCATGTTTTTCTCTCTTTCCCCTTTACCATCAGCCTTTGGAATGAAACGTTGAGGATGACAAATATTCCTCAGAGATAGGAAGGCCAGCTGCTCTCAGAAGCATGGCAATGATGGTGGCAGGAAGCTCCTAATGACAAAGTTAGAACTATGCCCCTCTTGATTTCTTGGGGAATGTGGATTGCAGGAAATCATTTGATCTTCAAAGATACTCTTTTCCCTATCGATAAACTGGTAGAAGAAGGGGCAACCATATTTGAAAACATCCCTAACCCTTGCGACTCTCAGAAATTCAGAGTTGTTCAGAGGGAAGTGGTTAGGGGAACTATACCCTTATAACCATTATTTTGGGTTCCCCTATCAATTTCTCTTGCTGCCTTCCCTCTAGGTCCCTAGGCCCTATGAAATTAGGTACTAAGCCCCCTTCTCATTCTCTAATTCTAGGATTATAGATCTTAGTAAACCATGCTTGCACCTCTGACTTCTACACATAAATGCTACCCTTGTGTCCCCTTGGCCCGTTCAAGACACCATAAGATACCTCGCCCCCCGCCCCACCCCCCAAAGAAACTTTGTGGTTATGTCATTCCACTTTTCCTAATGTTATGATCCCCCAAATTTGGTCTCAATTCCCCTACAAGTACACCCTTGGGCCCTCTTGGCTAAGAGAGTAAACGTATTAGGGGTTATGGGTTGTGATAAGGGAGCCCCTAATCCACTTATCACAACTGTAAATAGGCTTATGAACACCATCAATATCTATTGTAGGTGTTGTGATGAAAGCAATAATGAATACAAAATTTGTGGTCAATAGGACAGGAATCATCAAGATGTTGAACCATACAATGTAAAGATGGTTTTCAATGTTAGCTAGTGATCTAGTCACATAAAAGAGTCCCCCATAACTTTGTGCTTTAGGACACCCCTAGGATTCAATAATTAATCTAAAGTGAGAGGATTCGTTGCTAAGTTGACAATGGAAACGACCTTGGGTTGACACAAAATGACACTTAGTGATCCTTACAAAACTAGGGTATCGGTTTCATCATCAACAAGAGGCACAATTGACAAGTGGCAACATCTCACATTTGAGGGCACTAAGCAACAAATATTTATGCATGTTTTTCTACCGAGGGTACCTTAATTCACATTTCCTAAGGCACAAATCACATATTTGGATTAATTTTGGATAACTTGTCATACTCCACTAGCTTTGTGCATGAAGAGGAGCTCCCATGCTTTAAGAAGATTTTGGGAGATTTCATGGCATAGTCAAGGGTCTCATGTATAAAAGAAGAACGTCATAGCTAGTTGGTTTAGCTTTTCTTTCACACATTGAGAGACAAGATTCATGTATTTTAAGGTGTGTTTTATTGTTGAGTTCACATATTTGGAAGCACAATTGCACCAATGGAAACATCTCAAGAATGTCATAAGAGTAAAAAAGAGTTAGAATTCCTACCATATTTATTATGATTTATATTTTGCACTAATTTTTTCCGGAGTTTCCTACTTTTTTTTTAATAATTTGGTTTAAATTGAGAATAAAACTCATTACTATTCAATGAAATTATGATTTAGATTTCCCACCAATATTTTTAAGAGTTTTTAATTTCCATTTTGTTTAAATTGAGAATATAACTCATTCTTATCCAATAAAATCAATATTTAGATTTCTTGCTACTTTTAGATTTCCCACCATTTTTATTAAGATTTAGATTTCCCACCAATATTTTTAAGATTTTTTACTATTTAAGTTGAGAATAGAACTCATTCCTATTCAATAAAATTTGAGTGTGTTGTAGATGCAATTGGAGTCACTGAACAGTAAGCGCGCCATGACTACGAGAAGAAGAAATGAAAAGAGGTAATTTTATGTTTTATAATAATGAATTATTTTAAGTTGTTATTTTTGTGATTCTAGACGTTTTAGCTGTCTTTTTTTTCTATGTGTGAAGCAAGTGTGCATGTATATTTAGGCAGATAAGTCTATTATTTTGAATCAGTTCTTTTTTGGGTTCGTCAACCTTTTTATTGTGCTGGTGACATCAGTACCGAATCACGTTGGTGACATCTATCCTCAATGCATGTTCAACTCGGCTGCATGTGCTTTAATTCTTGATCGCCTCCACTGTTTTTATGAGGCAAAACCATGCCATCTACATTTAATTCTGGATTGCCTCCACAATTTTAGATGTTTGCATGTTAATCCCTTCCATAAAAACCACAGTTAGCAGTTCCTCAGCAAACACATCAAATTGCCAGTGTACAACAATCACAGACATCATCCGCATTGTACAACAAATTGCCAGTGTACAGCAAATGTTATGTTGGTTGTCTCTGCCAAAAATGTTAGCGTTGCACCATTGCTTTCCTTATTTGTTTTTCTCGTTTGGTTTTTATTTAAATTAAAATTCCTATATCATGTTTTTTGCTTCCATAGCACTGCTCTGCAATTTGAGACTTTTATATCAGTGACAAGAGAATTGAGACTTGCAAGAAAACGTTATGTCGGTTGTCTCTGCCAGAAATGTTGTCGTTGCACCATTGCTTTCTTTCTTTGTTTTTCTCTTTTGGTTTTTATTTAAATTGAAATCCCTATATCATTCTTTTCGTTTGCATAGCACTGCTCTACAATTTGAGACTTTTATATCGGTGACAACAGATTTCATTCAACCTGCCAAAACATTGTTTACAAAGTTTTATTTTGAAAGAATATTCAATATAGTGTATTTTAATGTGAGAATACCAATATTTTCAGTCACAATATTTCCGAATTAGAATGCATATTATTCCTTCACCTTCCATATGTTCAATATTTTCATAGAAGTAAGTTTTAAAGATCAATACAGATTTCCCAATATAAGTTTTTTTGGGGTTTTGTTCAGTTATAATACCGCGTTTTCAATTTTTGATGAATATTATGTTGGTTTACTATTTTTTTTTTTAAGTTAAAGTATTCTACTAACAGAGGTAGTAATGTACAGTGGGCCAAAGCCTAAACTATGCCCAGTGGGGCAAACTTAACAAAAAAACCAGTGATAAAGACTGCCCATAAGGAGGGAAACCAGCCTTGAGAAATATTCAAGAAAATTCCCACGCAGGTTAGCCATAGAGTTTTGTTTCTGGAAACCATAGCTATCAAAAACTGATATATGAAAAAAAACTACAGAGAACTCAAAAACAAGCCCAAGTGTAAGGGCTGAAACTAAACAGGAAAATCAAACTAGGAAGGGATGGCTACTAATCAGGTGACTCTTCCACGACTCTGCACCAGAGCTTATCCTGCTTCCCGTCATCCTTGTACAAGTCCGCAATGGAGGTGACCACCCGCCTGGAGGGTGACGGTGCCACCTACGCCTCGCTTGCTTTTCCCATGTCGCCTTGCACCATGTCCACAACTTCAATCCCACTGGCCTGACCCTGCAAATCCTTGCTCACTGGGTGCATCACACCTGCAAGCGGACCCGAGGTCTGGGCCTCAGTGTTGCACAAACCCACCGGGCGCATACTAGTAGCTTCCTCCTGAGGCTCTTTGTGGAAGACGACAGAGATGGAGGCTGTGACTCGAGGGTGATTGAGTGAACAATTGAAGGAAAAGTGTGCAGTATGAGTCTGTGCAGGGAGAGAAGAAGGTTCAGGGGAGCCCAAGCGTTTTCCCGAATGGAGCAGGCGACCACGCTGAATTATAGTGTGGCTATCCGAATGAGAGGAAGACTCTGAAGGGGAGCTGGAGGTAGAGGGAGAATGCCGTGGCTATCGTTGGGTGGTGCCTCTTTGGCACCTCATCCTTTGCCGTAGACGCGGCATGTTCTCAGTCGTGACTGAGGGACTAAGAAGCAAAGGAAGGGCAGAACTGACAGAGGATTGAGGCATATGAAATTGCAGGGAGGCCGAGGCTAGAATACAGAATCTAGAGTGAGAGAAATGGAGATTATCTCCAAAGTCCATACAACAATTCAACCTGCTCCACTTGCCAGTAGCCGTGCGCAAATTTGAGAACCCTGCATCCCGGGTGCACCATTGATTTATTGGCAAGGGATTGCTAGTCAAACCAGAGCAGCCCTCCATTATATCTATCCAAAATACCTTACATCGGTAGACCCCCTGCAATAAACCTCCATTAAAGAGAGCCGAAGGCTGATCCATATCATCACACGCGAGATCGTATCGAGGAGCAGAGTTGGGATTGTAACCAGCGCCGAGAGTAAATGCCATTACACAGAATGCAACCAGCGTTAAATGCGAAGCGCCAACCGCTTGGTGGGTGGGCAGGTGTCACCCCGTCATGCCGCACCCCCATCCCATCACCTTATACTCTGTCCTCTGCACCCGCATCCGGGATATGTTGGTTTACTATTATGTTTTTATGTTAGCACTTTTATTATGACATTATCTTCATTAGTTTCAGAATTTATTTGGCATAGAAAGTAACTAGAAGTATTGCAAATCACTATAGATTATTGTCAACAAATGGAATTTCGTTAATTTATATAATTCTTTAAGTCCCTAAATTATATATATGCCATACTGATCAACCGAAACTTCAAGATGAACCATATATAATTTGTCCCTGTTTTGTCCCAATTTCAACCAACATTTTGGGGTGAAAATCATATCATTTCTGATGTCAATTCTGAAGCTGTGTCATATAACCAGTCCTATATGGTGTCTGCCTTACTGGAGGAGGTTCTGATATAGCAAATAGACCTTTTATAAGCCAGAAACGATTCATATTCATCACACTTATTTTGTCTAATTTAGGCCTACAAGCAATGGCAGATTATGTCATATAAATTGTCTGCCTCTTTATGTTTCAGCTCATAATTATATATAGGAGGATCACTCAAGATTCAAAGTATAAGATCTACATCTGTCGACCCGTAAAACGATGTTTTTCATAGTATAATGCTCTACACTTCTTTAAGATTTGAATAAATCCTTGTTAGTCCTAGTCTTTCTTGGTTTTTTGTATATATATGGTTGTCTTCCATGGTTGTAATTCATAAGCTGTAAATACCCAAGAAGCATGTGCTATCAAGAAACACTATCATGCCTTAAGAATGTTTGAATAAATCCTTGTTAATTCTGGTAATCCTTGGTTTCTTTTATATATATGGTTGTTTTGTATATTTTTATTGCAGGTGATTATTAAGGAAAGAATTTTAAAAAATGGATAAGTTATTAAAGAGAAATTTGTTAGCCCATCTTAGCTTTTTCTTAATCAAAAATTCAAAAAAACATGAGACTTGCAAGCAAATGTTATGTTGGTTGTCTCTACCAGAAATGTTAGCGTTTCACTATTACGTTTTTATGTTAGCACTTTTATTATGACATTATCTTCATTAGTTTCAGAATTTATTTGGCATAGAAAGTAACTAGAAGTATTGCAAATCACTGTAGATTATTGTAAACAGATGGACTTGCATTAATTTATATAGTTCTTCAAGTCCCAAAATTATAAACAAAGGCCCAACAACATCAAGAATCTAGATTGCTTTGAATCTCTTATATAAGTGGACTACTTACGATAACCCATTGAATTTCATAATTTTGTATATGGAAGAATTTTCCTTTGCCTTTTTCAACTAGAAGCCCAGTATGTTAGCGTGCAGTTGTCTCTTCTACTACTGTTCAAATACCTATGAAATATTCTCTTCTACTATTGTTCAACTACCAATTCCATCCTGTTTTATCTGTGTCTAGCCCTCTTTCCTAAACTATTTCACTTAGAATTAAATTTGTAATCCTTATTTAATGATGCTAGATGACACAACATGTCTCTTTACAACAATGTATGCTACAAATTTTATGTAGAAGCCTAAAAGGTAGTCACATGAAGATGAATATAGATAGATTCCAGAGAAACTGGGGTTTATTCCTGAAAAGTATGAGCCTCTATTGTTTAGTTGCCTTTTTCTGAGTCCATAGAATGATAGCCACAATGGCTTTGGGAGTTTTATTGACATGCACATGGAATCCATTGCTAAAATATATCATTCAAGTGTTTCACTCAACATGATTACCGTTAGATGCTTTTCTCTCTTTCTTTTTTTATATTGAACTTCTGTAATGGTTCTTTCAGCCTAGTTGTTCACATAGCAATTGTTTTTAACTTTTTTTAGCCTAGTTGTTTACATGGAAATAGTTTATCGTTTATCTTTAGGCAAAATAACTCCTCAATTATTGGTATATGTGAACCCATTCACACCACCCTTCAATTTCTTCCTAGGAAATGGTAATGTCGTTGTGGCTTTAGACTATAAAATTTTACAACTCATACTTCTCTTTAAGAACAAAAATGAAATTGAACTTTTATGATCTGAATTGAACTCTTATGAAATGACAAGGATTTTCTAATAAAAATGTTTTTTTTGTTATGCAGTCTATCCGCGGATATCCATACCGAGGTAATAAATTATTTTTCGTTTTGGACGTCAATGATTTTTTAACAATTATTGTGTTTAATTTTTTACTTTAAGTGATCTCTTACTAACTTTTATTAAGTGTCGCAATCTATATGTGTAGGTATCCAATAGGAATGAAAGACATCATAAGAGATCACTTTTAACAATGATTAAAACCACAAAGTCAAGCCACATTACCAAAAAAAATGACAACATTCGATGTGGCATCATCAAAAAACACCCACAAAATAGAGCACTAGGATCTGTTTCCCCATTACAACATGAATCTAGTTGCTTTAGTGTCAACACCAATTCTAATGCACATATTCTTGAGAAAAATGTGGATGAACCATTGGAAGGTATGATCATTTTTGAACTTTATATTTCTTGTATAAATACTTCAAGATTTTATGTTAAGAGATTCATATTGTTATTGTCTCAAAAAGTGTGATTTATTTTCCAGAAAATTCTCAGCACGTACCATCACAAAAAATTTATGGCTTGGAGCAAGAACCATCACAACTAGATCATGATATGGAGAAAGAACAACCACAACAAGAGCATGGCTTGTAAGGGGAATATCCAAGTATTGAATCCCATAGTACAACAAATGTGAAAAGGAAGGGTAGGGGACCAACAAAATGCCTCTTTGGAAACACTACAGAGGCCTCTGCATTGCCTGAAATTAAATTTAATGAGAGGGGACAAACTGTTGGTCCACAGTCAGAGAAATTCTCCTCCTTTTTAGATGTCCTTGCAAGAGAGATTGTAGGAATCAAACACATGGAATGGAAACAAGTGCCTGAAGCACTTAAAAAAGACATATGGAGTGCAATCAATGTGAGTATCAACCAAATTATTATTGGGTTTTTTTTCTAAATTTCATTGGTGTATGTGAACGTGTGCATGATAAGTTTAATTTCAAATAAGTATTTGTATCTAATAATTCGTTGTTTATCTATTGTAGCATACCTACCAAATAGACTTGTCAGCGGAGCAATGGTGTTATAAAGCAATATCTCAGTGCTTGAGAACTTACAGATATAATTTGTATAAAAATTATTATTTGAAATACAACACAGATGAGGAGAGGATGACAAATATTCCTATCGGAGTAAATGAAACCGATTGGATTGAATTTGTTAGAATACAATCTGACCCTAAATTCAAGGTAAAAATGAATGACAAATCTACTTGTTATCATTAAATGAGACTTGAATTTGAATCCTTGCATATAATCAATTTCAATCTAAGCATCCAATTTTTATTGAGTTGCAGGAGAAGGCAAAATTCAATCAGGAAAATAGGGCATTAGAACTAGAGACCCACACTTCTGGCCGTAGAGGTTACTATAGAGCTGAACATGACCTTGTAAGTTGTAACCAAATCTATTTTTTGTTCACAATCACCAATTGCAAATATACTTATCTAGACCATTGTAATTTTTGTGACTAGAATCAAACTTGCAATCAAAATGATGTGCCTGTAACTAGGGCTGATGTGTGGATGAAATGTCATACAAAGAAGTATGGCACTCCAATGTCATCATTTAGTGCAGAGAGAATAGTAAGTTCCCAACCTATTCATGTATCTATTTAATTTTTTTCTTTTTTAAATATTAATGATGTTTCTCACATGTATTTGTTGAAATGTTGTCTTTGCTAGAAACAAATTGAATCGATACAAAATGATTCAGTGTCTCCTGCATATGCAACAAAGGAAGATGCCATTGCAACAGTTTCGGGGCCTGAGAGGAGGGGTCGTGTACGTGGGGTTGGCTATGGGGTTACTCCAACTGATTTGTTTGGAAAAGGGCGTGCTTACAAGAGGCAATTACATAATACAGAAGAAAAATTGAAAGAAAAAGACAAGGAACTTGGAATATTGAAGGCAGTTGTTGAAGAATTAATGCAATGGAAAGATGCCATGGAGGTGGGAAAAGAAAATGGTCGAGTTAATCCAGAACCAAACAACAATGTAATAATTACGTGTAGGCTATTTAATTGTTGATGTATGCCATCTTTGAAGATTGAAATTTTAAAAGCACAATGCCAATATGAACAGGATTGTATTGTTATAGATATGTAATTAATGAAATATTATTTCTGTAGCTTAACCGTTCATCTTCTGATTTCATGGTATCACATTCAAACTATTTATTTTTTAGCAGAGTTCCTTAAGTCCTAGTCAGGCTTCACTAGAACAAACTCCATTGACTTCAGGACAAACTGTTCATGACCCAATTGGTGACTCAATAACACGGGTAAGTTTTATACTTGTTTATTTTCTTTTTTAATATTATCTTTTTATTCTATGGAATCTTATAAGAATTTGTTTATTTGCAGGGTCAACCACAATTACTACCTTCAAATACAGGATTGAAGGGGAAAAAATGTTCACTTACATATTTTAATGGTCAAGTGAAGGTTGCAAATGGTTACATAAAAAACACTGAACCAAATTTTGTCATGCCCAATGGAGAAGTATTAGGAGAAGGATATTATTTTGTGTGCCCACAATCAATCTTGGTTGATTCATATTGTGAAATTAAGCTTAAACGTAGAAGTAGTCAATGCGAGTATTTAGCAGATGCACTTAACACTTTTATATGTTGGAAGAGTAGTGACATTGAATTGATCAATGATTGAGAGAGAACAATGAATTGGTAAATTACTATCCCAAACATTTTAGGATTCTGGACACAGATTGTGATAGCTTACTTGTGATTAATATCATGGTTAAGATGTTGGATACATGATTACTATTATACTTCTTTAAGCTATATGTTTTTACATCAAATGTACTGCAATGTTCTTGCTATTGTTTGGTTATTGTTTGTAAGCTGGATATATAAACCTTATCACGCTAGATATATACTATCTTATCATGCTTTGTAAATGTTGTGTAAGGGTTGCAAGTTATCTATGATTTTTGCTGATAGCTAGAATCCCTTTCAATTAAGGCTTAAACAACTATGAAACCATTTAAATTATCCATCCTGCACTTGCTAATGATAGATATTTTCCAACTTCTTTCTTCATTTTAATATTTTTCTTATTTCTTTGTTTTTGATGCTCAAGGAAGCACACATTTGGCTTATCAGGCACATATGCACTCTCTCTCTTACACTTTTGAATCTAAATTGATAAGCTGGAACAAGTCCTTAAGGAGATTTCATATGCTAATGATAGTGTGATTCCTCATCATGTTTTGATTTCACTGCTCCTTTTTGCAGATCAAGCAGTTCTTTTGGCCTCATCCCTAGGAAGATTTTAGTGTCAGGTTGACTCCTTAGGTTGGTTTTGTGATATTAGACACCTGGTGCTAAAGTTAGTAAAACTAGGGTGATGGTATTTAATCCCATTAACGAAGCTCTTTCTACTTCTCACTTTTCTTGTAGAGAACAACTAATGCATAGCATTTAGGAGTGCAATTTACATGTCTCTCTTATAGTGTCTTGGTGCAAAGGGTATGCTTCTCATTCACGTTCGCAATATTTCTAGATTCACGTTTAGGATATCTTTTCGGGATGAGGGTCTTTGATGTTGTCATAAAATCCATAATTTTGTATGGTGTGATGAAGTCTTGGTTATATGAGTGGAAAGAGTTCACATTATTATGCTTTAGTGCAATTTTCTACATGGAATCTTCCTCTTAGCATGTCATTGTTTAAGTAGAGTTTGGGGCCTAACCACTTTACATTGAATTTATCTTTAGGTTTACCTCTTTCTTATATAGATTCCACTAATTGGGTGACCACTTCAAGATGTGATAGGTACCGTTTCTTTATGTTTTGTTTTTCTAACAAGTTTGCTTCTTTCGATTAGTTCAGCCATATAGACTGTATCGATATTTCGATTAGTCACTCCCACTACTTCATTTCTCTTTTGATGCTCATCCTCATCTTTTCCCTTTGAGGATTAACACTCTAAAGATAGAGGAAATCTATAAAACATTTGTTTAAAGTTGAAGGTACTTAGCTCACTCAGTATAAGCCTTTACAATCCAAGATGGCTTTTTTAATCTTGGGAAAGAACCTCTGGATAAAATTCTGGTCTGCTGAAATAAACCTGATGGTAGTATTTCACATGGCACAGACTTAGACTTATCCATATTAACATGTCTGAGATTTATTATAGTTAATGCAGTTACATAGCCTGAGTCCCCCATAACTGTTACTATTAGACAAGTAGATATTAACCTGTTAGTATGTAAATATCAAATATGAATGCAAGTAGTTCAGAATCGCTCACAAAATCGAAACTAGACTATTTCTTCAAGACTCTTTGCAAACAATGGTTGTTTTTATATGCAACAGAGGATGTATGTGATGATCTTAACAAGACTTATTGGTAAAATTGGGCTTGATGTGACGACTGCAACAAGCTCCGAAGAAATTAGGCTCAAGCCTCAAAATCTTCAAAACATGATATTTGAAGGTCACCAAGGTTGGATGGAACCAGCTGAAGTACACTGGTGATTGAACTGATTTTAGACCTTTGACACAAAAAAAATGCTGGAATTAGTGATAATTGAGGACCATATATTAATCCTATGAGAATAATATTTTTGATTACATTTGTTAAGTGTTAGCTAAATTCTTTCTTCATTTTGATATTTTTCTTATTCCTTTGTTTTTGATGCTCAAGGAAGCACACATTTGGCTTATCAGGCACATATGCACCCTCTCTCTTACACTTTAGAATCTGAATTGATAAGCTGGAACAAGTCCTTAAGGAGCTTGCATATGCTAATGATAGTGTGATTCCTCATCATGTTTTGATGTCACTGCTCCTTTTTGCAGATCAAGTAGTTCTTTTGGCCTTATCCCTAGGAAGATTTTAGTGTCGGGTTGACTCCCTAGGTTGGTTTTGTGATATTAGACACCTGGTGCTTAAGTTAGTAAAACTAGGGTGATGGTATTTAATCCCATTAATGAAGCTCTTTCTACTTCTCACTTTTATTTTAATCCCATTAATGCTGCTACTAACCTGAGGTCAACATATCAATGCCCAAAACACTTGTTGTTGAGGAGGTAAATCCCCTCTGCGGACAGAGGCGATCCCTACTAGCCCAACACAGGTCTAGCAACAATCATCAAATGCTACAGTGAAAGTTCCTAATTGTGAATAAACAGACCAATGACGGAGGCCTACCTGGAGTCCAGTGCTATGATTCGTAGAAGAGACAACGTTCCCGTTTCTCAGCGTCGGCAGATCACGATCCCCACGATCTCCGTGAATGGACACCTGCACATGCAAGAAACAGCACGAATACAAGCATAAAATCCAGAATACGCAACTATATATCAGTCAGAAAGGAAATAACTCATCATTATTATAAGTGAAAAACATAGTGGAACCATAACCAGTAGTCATTCATTAATAAGCAATCGAAAGAGAGTACAACCAATGTTCTGATGCTGAGGTCTCCTTCGGAAGGGTCTGTAGTCGTTCACGTCTCGCAAATCCTGCCAGGGATAGGACAAGCCTCTCTTAGAGTCTCTCGACGATAGTCTCCTTGCTTGAGTCGGCCTTAAGGGAAGAATGAGGGCTCTTGCAACATGAAGGCTCTTGGGAATTTGGAGATTCAAAGCTTAGGCACTTCAAGACTAGCTTGCAATGGCAATGGACAAGCTTTTATAGAAGGAGGAAGGGGAGTTGGGATCCCTATAATTTTGGGATTTTCCCTATCATCAAGGAAGCTTCCATGAGAGGTGGCAAACCACTTCCCTTCCATGGAACTCCCGGAGCCAAACCTCCCAACTCAAGATAGATAGCAGTTTCTGAGTTTGTTGAAACAAAAATTCCGCCTTTCTTATTTAAAAAACACTCCTTAAATTGGCTGGCGCGACTGCAACTCTGGGACAGAGCGCCAGTTGGCGCGGCCTCTTTGTAGTATTTTCCTCATTGGCGCGAGTGATGAACTGGCTACCTGTGCCAATGCAAGAAGGGATGTTTTTATGGTTTTTTGCAAGGAGATGTCTTTAGGGAAATTGAAGCTCATGTTTAGAGGAATGCAATGATGATGGTTTCAAGGCATGACATTGCTCACAGGTCACATAATGGGCCCTCAAATGTGCAGGACGGGGAATGGTAGGGACAGTGACAAATTACTGTGTAACAGATGCCCCCTAAAGCATGAGGCCCGAGAGAGAGAGAGGGGTGAAATGCTTTACGAGAACGCGTCCAACTGAAGCTCCGCCATCAGAAAACCTGCGTGGAGAAAGACAACTGATATCTCAAGTACATGATGTATATGTGGTATGGGTGCAACCGACCGAAACAGAGTATACTACAATCCAGATCCAGGGTATGGGCGCAACCATCCAGTGAGGATCAATAAATAGACTCAGGTATGGTCGCAGCCATCCATTGAATAAGTCATGTAAATAATCATAATAATCCACAATATTGCAGCCTGGATTACAACAGACACAATCCAGGGTCTTTCGCTCCATCTCAACCCAAACAAAGTACAAGTTCAAGCATGCGAACATGTAAGCTGAAGTCAAACATGCGAGAACATCACCTGATTACCAGCCAATGATGCGAGCTGTTAACAGGCGCGAGAGGAACCACCACTAATAAAAATGGCCCTCAACGTACTATAGGTACAATCTACGGCATGTGAATCAATGAGATGGCATCGAACACCTGTAGAATCACTCGATCGGAGGCCAATGATGAAAACCTCTCGTCGAATGCGACGAACCTGCCATTGAGGCATGTAGGCTCCAAGGTACCATAAAGGAGTCTCTAGATCAGCTTCCTGGATAATGAGCTGAAGTCAACAGGAAGTGACCTTGATCGAAGGTGGGCCATAATGTTTCCCACATCATCGATACGAGACATAGGAACATGATGTTGTTTTTGTGAATCAGGATCATATGAGAATCAGAGGAAGGTTGATACTTGCAGAGGTCAACTTCTCTTGAACATGTAAATGGCACGACAGTGGACTTGGCAGTATTTGACATCAACGGATCAGAGGTCATGGTGACAAGGCAATGAGCAGATGAGAGGTCAAAAAGGATTACCCAAACCCACGGAAGCAAGTGAAAAAATGAGTTGAGATGTCCCCAACCCGACACGAATGCAGACAAGTGCCATGTTCAAGAGCGACATACTGCTGACACGACAATGATAATGGTTCCATCTTTCCCCACCATGCTTGGCGAGTACCTCTTTATTTTTACACAAGCTTGAAGAGGATACCATATGCTTGTCATATAAATTCGTCCTTCGAACGAATCCATCCTAGTACATTTAACGAGCCCTAGGAAGGAGGAACTCGAATATCGTCATTTTGACTGAATCCGATGTCATCAGGTTTTAACGAGTCTGACAAAGGAAGAACTCAGCGTATTTTCATGTTTAGAGAGTTTGAAAAGACAGCAGAAAAGTAAACTCCAAAGGTCCCTTTTTGTAAATAGTTCCCCAGATCCGAAAAGGTAGAAAACAATATCCGGGAAAACCTCCTAGTCGCGATAGGCTAGGGTATTCCTTTTTCGTAAATAATCCATCCCAGCCCGAAAAAGGGGTAAACGTATACTGGGTAGATGTCGATTCGTGTCCACTTTAATGAGATCAAAATGACAAGGGCCTCGACAATATTTTCATGTTTAGAGAGTCAGAAAAGAGCTGAAAGATGACTCCTCCTAGAGGAACGAGTGGTATAAAGGGTAGCAACTGGTTCCGGTAATGGTGGAACTGCTAAAAACATGATAAAAGTCAAGAGGCTGCCTAACAGGACCACTCATCACAGTGGTTCCTCAGGAATGGGTAAAACAATCAAGTGAAGGCATATGATCGCTGCCAAGAATGACGATGGAAAGAAACAAAGATAAACTATGCTTGAAACTGGTTTCATTTTTACACAAGCTTGAAACGAAAACAAACTATGCTTGAAAAAGTTAAGCATGCCCCCAGCATGGTGACTCAATTCGAGGTACATGCCCCCAAAGCTTCAATCCATATGAAAGGAAGATGGAGTGAAGGTTCAAGTTACGAGATCAAGAGAAAGACTCGACTAGGATTTTACGAGATCTCATCAAAGACTCGAATTGAACAGGAACGTGTTTCATTATTTTAACGAGGTTGACACATTAAAAGAACTAACCTCAGACACCCTTGTTTCATTTTTTAAGGAGCTTGACACAAGACAAGGAACTATGCTCCAACGACTTCATCATAATGAACAAGAAGTCATCGCTTCCAAGAGTTCCACTCCCGATGGAAGGAAAACATCATGGAAGCCGTGGACTCAATGCCCCCCAAAGACTTGGATGCACAATAGCATTATCACCGAGCATGTGCACTGTAGGTAGCCACATAGTTGACCTGTGGTGGGGCAGATACAACGGGTGGATAAAAACCAGGAAGGGATGATGGTGAGCCAGCTGCCATATCAGGACCAAAGAACGAAATCTGATCAATGGTGACGATCCGTCCTTCGTGCGGAAAACAGGCCACACGAAAAAGGGAGGAGACGAGCGCTCCCATGGCATAGGTGTAATCGCGCCCCAGGAGAAAATTGAAATCCAAGGGGCCTGGAACGACCATCACGTCCATATGGATGGTTTTACCTCCCAAAGTAATAGGTTACCTTGGAAGGATCCCTAACGGTTGACTCGTTCTTCTGTTAAAAGCCAACAGATTCTGCGTAACAGGCGCAAGCGGTAGTGAACCGAAAGCTTTCCAAGTAGTCGAGGATAGAACACTAACAGAGGAGCCCTCGTCTATAATGGTGCTGGGTACAACCAGACCAAAGGCCTGTACTGTGATCTTGAAAGGCACATAAGACGGAAGGCGGTATCCTGCAAATCAACTCCAATCAAAGGAAGCGATCAAACTACTCGGAGGGGCTACCATCGAACCGATATGGTCTTCCCCTGGTGTTACAGAAGAAGAAGGAGCATCCTCTACGACCTCCATCTCAAAGGTGGGAGGAGTATCCTCTGGGACCTCTATCGCAGGAGGCAGAGGAGCAACTTCTTGAGATATAGGGACAAGAGAATATTTCTCCAAGTCCGAAGAATCTGAAGAAACAAGAAGAAACTGAGGGGTATGAGATCCACTCTCCACGGAAAAGACCTGGTGCACCATAGAAGGGGCCAGTTCAACCGATCCCATGAACAATGGTTGGTCGGGAATGGATTCCTGAATCTGAATTTCCGAAGGAGCGGGATTGACCAAGGATGACTCTTGACCAATCGTAGGATCAGCTGGTGGAGGACTCAAAGAAAGCTGTTTGTAACCAGCCGGAAGGCATGGTGTAGAACCGGTCGAGTTGTCCAAAACTCGCTTGTCTTCATCCATATACTTTAAAAAAGGTGAAATGGCATGGTGCCCTTCACACAACTTATGCTGTGATCAATATTACCTCCGTTTCTGGGAGCCTTACCGCACTAGTCAAGATGTGCCCCCAACCCGACTCCGAAGCCAAAGGCAATGGCGGCGACCGTCGACCATACTTCGGGCACTTTGGGAATGCCAGAAACTCTGGTAAGGGCCTCGAAGAAGACCATCAACCATGCACAACATGCAAGGGAACTTGCCTTTCCGGGGAGGGTTGGAGGTTTATCAAGAGAGACTTCTTAGGGCACAATAGCCGTAGAGTTAGCCTCTCCTTTATCGAGACTATTCTTCTTCGTCTTCTTCTTCTTCTCAGCCACCTGGTTACTCGAATCCAGACTTACACCAGGCGAAGTAGAAGAGGAGGACGTAGAAACAGGCGAAGAAGGGGAGAGGTCCACCTTGGAATAAACATGGTGTTGTTCATGTGGAGGAACTGATTGAACAGAAGCCGAGACATTCGGGACCACAGAGGTTGAAAACAACCAAACAGGCAACCCAACAATTAACCCAGGAAGGGACAACGTTGCCATATAAGGAGCACCAACATTTCCAAAGGAGGAAAAGGACTAGGATTCCCATCGGAGGGGATTCCTTGGTTGATGAACTCTGGAAAATTTTCCATTAGAAACGATCCAAAACAACACCCTAAGGGAACTAACTTTAACCAGGAATATTTCGTGGGTAGTTAATTTTTAAAACGTTGAAACAGAACTCTACCATTTCATCTTTTAAGAGTCAAGAAATAGGAAAAAGGTGACTCTATCGCTTTGAGATTGGAAACAAGTGTGAAAGGACAAGTGCTTGATGACCTTAAACTCAAAGAGTCAGAAAAGATCGAAATGACTACTCAGGAATTCTAGGCAAAGGGTGTACCAAATAACCGTGAACTGCAATATACACCTTGGTTTCAAAATGAAAGAGAAATCAACCAAGGACTTAAAGTACGTGCAGGCAATCTCCCCGAATTATGTGTTCGGTGTATCATGGGTATAGGGCGGTAGACTCGGCTTCCTATGGATAAAGGATAGAAACCTAGTGGGGTCTCCCTTTATATACGCGACAGTACAGGGAGCACAAGTTCGTACTAGTGCTGTCTAAAGCCAAGAGGCGAACGAAAGCTACTAGGTTTAACGACGCTGGAACACGTCTCTAACCTAGACCTCTAAATGTTCCGTTAATGTTTCAATGCTTCCTTAGGTAAATTGAGTAAATTTTATGGTTGATCTTCAATTATGTTTCAGTTTCAAGGCCCTAGTGTATGTCATATGACAATCTCCTATATGCAGCTATATGAGAAAAGAAATATTTCAATTCGATGAATGCTATCTAGTCAAAGGAAGAGTTTCAAACAATGATGCAACAAACAACAACATTGCAAACGAAATCTTTTCCAAACTAGATGACTTTCACTATCCAAAATTAATTTCAAACATTCAACGATGTGAATAATGCAATGTAATCTGTGCAAAATCCTCTTTTCCGAAAACTATGCAATTGTAATCTATGCACAATTTCCTTTTTCTTTTCAAATAATAAGAATGCACTCAATGCATTTTTCGATGAAATGAGAATCTACTTAATGCATGCTTTCAATGAAAGAGAATGCACACAAAGCGATTTCTAGCTTTCAATCATTAAACAATGTAATCTAAGTTCAATGATGGATCTCAAAAAATACTTTTCGATGCAATGTGATCTAATGCATTTAAACGAAAAGAAAACTATGAGACGAAAACTAAAATAATGCAAATCTCCTTAATGAAGGATGAATGCAAAAGAGATGTAAACAAACACTAAGAATGCAATCGTTGTTTCAAACACTTTGTCACGAAATCCCTCAAAAGGCGACAAGACATATGAGGTCAAACACAAAGGGGACTTCCAAAGCATGAGATCAAAACAAGGCATTCATTCCCTTTTACATCAAACAATCATGGAAAGAAGACATTTCAAACAATGAGCAATGTAATCTATGCTCATACAGTGAAAAGACCGGAAGGGAAAGACACACTGGTGAAGGATTTAGGGAAAAGGTCTCAATTTTCATACATCCTGAAATTGGCTCGACTTGTACATGGACAAGTAGCTCCAACTGGTGCGAATTTCTGACTAACAACTAGCGCCAATGGCCAATTGGCGTGGGTTGCTAACTGACAACAAGCGCCAACGCCTGAAAATGAAAAAACAAAGAATTTCTCCCAACCAAGACCAGAGTCACCACTTCAAGCAAAATCCAAAACAAACCCAGAAGCAAAGTACTGACCAAAAGAAGCTTCCGAACAAGGGTAACCCTACCACCTACAAGAAATGGCGTGATTTTCTGGCTGTAATCCGCGCTAGACAGGGGATGGCGCGAGTGATGAACTGGCAAACTGCGCCAACTGGCGCGACTGTCAGGGCTAAACTCGCGCCAATCAAGCCAACTATGAAAAGGTCAAAATTTGGAAAAGCAGAGGTCAGATCTGATTCTCTGGGGCTGAACCCAAAGCCAAACACTCAGAAAATAACCTAGCTCAGAAGGCCAACCAAGCAAGGAAAACCGCGAAACAATCGAAACGAGACAATCAAACGAGACAATCAAAACTAGATGATCCCTAGCGGAGTCGCCAAATTGTTGAGGAGGTAAATCCCCTCTGCGGACAGAGGCGATCCCTACTAGCCAAGCACGGGTCTAGAAACAATCATCAAATGCTACAACACAAGTTCCTAATTCTGAATAAACAGACCAATGACGGAGGCCTACCTGGAGTCCAGTGCTATGATTTGTAGAAGAGACAGCGTTCCTGTTTCTCAGCCTCGGCAAATCACGATCCCCACGATCTCCACGAATGGACACTTGCACATGCAAGAAAAAACATGAATACAAGCATAAAATCCAGAATACACAACTATATATCAGTCAGAAAGGATATAACTCATCATTATCATAAGTGAAAAACAGAGTGGAACCATAACCAGTAGTCATTCATTAATAAGCAATCGAAAGAGAGTACAACCAATGTTCTGACGCTGAGGTCTCCTTCGGAAGGGTCTCCAGTCGTTCACGTCTCACAAAGCCTACCAGGGATAGGACAAGCCTCTCTTAGATTCTCTCGACGATAGTCTCCTTGCTTGAGTCGGCCTTAAGGGAAGAATGAGGGCTCTTGCAGCATGAAGGCTCTTGGGAATTTGGAGATTCAAAGCTTAGGCACTTCAAGACTAGCTTGCAATGGCAATGGACAAGCTTTTATAGAAGGAGGAAGGGGATTTGGGATCCCTATAATTGTGGGATTGGCCCTATCTTCAAGGAAGCTTCCATGAGAGGTGGCAAACCACTTCCCTTCCATGGAACTCCCGGAGCCAAACCTCCCAACTCAAGATAGATAGCAGTTTCTGAGTTTGTTGAAACAAAACTTCCGCCTTTCTTATTTAAAAAACACTCCTTAAATTGGCTGGCGCGACTGCGACTCTGGGACAGAGTTCCAGTTGGAGCGGCCTCTTTGTAGGATTTTCCTCATTGGTGCGAGTGATGAACTGGCTACCCGCGCCAATGCAAGAAGGGATGTTTTTATGGTTTTTTGCAAGGAGATGTCTTTAGGGCAATTGAAGCTCATGTTTATAGGAATGCAATGATGATGGTTTCAAGGCATGACATTGCTCACAGGTCACATAATGGGCCCTCCAATGTGCGGGACGGGGAATGGTAGGGACGGTGAAAAATTACTGTGTAACACTTGTGAAGTCTAAATGCTAAAGGTTTATCTTACATTGTGGTCTATGTGTAATTTCAATGTCAATGGAGGTTGAATGTATCAATGTTAAGACCAATACATCGTGGCAATATGTTAATGTATCAATCTTTGTCAAAGATGATATCTCAGTCAAGTATACTCAAATTTGAAGGTCATATCAGTGTAGGGTAGATAGGTTCACTGTTTATGTGTACTAATGTCCACAAATTTGATGCAGAAATCAATATTTCAGGGTCACATAAGGTAAGTGTTATGGAACTATGTTTTGGTTCATAATTGAAATGAGAGGTTTTGGTTCATTACTTCTCACATTTTATAGAATTTCCAGAACCTAACATGGCACACAATCAAATTTATGCCTCTCTTTTACGCTACCTACTATGCTGCTTAAATTAATATAAATTGTGATTAGCACAAATAATATGCAGTCCACACACATACCCTATGTATAATCAGCAGAGTACTTGTAGTTATTTAATGTGAATGCACACTTATTTGTATAAATATCTACTATTCTTAAAAAAAATACTACAGGAATACATCGTACTGCAGGTATCAAACATTCTACTATTGCAATTTAGAATGAATTTGTAACTTGTTGAGACAAGGTGATCAAATTTGAAGTACATACCACCCTATCCAAGCTAGATACAACTTTGGGCCTAAGTCTTCTCTATCTTTGACAAAGTTGTACATGAATGTATACATAAACACAGTAGTTTCAGCCACCCCAAGAATTAACAAAGGCTGACCTCCGAAAATAGAATGGATGATGCCACATATTGTAGTGGATGACAGTGTTTGAACTGCGAAGGATTCAATCTGCAGTGCATTTTGATACTCAGTTTTTAATAGCATTTATCAGTAAAGCCTCAAGCAAGAAAAAAAATGCATATTTTATTAATGCTATTGCTATTTTTTTCCCATATTTTCTGTGAATTATTGACCAATTTCAATGGAAGATTCATCTGAATAGCTTAAGTGATTGGAAAATTTAAAGAATGAATTTTTTCAAGGGGTGAATGTTAATATGCCTGCAATGAATGCTTGCTAGTCAATACTATTACATGAAAACTATTCCTTTCATATATTATTAGTTATGCCACAAAGACAACTTGACTCGTATTAGAATTCCTATGGAGGAAATCAACTCTAGATGCAGCAATATGGAGTGCACATATGGTAGATTTCAATGAGGTCTATTACTTTCACAGACGATCAATAATCTTCAAATCCCTTTCCCACAAAAAATTTTAGATCTCCTTGCGATATAGATATAGTGAAATGAAGTTTGCCTCTGTCAAAGTGTAGATCAGACCAAGGCCCCTAATTGATATATGGAACTTGAATGTACATGAAGCTGCAAAATCCTTTCCAACAATGTCCTATTAATTTAGAACAAATTTATTTTTCTAAGATACATCTCGAGTCCTTCAGTGGAGTTTATCTCTAATGCCAAAACTTCCTCAAGTGTGCTACCTTTTTTGTTAGAATCATTTTCAAAAGACCAGTTAAAGCATACTGCAATGATTCTCAGAATAATTTCTCTTGTATTTCCAAGAGATATCAAAGAGTCCTTAACTGTAGTTTATCTATAATGCCAAAAGCTCCTCAAGTGTTTCACCATTTTTTTACAATCGTTTTCAAAAGGTCATTTCTTAAAGCATACTACAATGCTTAGAATAATTTTTAAAAGCTAATTGGGTCAAATTATCGAATGTGCACGTCCAATGGGCTATTTAAGCATATTGCAATGCTTTTAGTCATTTTCAAAAGTTAATTGGGTCATAGTATGGAATGTGAACTTACAATGGGCTATTTATGAATATCTGTGTGCATAACTACCCTTGTAGACAGGTTGGATATCTCTTGAGGACATTTTAACCAATGTCCATCACGGATTTTGGGGCTTTAAAGGGTATTTTAGTGTTTAGATTTCTTAATAAGCAGGGTTCAAGGTTTAAAGCCTTCACATTTTGGTATAATGCATTTAAAGTTTTAGGGTCTAAGATTTAAGATGTAGGATGAACTAGCTCAAGGAAATTGGATACTGCTAATAACCTGAGGTCAACATATCAATACCCAAAACACTTGTGAAGTCTAAATGCCAAATTTCTATATTACATTGTGGTATATGTGTAATTTCAATGTCAATAGAGGTTGAATGTGTCAATGTTAAGACCAATACATCGCGGCAATATGTCAACGTATCAAACTTCGTTAAATATGATATCTCAGTCAAGTATACTCAAATTTCAAGGTCATATCAATGTAGGGTAGATAGTTTCACTATTTATATGTACTAATGTCCACAAATTTGATGCACAAATCAATATTTCAGGGTCACATAAGGTAAGTGTTGTGGCACTATGTTTTGGTTCATAATTGCAATGAGAGGTTTTGGTTCATTACTTCTCACATGTTATAGAATTTCCAGAACCTAACATGGCACACAATCAAATTTCTGCCTCTCTTTTACGCTGCTTACTATGCTACTTAAATTAATATAAAATGTGATTAGCACAAATAATATGCAATCAGCACAAGACTACTTAAGGCCAAGAGAAAAGCCTTTAGGTTTGAGTGTGCCTTAGGTGCATAACCTACTAAAGACTCTTTTTAAATCTAAACAACAAACTCATCTCACTGATAATTTCTCTGAACAAAAGCATCCCAAAAAGTTCTCCAACTACCCTGGTAAACCTGTTGATAATTAAGCATGCACCCAGAATGGCCAGCAAAACCTACAAGAATGCAGTCCACACACATACCCTGTGTATAATCAGCAGAGTACTTGTAGTTATTTAATGTGAATGCACACTTATTTGCATAAATCTCTATTTTTCTTAATAAAAATACTACAGGAATACATCGTACTGCAAGTATCAAACATTCTACTATTGCAATTTAGAATGAATTTGTAACTTGTTGACACAAGGTGATCAAATTTGAAGTACATACCACCCTGTCCAAGCCAGAAACAACTTTGGTCCTAAGTCTTCTCTATCTTTGGCAAAGTTGTACATGAATGTATACATAAGCACAGTAGGTTCAACCACCCCAATAATTAACAAAGGCTGACCTCCGAAAATAGAATGGATGATGCCACATATTGCAGTGGATGACAGTGTTTGAACTACAGTAAGGATTCAATCTGCAGTGCATTTTGATACTCAGTTTTTAATAGCATTTATCAGTAAAGCCTCAAGCAAGAAAAAAATGCAGCTTTTATTAATCCTATTGCTATTTTTTCCCATATTTTCTGTGAAATTATTGACCAATTCCAATGAAAGATTCATCTGAATAACTAAAGTGATTGGAAAATTTAAAGAATGAATTTTTGCAAGGGGTGAATGTTAATATGCCTGCAATGAATGCTTGTTAGTCAATACTATTACATGAAAAATATTCCTTTCATATATTATTAGTTATGCCACAAAGACAACTTGACTCGTATTAGACTTCCTGTGGAGGAAATCAACTCTAGATGCAGCAATATGGAGTGCACATATGGTAGACTTCAATGAGGTCTATTACTTTCACAGATGATCAATAATCTTCAAATCCCTTTCCCACAAAAAACTTGCATCTCCTTGCGATATAGATATAGTGAAATGAAGTTTGCCTCTATCAAAGTGTAGATCAGACCAAAGGCCCCTAATTGATATATGGAACTTGAATGTACATGAAGCTGCAAAAGCCTTTCCAACAACGTCCTAGTAATTTAGAACAAATTTATTTTTCTAAGATATATCTCGAGTCCTTCATTGGAGTTTATATTTAATGCCAAAACTTCCTCAAGTGTGCTACCTTTTTTGTTAGAATCATTTTCAAAAGACCAGTTAAAGCATACTGCAGTGATTCTCAGAATCATTTCTCTTATATTTCCAAGAGATATCAAAGAGTCCTTAAGTGCAGTTTATCTATAATGCCAAAAGCTCCTCAAGTGTTTCACCATTTTTTAACAATAATTTTCAAAAGGTCATTTCTTAAAGCATACTACAATGCTTAGAATCATTTTTAAAAGCTAATTGTGTCATAGTATGGAATGTGCACGTCCAATGGGCTATTTAAGCATACTGCAATGCTTTTAGTCATTTTCAAAAGGTAATTGGGTCATAGTATGGAATGTGAGCTTACAATGGGCTATTTATGAATATCTGTGTGCATAACTACCCTTGTAGATAGGTTGGATATCTCTTGAGGACATTTTAACCAATGTCCATCATGGATTTTGGGGCTTTAAAGGGTATTTTAGTGTTCATATTTCTTAATAAGCAGGGTTCAAGGTTTAAAGCCTTCACATTTTGGTATAATGCGTTTAAAGTTTTAGGGTCTAAGATTTAAGATGTAGGATGAACTAGCTCAAGGACATTGGATACTGCTACTAACCTGAGGTCAACATATCAATGCCCAAAACACTTGTGAAGTCTAAATGCTAAAGGTCTATCTTACATTGTGGTCTATGTGTAATTTCAATGTCAATGGAGGTTGAATGTGTCAATGTTAAGACCAATACATCGTGGCAATATGTCAATGTATCAAACTTCCTTACATATGATATCTCAGTCAAGTATACTCAAATTTCAAGGTCATATCAGTGTAGGGTAGATAGGTTCACTGTCTATATGTACTAATGTCCACAAATTTGATGCGCAAATCAATATTTCAGGGTCACATAAGGTAAGTGTTATGGCACTATGTTTTGGTTCATAATTGCAATGAGAGGTTTTGGTTCATTACTTCTCACATGTTATAGCATTTCCAGAACCTAACATGGCACACAATCAAATTTCTGGCTCTCTTTTACGCTGATTACTATGTTTCTTAAATTAATATAAAATTTGATTAGCACAAATAATATACAATCAGCACAAGACTACTGAAGGCTAAGAGAAAAGCCTTTAGGTTTGAGTGTGCCTTAAGTGCATAACCTACTAAATAATATTTTTAAATCTAAAAAAAAAACTCATCTCACTGATAAGTTCTCTAAACAAAAGCACCCCAAAAAGTTCTCCAGCTACCCTGGTAAACCTGTTGATAATTGAGCATGCACCCAGAATGGCCAACAAAACCAACAAGAATGCAGTCCACACACATACCTTGTAAATCAGCAGAGTACTTGTAGTTATTTAATGTTAATGCACACTTATTTGCATAAATCTCTATTGTTCTTAATAAAAAAACTACAGAAATACATCATACATTGTAAGGATGTTAGCACAGGACTTAGTGAGGAGACTATTTCCAATTGTTTAGAGAAAAGCTTGTACTCCTCAAAAACAGAGTATGCTTCTCAGAGTATGGATATTGAAGTTAAATGCAGCAATTTCCAGGTATTTATAATATCTGTGGGGAGGACTTTTCTTTGAATGTAGTAACTAATATATGTCCACTTCTTGTCCATAAGTCTTGAAATGCTACCAACTGGAATTGTCAATTTACAACTTCACACCAAGTTACCTTATATTTTTCTAGGCATAATGCAAACATCACTGAAAAAGAGAGTAATCAGTAAGATTATCAAAGAATGAAGAAAGCTTGGACTTTAAAATTTGTTTGTAGATTTATAGGTTTAGTTGGTAGTTTTAAAGTGTAAAATTTTCTCCCTCTTCAGATTCAAAAACATATGGAAACCCTTGCTTCTGAAAGTATGAAAATGATGGTATGAATTGTTTATACAAGAAGAGTATGAAGAAAGATATGAGCTGGGCAGTTTAAAGTGCAATCACAGTTATCACGAGGCCTGCATCAAGCAGTGGTTGCTTTAGAAAAACAAGTGTCCAGTCTGTAATATTTCTGTCATTTCATAGCAGGAAAATTCTAGTTTTCTGCAATTTTTTTTCTGTTTCTGTTAGGAAAATCTTAGGATCAGTGCTTTGATGAAGCAGCAAACCCTCCCCTTGATTTTCTTTCCTTGGGCTAGTTTTTAAACTTTTAGAAAATCCTGTACATGTAAATATCCTTTGTGCAACCTGCATTCTCATGACTATTCCTTTGATAATGTTCTTTTGTTTTTCTAGTAAATTATGCTTATAATATTCCTTCTACAGATATGACTAGCGTTAACCATATGCAACTTCCCCTTTGTTAGGAGCTTTGTCAAACTATTAACCATATGCAACTTTGTCAGAATGTGGTCCAACACTACCAACTCCCTAATGAACTTCGAATCTTAGGAAATTGTATTGAATATCAATGTGTTTGAAATGGTTATGACACATTGGATTTTCATAGAGCTTGATGTAACTTTGATTCTCACAGGAGACAATATTGGGCTTCAACAAGTGATTGGTTGACTCTACAATCAAGTTGCAAATCTAGATAGCTTCATAATAAGTATATGAAACTGCCATATACTTTGCTTCAATGGAATTGAATGCAATTGTTGCTTGCTTCTTGTTGATTTGATAAAAATGATTTATAAAATGATAATAATGATGTTTAAAATGAGCCTTATGATGGTCTACTTATACACATTGATTTTTCACGAGGTGTTAGGGGTATGTTTATAACATCACTGCCCTTGAAAGCTTTGTCTTGAAAGCACAGTAATTAGAATTTTCTTTAGTTAAGCACATTTTTGTGGTGGAATGAAGTTTATCAGATATCTATTTATACTTTGTAGAGGTTTGAATTTGTTTGTCCTTTGAGTGTTAGTGAGGTTTCTTTGTATTTTTTGCATCATAGTCTAAAGTATTTTGACGTGATTTTTTAACATGAAAGCTTTATGCTTATTGGAAGTATATTTGAAATACCTACATGATCAAGAAACTGTTATGGTTAATTAAATTACTAATTAGGTACTACAGAAAGAGGATGATGCTAAGAGGGCTTTCTTGGGTGACTCTGGGAGCAACCCAAAGGTGGTCAGACAAAGCTCTTCTAAGTCACAAATCTGAAGAGAAAAAATTGGTGATGTATATGTGGTTTCTCAACCTGGGTTGTATGGAAAATCTTGGCAGAGAGTGTTTACCTTTCCGTGTCTTCTTGAAAGTAGGTTGTTTTCTCACAGAATAAGATCACTACATGTAGGTGATGGTTCTACAGTAAGTTCTCAGCCTTATCTTCAGAATGGTTAACATAGAGGTTCAGGTTTGAATACAGGATATAATTTGATGAATTTGGAGATTTAGAGTTAAAGAAAAAATTTCACATTCCCTAGGTCTAGCCCCATTAGGTCACCTAGGGCAACAATTTCCTAGGAATCTAGATAGAGGAAAACTTCTATCTCCTAGAGGTAGCTGCATTGTTGGGTACCCTCACTCTCCTCAGAACTTGGGCCAATTCCGACAGTGGAATATTCATATACCTCAAGCCCTAGCTCTAGGATCAATTTTTGCCTAGGTGGCCCCAAGGATAGAACCTAGTAAGATCAATTTGACCTATCGAAGTAAAAACTCTTGTCTGATCCTTTCCCCTCACCTTGTCCAGTATATGAGCATCATTGGTTGGTAAATTCCATCCCCGAACATGGGCTGGGTCCACCTGGCCCCGTGTGGTCCCATTTGGTGTGAAAGGCCTTTCATCAAGGACCATTTGGGAATCCAAGTTCCCAAAGGATTTTAGGGATTGAGAACTTCCTTTATAAGTCTTTTTCTTCTCCCTCAACCCTTCAATCCCCCTCTTCTCTCCCTAGAATATAAATTCACTTTCTTAGAAGGAAAGCAAGTCCCACTCTTTATTTTGTCTTAGGGAAAGGGTTTCGAGGGTCACTTCCCACCAGTTCATTGACCTATACTCTACAAGTGAGTTCCTAAACTATCGAGACTCCACCCATCGGTGAAATTCCTTGAAGAGCACAGAGCCTTAGTTGTGGTGACAATGGGCTAAGCCTCCATCATTTCCCTTGTCCTAGTAGTTGCCCTCTTAGCAACCCCTTTTAGGTCCACTACTAGTTTGAGTGGTAACAAGTTGTTCACAATTCCATTTGTGAACAACTCTTTGGTATTCCCACTATTTCCATATTGCAGCTCCAAGATGAGAAGTCCAGGGCTATGGAGGCTACCCTTCTTCTCTCTGAATCAATCCTCTACAATATAGTGAACTAGAGCTATTTGGTTCGCCCACTTGACTGTTGCTTTAGTCCTTCAAAGTTTGCACATCCTTGGGCCCTATACACCTACCCTTCTATCAATTTTGTTGTCCTTCACTAGAACAAGAGTTAGGGCTCTTCTTTGACAGTAACCTAACAACCCTCCAACTGTACTTGGACTAGCATCAATCTACCCAACCACAATCAATTCTTTTTACTAATCTAGGGCCCAAAATATTGTCTTCATCTAGGGCTCTTCAAATCTGCCACCTAACGAGGTTTGAGTACTCTCAAGATCATTGTTCTTGTGTATCGACAATTTGATCTTTGTTGTCCAATCTACGAACAAATATGAACTACTCCTCTTATCATACTTCTAACAATATGTAGATGACTGAACTGGGGTCACAAATCAGCCACTAATAGTCCATTTACTAATTTTTTATAGGTTTCCTTAGATATTTTTCTAAAACTCTATGGAAAGTCCACCAAAATCAACTCCTTTGCATGTCAATCCATTCTTCATATGGCACATTTATTCTGCATGCTCAATCTTCTGCTCAGGTTCCACCCTCCTTTGGATCTATTGTCTCCACACATACTGAATCTGCAAACCATCTTCCAGATCTGTGGTCTTTATTGCAGAAATAAACCTCGCTCTAAGGGTCACAACCCGTCTTCTTCTACGCAAATTTGTCACAGTCTTAAGGGCATACCTTATGAACTAAACATTCTAGGAAACTATCCTAACTAGGGCATTATACTTATGTACTTCTTATTGTTGTAGAACAAACCCTATCCACACATAGAAAAAACATGACTCTTGCCTCCATAAGAGACTCAACCTAGCTCATATGGATCCATAGATTTTGGGCATTTCTTTGACTGAATCTTGACATGAACTTCAGATCTCAATGTTGACCCTCAAACTAGGGTTAAATCAGTCAATATTAAGCATGTGTCAACTTCTGTTATGGCTCTAAATTACAGTGCAAGCCCTCCTCCATTTATGTTGGTCTTTATCACAGACCTTGTAGCCTACTAACCACCACAAGGCAAAATGGTATCAACCCTCTCTTCTATTTCATGTAGAAAATCTAACCAACGGGATTCAATCTGATCTTGTAATGTACTAAAACAAGATGTTGAATCCTTCCTACAATCTGTGGAAACAACACACGATCGCACAATCACATATAAGTAAGAGAAACAAGTTATCAATCGCACAACACAAGATGTATCTGGGGAAGCAACTGCTCAAAACCCTCTATCTCTATTTTGTATTAAGTCAAGGAATCATGAAACAATACAATGCTTAATCTCTCTTGAGATTCTCCAACACTCTGCCAGTTGTCTCCTGCTGATCTAGGAAAAACCGATCTAATACTTAGCCAATTCTCATCCTGCCTTGCTCACGCAATTCCTATGGAATTATCTCCATATTAATTAGGAAAATCAACCTTCCTTGATTTCATAATCCATCATGGCATCCCAATGAATTTATAATTTCACACGGGAAATTTTCTATAAATACAACTGATAGCTATGTTCCTCTGAAATGTGTTACAATAAGGATAAAGGGTCTTTTTTATTATTTAAAAATAAGAAAAAATCCTAAAAAACCAAAACCCTAACCCGAGGAGATGTAACACCAAGAGTTTATGGGCCCCGTTGGGGTTATTTGGGTAGCCAAATTTCCGAGGTCGTAACTTGGTCATATGATCTTCGTTTGACGCACATGATACCTCGTTAGAAAGATCTCTCCGAGGACTACAAATGCTAATGCGATTTCTATAAAGTTTCTAAACCTTTCTTGCCCAAAAAACGTCGTTTGGGGCCTCAAAATGGCTCCGGAAGTTCAGGACCCGAAAAACTGACAAAAATAGTAAATTGTGCTATAATTAAGGAAACTGAAAAACTGAAAGAGACAATGGCGAGGGCCCAAGTGGAATAGGCGGGTGGCCACCAATATCCACCTCGATCACCTTAAATCGAATTTATTGAGATAACTCAATCATCATGACTTCGTTAACTGACAGAAGTTGTTATGAGACAAAATTACAATTTATTGTCCAATTTATTTAAGGGAAAAATAAATTAGACGCCTCAAGTTCCTCACTCCTGGTACATCAAAATTCCTCACTAGTGTGGGTGCATTTTTTTTTTTTTTCCTTTCTAGTTTCCAATTTCACTGTTTCTTGTTGCAAATTTCAATACTCCCTCTCAACAAGAAAGGAATTCAATATATCCCCATTCAGTACCTTTGGAATGTTCTGCATGCTACACTTCTCTAGTAGTTTTTGCACCTGCAAATCCTGAAACTGAATAGCCTCCGAACAACTTACTCAGTATAATGCATCTGTCATCAGAATCTTCTGATTGCTTCTAGCTACTGCATCTGTCTAGTACAGGATTCTATGCACTGCTTCTGACATCTGCATCCGTGCCCTTTGAAATATTGCTAACGCTAATTTGTGATCCAATATTTGACATCTGTGACTCTGATTTCTGTCTTGCTGACATCTAACTACATCAATTTAACTGATCCTTCCTACTACTATTGTACTGTGGCTCCTCGTAGCCAGGTTCGATCCATGATACATGCCATCTCAATGGACCTTGCCCAAATTTCTTATCTAGGGATTATGTCTACACATCACCCCACCAACTTACACCTCGAGGTATGGTTGCTCCCTCTTCCCATTGTTTGGTCAATTTAGTGTGTCCTAAATTGCTGCATTTAATTTGTCAATCCGGGAATCGTAAGCTGATGAAGTGCGGCGCACTATATGTGCAAGATAACCTATTTCTTAACTTTTGTCGTTTTTTTGGTCTTTCTAAGGTGAAATGGAAATTCTAAAATGAAAACAAGTTTGGTTATATTTGTTCAAGGAAGTGATATCCCCTATAATGATTTACCAACTTGAAACTTTAAAAGCAAATTGAAAATTACAATGACAAGACTTGAAAGAAAGTAAAAGTGTACTGCTGAAATGAAAAGGTGCTGCTAATCTAATGAATCAAAATAGTAAACTAGTGAACATGAAAACCAAACTATTCTTGTTGCCAACTAAACACAAAAGAAACTATGCTTAAGGAAATTCAAAATTGCAACAAAATAAATCTAAATCAGATTACATCAATTCATTTTCTGACCCTTCATCATTAGACCAGCTATGATTTTCGGAAGTAATCATAAACAACTTGTGTAAATGATATTTAATTTGCAGAAAGTAAACTAATACTAAACCATACACTCATGATTCAATCCCTCGCCATCAGTCCAGCTGTGGCTTTCGGAGGCAACTGAAGATGTCATATATGATTTAATATATCTAAATTTGCAGAAAAGAAACTAATACTAAACTACACATTTCATAATGCAGTCCCTCACCATCAGTCCAGCTGTGGCTTTCGAAGGCAACTGAAGATGCTATGAGCAGCTTAATATATCTAAATTTGCAGAAAAGAAACTAATACTAAAATACACATTTCATAATGCAGTCCCTCACCATCAGTCCAGCTGTGGCTTTCGGAGGCAACTGAAGACGCTATGAGCAGCTTAATATATCTAAATTTAACTACTGAATCAGATAAGCAAAACTGAAATGTACAAAGCAAGACTGAAGTTAAACAAAAGCTATGAAAAGCAAACTAGCAGAAGAACAATGTTAGTTTCATGTCATTAGTCAAAATGCTATAAAAATGCCCGAGCTGTCTACCTAAAACCTGCACAAGAAAACTGATCAGTGATTAACAATCATAAAACATGTAAGACAGAAATGAAATGGAAATTATGGAAATGTATAAAAAGAAATGAAACAACTACAAAGTATGAACATATGGATGGATTATGATACAATGACTTTTAAAAGAAATGAAATGAGAAATGTACACTAATACACAAAACCTTAGCTGAGCAGGGACCCTCTACACAGCTTTGGTAACGATCCTCAAACACGAATTAAGTTGAAAAACATAGTCTTCATATTAAAAAGCAGTTCATTACAGAATGGTAGTGTTACAGCTCAAGAGCAGCGTAATCACTATAAAGAAAACTAACAGATAACAGACTTTATTCACGAACATCAACTATCAACTAACAACTGTCAACTAACTTTCTATGCGTATGCAAACGCTCTATATATAACAATAAACTGTAACTGTCTCCTAAAGTTCATGATGGCAGAGAGCATGTAGACCACTACGCCCACGGATATAGAAGTATGGACGTGTTGGAAAGCGAATCTACGGAAGGTGGATGCTTGAATTCAACTCCAGAGCTCTGTACAGATGTCGATTTAACCTCCGCAAGCTTAGAAACGGCCGTATGGATGTTTATTTGCCACGAAACAGAGTCCGGCCGACATGAAACTCCATAGTTGACTTCCACGTGGACGGCTTTGACCGCGGCTTCTTTGGACGAGTTTGTTTGAACCAGTAGGACACGAACCATGTCCACGTCATTCCTAGCCTGCCCATGTGGCTCGTTTCCCTTGTAGACACCTGTAGCATATAGTTCCACAAAATAGCTGCGGAAAGTTGCAGCAGCTGCGGAAAGTGGCAAGTTTCCGCAGCTGTATGAACAAAATCTAGATCAAATAGAAAACACAAAAACATAATTAAAATCCATGTTAGATACCCTTTTGCACATGATATTGACAATTTTGGAGGTTTAGGTGAGTGAAAAAGGTATGGAAAAGTGTATGGAAAAGATGCAAATTCAGGACTCAACATACCCCCACTGTGAAGGTGTTGCATGTCCTCATGCAACCAAAATTTTGATACTTTTTGTTCAGTTCATGTGCCTTGATACTTCAGCCAGCACATCCAACCCCCTTCTCTTCTTCTTTGGTACTGCCATCATTCTGGGTTTCTTCATTAAGCACCTAAATTTGATATTCACAAGTGCTCTGCTCAATTTTTGGCATTTCATTTTTAATTTCTTATTCTTCTTTTGCCAAATACCCAAATGTAACATAGTATTATCATGGATGATCTTGTCCAGTTTGCCTTGTTCTTTCAGTGTTTCATTTTCATTTTTGATATGCCGATTCAAAAGCTCAAGCTCAAAAATTTCCTGTTTTAATGACTAAACTAAATCATCCTGCAATGTATGAGGCTGAATGGAAGAGGTACTTGGACCTGTGGCTGCCTTCTCCAAGGACTCTATATAGTCATATACCTCCTGCTGCTTTGGATCTACTTCCGGTGTCTTTTTCATTGGGCTGTCCCCAAAATGCTGCAAGGGAGAATTATGTTCAAAATCTGGCCGAGGAGGGCTTACATCAATATTTTGCTGAGAATAAGATGGAGTATGCTCATTGTCTGATTGGGAGTGAAAGGAATCAGGTTCACTAACTGACTGAAATGGACTATGGTCAGTTGGAGACTGTTCAGATGTCTCCTCACCCAAATCAATGAAATGAGGACCTTTAATTTGTGTTTTTCTCAATTTTCCCTTAAGCCTGCTGCTTCTCCTCACATGCCGTGGTACACTACCCTTTTGTTCTTGTTTTCCTGTCTCTGCCTTCTTGGATATAGATGACTGTTTTTGAAGAAAAACTAATCTTTCAGATAGTATTTGGTGATCTTCTTCTTCAGAAGAAGGAGTTTTATGGACAGCCTCAATAATTTCTTTCCCTTTTGGTATTATTGGCTTCTTAGCTTTAATTTCCTTCTTCTTCCTTTTTACCAATCTCTCTTCCCTATCAGTTGTTTTCATAGTAGTAGTAGAAGTATTTTGGATTTCATCTATTGTTCTTTTCCTTCTACTTCTTTTTGTTGTGCTAGCTGCGGGAATTTCCTGTGTAGGAGCAATTTGGGTTTCAACATTCATTCTCTTTCTTCTACTCCTTCTAATTGAACTACCTTCAGGAATTTCCCGAGGTTCTTCAAAGAAGTTTCTAACTAGGAATTGTTCCCATGTATCTTTTCTTTCCTTTAGCTCCTTTTCAATCAGAATTTTTATAAGGCCGTGGTGATAAAGATGAGGCTCTACATCTCCCAAGTGTTTTTGAACAATCACAACCATTTTCTTTAAGCTATTGAATAGAAAATAAGGGAGATTGAGAGTTTGGTTTTCAAGAAAATTCATCAATAGCCTAGTATGGTACATGTACATAGACCCAAAACGGCCCTCACATGTAATAAATTTCTGAACAATTAGTAGTAAAGTGGCCCATTCATATTTTATTGCATGCACAGGGATTCCTCTTTTAAAAACAGTGATATCCATACCTTGATTCCGTAGGATTGTTCTCCATGCCTCATCACTGATACTTTTATTTTTGAACCAACGTTCTCCTTCCCGAAGAAGCTCTGTGGCTGTTGCTATTGATGCTTCATTGACCAAAAACTTGAGGTCTCCAACTTCTGCTTCCGAGCCATCAAATGATCTTGCAAACGCTTTTGTAACTTCTCTGTGGTAACCCCTGAATTTCTGAATAAAACGCAGCCATTTAGCTTTCCTCAACATCTCTTTCGCTTGCGGATATCCCTCTATAAACTTCGGTCCTTCCGGCTCTGCCCTTAATAATTTTCCCATTTCACTTCTCTGTGCTTCACAAGTTTGCCTCTGTGAGGGTTTAAGTGGAAATGGAACGATGGAATACACAGGATCGAGCACAATATTGTGGGGATGTTATCATAAAATGAGAATGAGTACCATAAACAGAATGGAGTAAGACTGTGGGTAGGTATACGGGAGTGAGAGTGAGCAAAAGGAACGAAATGGAGTGAAACAGGGAGTGAGAATGAGTAGAGCGGGGTTTTGTAAACACGACAGAGACACGACAAAGAGGTTAACAAAGTATAATGCATTCGGCCGCGTTTTGAATTTTGGTGGTTGTGTAATAAATATGAACACGTTTCAATCAATGATTATGAAGTTATGCGGCTTGTAAGAGTCCTTTGTCAACTCAAATACGTCTCATTATCTACGGTGGGATATTGGAACATGAGTGAGAATCGGAATCTCAATGATGAAACCGTTTGTGAATAAATGCAAGAGGATAACATGGAGATCGTGGAAGGTTACGGGACTGTCAATATAATCATTGCGCGTTATGGGTAGAGCTCATAGTTTAAAATTATATAAAAATGTGTTTTTTTCAATACTATTTGAAATAAACTTTATTCATACCTTTGGAATCCTTGCTTTTTCCCTTGGTCTTCAACTGATTGATCTCCATTGGTGTCTTGAATGTTCCATTGATCCTCCCCCCTGCATTTTATTTCATAATTATGGAAATAACAACTAACTGTACATTTTCTTTGAAAACAGAGTAGTAGCTGCGGAATCTGCTTCTGGCTGCGGAAACTGGAGTCAGCTGCGGAAACAGATGTCAGCTGCGGAAACTGACACAGCTATTACTTAGTTGAATAGAAATGAACAAATGACAGATGACCAGGTGGAAATGGTCATAAAAAATATTTTTATTGATGGAATGGATGAAATGAAGTGGAGTGAAGTGAAATGAAATGAAATGAGATGAAATGAAGTGGAATGAAATGGAGTGGGTGGTGAAATGAAATGAAATGAAAGACAGATTTTTTTTGGAAAATATAGAGTGTCAGGTGTCCCTGATTTTCACCCCATATTTTCTGTATAAGACTGCCAATCAATGATTGGTTTTCAGGCTTATACCATTTTTTTTCTCTCTTTTTTTTTTTTTTTAAACTTGAAAAACAAAAGCTAAGCTGGTGGAGAAGAAGAATTCTTCTGTACCAGCCTGATTGCAGAACTTTCTTGAAACAACTTGACAAAATCCTCTTTAGAGAGTGGCTTATGATAAACTTTCAATCTATGGCCATTCACAATAAGAGGAGTTTGAAACTCATCAATGGTCTTGATTCTTACAGCTCCATTGCTGAAGATCTTGTCAATCTCATATGGCCCAAGCCAATGAGTCTAAAATTTTCCTTGAAAATCTTTAAACTTGGAGTCAAATAACAATGCCCAATCTCCTTCTTGAAACTTCTTTTCTTTGATATATTTGTCATGCCATTTAGTTCTTTGATATTGAACTAGATCAGTTCTTAGAATTGCTTCTTGTCTGATCTCATCTAGCTCATTCAACTGCTCCATTCTATGCTTTTGGGCTTCTGATAATTCCATCCCCAACTGAACTGCTATCTTGAAGGTCTTGACTTGGAACTCAATGGGGAGCAAGACTTCTTTCCCATAAACAAGTTCATAGGGAGAATGTCCTGTTGTATTTCTCCATGTAGTTCTGTAGGCCCACAAGGCTTCAGGAAGCCTTTCTGCCCAATCTCTTCTATGTAGATGAACAGTTTTGGTGATGATACTTTCAAGAACTTTATTTGTGGACTCCACTTGACCATTTGCTTGCGAATGGTAAGGAGTAGATCTTCTGTGCTTGATTTTGTATTCTTCCATCAACTTCTCCACCAAATTGGATGTGAATTGGCTCCCCTGATCTGTCACAATTTCTCTTGGAACACCAAAGCGAGTAAAAATATCCTCATAAAGAAAATGAACAACTCAATTTTCAGTAGCAGATACTAATGCTTTAGCTTCTACCCATTTAGTAACATAATCAGTGCAAACCAATATATACTTCTTTTGCTTAGATGGTGGATTAATAGGTCCAATGAAATCTAAAGCCCATTTTTCAAAGGGTTCAATGAGCACCTGTGTTTGCAATGGCATTTCATTTGAAAGGGTAGGTTTCCCTACTCTTTGGCAGCTATCACACCTTTTGACATATTGTTTTGCATCTTTGAAGAGAGAAGGCCAATAATATCCCAAGGAAAGGATTTTATAGGCCGTCCTTTGTCCGCAAAGTGTCCGCCGCATGGTTCATCATGACATGCCTTAAGAATATCAGGCATTTCATCTTCCCTGACACATCTTCTGATCACAAGATCTGGCCCTGTTTTAAACAATTCGTTAGAAATCCATGAATATCTTGAACTCTCCTAAATAATTTTTCGTTTTTCTCTTGGAAATAAATGTGAAGGTAGTTTCCCTGTAACCAAATAGTTAGCAATATCTGCATACCAAGGGGTCTTAATAGTTACCGCAAACAAGTATTCATCAGGAAATTTATCTTCTACAGGAGAATCTTCTTTAGTATTCTGAATCCTAGACAAGAAATCAGCTACTGTATTCTGTTTTCCTGGTCTATCCAACACAGTAATATTGAATTCTTGCAAAAGTAAAATCCATCTTGTCACTCTACCATTAGTAACAGGTTTGTTCATTAAATATCTAATTGCAGAATGGTCAGTATGAATAAAAGTTTCATAGCCTGTTATGTAATGTCTAAACTTATTAATTGCATGAACAACAGCTAAAAACTCTTTTTCAGTCACAGTATAGTTCAACTCTGTGGGAGTCAAATTTTTACTGGTGTAATAAATGGCATAAGGAATTAAATCTTTCTGACCCAACACAGCTCCAAGAGCTGTATCTGAAGCATCTGTAGAAATATGAAAAGGAAGTTTCCAATTTGGTCCTCTCAAGATAGGTGCTTCAGATATTCTTGTTTTCAAAGTTTCAAAAGCCGATTGACAATCAGGATCCCATTTAAATTCACAGTCTTTTGTAAGCAACTTGAAGAGTGGAGATGCTATTTTAGTGAAGTTTTCTATAAATCTTCTATAATAACCAATAAATCCTAGAAAACTTCTAACATCTCTTTGACAATTTGGAATAGGCAACTTGGAGATGACTTCAACTTTCGATCTATCAACCTTAATCCCATCTCCCGAAATATGATGTCCTAAAACAATCCTTTCAGTAAACATCATAAAGCATTTTTCATGGCTTAATGAAAGGTTTGTTTCTTTACATCTTATAAGAACTTTTTCCAAATTTTCTAATGCCTCTTCAAATGAATTACCATAAACCGTAAAATCATCCATATAAACCTCTACACAATCATGGATTAGATCAGAAAAAATTCCTAGTACTGCTCTTTGGAATGTTGCAGGTGCATTACATAACTCAAAAGGAAGCACTCGGTAGGCAAAAGTTCCCCATGGACAAGTAAATGTGGTCTTATCTTGATCTTCAGGTGCTACCTGAATTTGATTATAGCCACTAAAACCATCCAAAAATGAAAAGTACTTTTTACCTGCTAATGTATCTAATACCCGATCAATAAAAGGCAAAGGAAAGTGATCCTTCAAAGTTGCTTTGTTCAATTCCCTGTAATCAATGCATACCCTCCATTTACCATTCTTTTTAGGTACTATAACCAAAGGAGAAACCCATCGGCTATCTGAAATTGAATAAATGAAGTTTACATTGAGTAGTTTTTGGAGCTCTTCTTTCACTATCTCCCTAAGATTTGGATTCATCCTTCTTTGAGGTTGTCCGATTGGTCTACTGTTTTCCTCAATATAGATATGATGGATGCAAGTCTTAGGATCAATACCTTTCATGTCAGTATACTCCCATGCAAATGCGGTAGAATGTTTTTGCAAGATTTTGGTTAGTTCTTCTTGTTGTGACTTTTCCAAATGTTTGTTGATATTCAATGTTTTTCCTGGAAAAATCTCAATAGTAGAACTACCAAACTCTTCCATAGAGTAAAGAGACATTTGTCTTGATGATAAATATTCTATGTCAGATTCCAACTGAAATTGTGTGGGGTCATATTCTGAAGATATCTCAAAATTTTCTAATGTGTTCAGAATTTGACTATCCTCACTGATTTCAGAAATGGTAAAGACAGGTTGTATAGTGTTCTCATCATCGACCCATTCATTGTCTCCTATTTCTGTGATTGCTCTTGCTGGAGGATACAAATTGAATTTCTTTGTCAAATTACCATTTGAAATGTACATGTCTCCAGATCTACAACTAATAAAAGCATCAGCTGTGACCAGCCAAGGTCTTCCTAAGATAATTGGATGTCCTCCTAGATTACTTTTGGGAGTCAAAATCATAAAGTCTACTGGATATTCCCAAGAATCTAAGGAGATTGAAATATCTTCTAATACACCATCTGGTTTAATAACCGATCGATCTGCAAGTTGCAATAAAGTAGGTGTAAAAAGAAGGTTAGGAAGTTTTAACTGTTCCATAGTCTGTCTACTCATAATGTTGATAGCAGCCCCTAAGTCAATCAATGTGTTTGGAATTTCTATCCCATTTATATGTGTCTTGACAATTGGACTTGCTGGATCTACATACTTCTGCATGGTAATTTTTCCCATCATAATGTCTGCAATCTTTCCTACCAGGTGGATTCTTCTTGTGTCTTTTAGCTTCCTTCCTAGTCTTTTGAAACTCAACTCCTTTATGGTTTTTGCTAGAATAGGAATTTCTCGAATGGCTTGTAGCAATGGAATCTTGATACAAACATTCTTCAATTCATCTAGAAAGTCATAGTTAGGCAACAAGATTTTTTTTTCCACCCCCTTATCAATTTGTAGTCTTTCCGGGAAAGGAGGTGTAGATGAAGATACAGGTTGCTCAACTATAGGAGTTGTGGATGTTAGCTTTTCTTTTTCTTTTTGAATTTTTGAATTTTGAAGAGATTCTTCCTCAGAACCCTTATTGACTTGAAGAGAGTCCTCTTCATAGGTATCTTGCTCTTGAATGTCTATAGAAGGTTTTTCTAAAACTCTACCAGATCTGAGTTGTACATCATTGAGAGGAACAATCATATAGGTAGGAAATTGTTGTCCTTCTACCATGTAAGTATTCTGAGGATTCTTATTGTTAGGATTTGGCAATGGTTGAGCTGGAAGTTGATTTGTCTTTTGTTGGTATGGGAGCATGAGTTGAGGATTTGTATTTTGTTGAGAAGGTTGTTGTTGTGGAAATGGAAATGAAAGTTGTGGATTTTGGCTTGGAAATTGTGGAGCTTGTTGATTTTGAAAAGATGGAGGATATTGATAAAATTGAGCAAATCTCCCATAAGGATTTTGCATCCCTTGTACCCATGGCTGATATGAATTTTGATGTTGGGGCCAAGATTGTTGCCAAGGAGTCCAATTTGGTGGGGTTTGAAGATTCATAGGGTTATTAAACCCTTGAGATTGTTGTCCCTGCCAAGGTCTCCTTGCGACAAAACAGAGAGATTCTACTGAGTTTGGATCTTCTTGAAAAACAGCTTTGAGTCCAGGGATTGAAGGACAATCCTTGATCTCATGATTTTCTAAGAAAATCATACATGTTTCTACAACTTTTGCATCCAAGGGACATTCCCTTAAAGCATGTTTCTTTCTACATTTCGGACAAAAGATGGCTAAAGCATCTGTTTCTGCTTTCTGCTTGTTTTGGATTTTAAGGGTGTCTAGTTGTTCATTAAGGCTCCCTAAGATATCAGTTTTGAACTCATCAAGCATATTACCAATCTCTGCCCTACTTACTGATCCAGTTGCAGATTTGTTAGCCCTAATAAGAGAATAATCCCTAGGCCCTTTTCCAGTTTTAGATTTTCCTCTTGAGAGATGGATACATAGTTCTGTTATATCACGAAATGGAAGTTGAGAAATGTCTCCTTTCCCCATCATGTTTAAAATTTCTATCCATTCATCTCTAATGGCTTTTAATAGAAGGGCTTTCAAGGTTTCATTATCTAAGTTGCTCATCTTTGCTCTTTTCAAGTTGTATTGAAATCTTTCAATTAAGTCTTCCAAATTTTCATCTTCTTTTTGCATCATTTTGAATACCTCATCCTTGTGATTGGTGGGTATACAATAGTCCAAGTATCTATCCAAAAATGTTTGTTTCATTTCATTCCAAGTCCTAATAGATTGAGTGGCTAATCCCATGAACCATTTCAAAGCAGATCCCTTCAATGTTGAAGGAAACAGTTTGAGTTTTTGAGAATCTTCCATATAGTCATAAGTTCGGCACACAACTTCAAACTCAAACAGAAATGTTTCAGGATCGTCACTTCGCAATCCATAAAAGTTAGGGAGAACAGATGGTGAGATATTTTTCATTGTTGCATGAGTTTCCTCATCAACTATAGGGAATCCAAGAAAATTGTCCCTATTTCTACCATCATTTCCTTCACCATTGTTATCTCCATTATCTCCTCCTCTTCTACCTCCACCTCTATTTATTACTTCCTCTGCCATGATAGTTTCTTTAGAGTCCTTATAGTCCTCTAGTTTTTCTACCAAGGAAGGATGAGAGAAAGTCTCTTTGTTTTCTAAGTGGGTTTTAGTAGGTGGTATAGGAGAATACTCTAATTCAGCTGTTCCTTGACTTCCAAAAATCTTAAGGCTAGGGGTAGATGGTGGTGAATCTGGTCTATGCCTTGAAGAAGATGGAGTTGTGAAAATCTAACTCTTGGCTTTAGCTATAAACCTTCCCCTAGAATCTCTTGCTCTATGCATGTCATTTTTTTTATTTTTTAAAAAGTTGGGCTAATAATTCTCTTTCTGATCTTCCAGATCACACTAGGTGCAATAAGAGAGCATACTTAAGAAATTACTAAACCAATAACTCTCTTTTCTGATCCTCCAGATCACACTAGGTGCAAGAGGAGAGCATACTTCAAGAAGTTATCAAGTTTTCCCTTCTTTTATGATTTTATGTTTTTTTTTTAAGAAATTGGCTACCTAGTTACACGTCCCCGGCAACGGCGCCAAAATGTTTGGTCAATTTAGTGTGTCCTAAATTGCTGCATTTAATTTGTCAATCCGGGAATCGTAAGCTGATGAAGTGCGGCGCACTATATGTGCAAGATAACCTATTTCTTAACTTTTGTCATTTTTGGTTTTTCTAAGGTGAAATAGAAATTCTAAAATGAAAAGCAAGTTTGGTTATATTTTTTCAAGTGATATCCCCTATAATGATTTACCAACTTGAAACTTTAAAAGCAAATTGAAAATTACAATGACAAGACTTGAAAGAAAGTAAAAGTGTACTGCTGAAATGAAAAGGTGCTGCTAATCTAATGAATCAAAACAGTAAACTAGTGAACATGAAAACCAAACTATTCTTGTTGCCAACTAAACACAAAAGAAACTACGCTTATGGAAATTCAAAATTGCAACAAAATAAATCTAAATCAGATTACATCAATTCATTTTCTGACCCTTCATCATTAGACCAGCTATGACTTTCGGAAGAAATCATAAACAACTTGTGTAACTGATATTTAATTTGCAGAAAGTAAACTAATACTAAACCATACACTCATGATTCAATCCCTCGCCATCATTCCAGCTGTGGCTTTCAGAGGCAACTGAAGATGTCATATATGATTTAATATATCTAAATTTGCAGAAAAGAAACTAATACTAAACTACACATTTCATAATGCAGTCCCTCACCATCAGTCCAGCTGTGGCTTTCGGAGGCAACTGAAGACGCTATGAGCAGATTAATATATCTAAATTTGCAGAAAAGAAACTAATACTAAACTACACATTTCATCATGCAGTCCCTCACCATCAGTCCAGCTGTGGCTTTCGGAGGCAACTGAAGACGCTATGAGCAGCTTAATATATCTAAATTTAACTACTGAATCAGATAAGCAAAACTGAAATGTACAAAGCAAGATTGAAGTTAAACAAAAGCTATGAAAAGCAAACTAGCAGCAGAACAATGTTAGTTTCATGTCATTAGTCAAAATACTATGAAAAATGCCCGGGCTGTCTACCTAAAACCTGCACAAGAAAACTGATCAGTGATTAACAATCATAAAAACATGAAAGACAGAAATGAAATGGAAATTATGGAAATGTATAAACAGAAATGAAACAACTACAAAGTATGAACATATGGATGGATTATGATACAATGACTTTTAAAATAAATGAAATGAGAAATGTACACTAATACACAAAACCTTAGCTGAGCAGGGGCCCTCTACACAGCTTTGGTAACGATCCTCAAACACGAATTAAGTTGAAAAACAGAGTCTTCATATTAAAAAGCAGTTCATTACAGAATGGTAGTGTTACGGCTCAAGAGCAGCGTAATCACTATAAAGCAAACTAACAGATAACAGAGTTTATTCACGAACATCAACTATCAACTAACAACTGTCAACTAACTTTCTGTGCGTATGCAAACGCTCTATATATAACAATAAACTGTAACTGTCTCCTAAAGTTCATGATGGCAGAGAGCACGTAGACCACTACGCCCACGGATATAGAAGTATGGCCATGTTGGAAAGCGAATCTACGGAAGGTGGATGTTTGAATTCAACTCCAGAGCTCTGCACAGATGTCGATTTAACCTCCGCAAGCTTAGAAACGGCCGTATGGATGTTTATTTGCCACGAAACAGAGTCCGGCCGACATGAAACTCCATAGTTGACTTCCATGTGGACGGCTTTGACCGCGGCTTCTTTGGACGAGTTTGCTTGAACCAATAGGACACGAACCATGTCCACGTCATTCCTAGCCTGCCCATGTGGCTCGTTTCCTTTGTACGTCATTCCTAGCCTGCCCATGTGGCTCGTTTCCTTGTAGACACCTGTAGCATATAGTTTTATTAAAACAGTCACAAAAGTGGCAAGCCTGTACCGTATGAACAAAATCTAAATCAAATAGAAAACACACAAACATAATTAAAAACCATGTTAGATACCTTTTTGCACATGATATTGACAATTTTGGAGGTTTAGGTGAGTGAAAAAGATATGGAAAAGTGTGTGAAAAGATGCACCGGATTCAAACACCCATTCCACTCGAAATTTCTCTTCATGAGGTCTCTCGCTGAGGATGCTTCCCACCGCCCTCTCGCTCAATTGTGGCAGCTACTCCAAAACCTTCTGAGACTCCTTCTCATGAAAATTCATGTTGAGAGGTATTTATGCTCCCTTGAAACCACCAAGTCTCTAACTTCTGCCTTTGTCCTCAAAGCTTTGCATGCATCTAGTACCTCAATTACATATAGGTTCTGGACTCACGCACCGTGTAATTGTCCCGACGTTATAAAAAATTTCTAAAAAAGAGTTGATTTTATCGATGATATCTCCCTCATTCGAGCTCCGATTCGACCAATTTTGTTTTTCTATTTTGGTATATTTTCGCAAGGAATCCAAATAGTCTATTTGTTTTTGAAAACTTTACACCAAAATATTCAAATATTCTATGCAAACTCACCGCCCAAAAAATTCCTTCTCTGATACCATGTAGAAAATCTAACCAACGAGATTCAATCTATTCTTGTAATCTACTAAAACAAGATATTGAATCCTTCCTACAATTTGCGGAAATAAAACATGATCGCACAATTACATATAAGTAAGAGAAATAAATTATCAATCACATAATAACATGATGTATTTGGGGAAAGAAACTACTCAAAGGCCCTCTATCTCTATTGTGTATTAAGTCAAGGAATCATGAAACAATACATTAATGCTTAATCTCTCATGAGATTCTCCAGCACTCTGTCAATTGTCTCCCGTTGATCTAGGCAAACTCGGTCTAGTACTTAGCCAATTCTGATCCTTACTTCAGCCTGCCTTGCTCATGCAATCCTAGGGAATTAACTCCTTATTAATTAGGAAAATCAGTCTTCCTTGATTGCGCAATCCATTATGGAATCCCAATGACTTTATAATTTCACATGGGAAATTTTCTCTGAATACAACTGATAGTTATGTTCCCTTTAACCTCTGTCTCAACTGGGTATTCCTCAAAACTGACATGCATACAACTATTAATAGCGAATTATCAGTTATATGATTAATCACTAATTGTGAATTAAATGTAATTTAATTCACTGGACCTCTCACTAGCTCATAACTCAGTTAGAACCAGTTAAACTGATTTTAACGCATTTAATTGAGTTAATTACACTTGCACCCCACTAATGCATCAAATTCAAATGGACCCAGAAAGTATTAGAATCCCTCTAGATGCCTCATCTTAGACCCTCAAGTACTTGAATTTCTTGAGCTAACTCGGTCATCATGACTTAATTAACTGACACAAGTTGTTATGAGATGAAATTACAATTTATTGTCCAATTTATTTAAGGGAAAAATAAATTAGACGCCCCACATTCCTCACTCCTGGTGCATCTAAATTCCTCACCAGTGTGGGTGCATTTTTTTTGTCCTTTCTGGTTTCCAATCTCACTGTTTCTTGTTGCAAATTTCAACATTTTAGAATTTGATGCGGCCTTCACACAAAGACACCATTGAAATCACACGCCAAGATTCTCATGAGAAACCTCTCTTAAGCTCGATCTACCAGAAGAGAACCAACAATATGCCATCCTACTTCCTAGCACAAACTGACCCTTAAGGTATGAAACATTCTTTTGAACACTCACATGATGATATTGCTCTTGGAGGATGATCATGACCTCCCTTTAGCAACCCTTACTCGCCCTCGTACTCGACCTACTTTAGGACTACATCTCTCTTCACCCTCTTAATGTGCCAGATAGTGGGAATACATGTCAAACATGCTAATATGTGCCAAGTGATAAGGCATGACAAGATGTGCAAGGGTGTGTCAATGTGTGTCAGGGAATGTCAAGAAAACAAAAGGGAGAAAAAAGTTAAACTACAAGGAAATCAACACATAAGAGGGTTAATAAGTCATCAATTTACCTTTTCCAAGAGGGGCATGCTAGACATGCCAACACTAGGCAACAATAGGTGCCAAGTGAAAAGTCTTAGTGCATTCTAAGTGCCAAGTATTCCTTTTCTACTTCTCATCTACTTTCCAACAACTGATAATCACAAATAAATTTAATATTAAACCATGCCAAATCATACCAAGGCATCTCAACGTATTCCACACATGCTAAGAATTTCCAAGCACCAACATGTGCCAAGTGCCAATATGTGTCAGGGACTAGTGTTATGCATGTTATGAAGTGGAAGGGAATGTTGAAGAGTGCTAAGGTGTGCTAGAGAGTGATAATGCATGTTCATGAGTGTTAAGGATTACTAGGAAAAAACATTAAGGGAGCACTAAGTAAAAATTCATGAAAGTTAATGAATATGGGGAACGTGTGCCAGAGACTAGTGTTAATGAGTGTTAGTTGTCATGCCAAGGAGGGACTGACAAGGTATGATAAGCTTTGGTAAGGCATGCTAGGGAATATCAAGGCATGCCAAGAATTCCCAAAGTGTGCTTGGGAGTTCCAGGGTGTGCTAATTATATCATGTGCCAATTAATATTGCCAAGATATGCCAATACATGCTGGGTGCTAAGGATGTGGTGTAGGGTGCCAGGGTATGTCAATATGTGTCAAGGAAACAAAAGGAATAACCAATCAGAGGGTTAATAAGTCAGGAATTTATCTTTTTGAAAAGGGGCATGCTAGGCACACTAATAATAGGTCCCAATACATGCCAAGTGGCATTGTGTGCCAAGTACTAATGTATGTCAATGCATTCAGCCAAGGTGTTCTAGGGCATGCTAGGGACTATATGCAGCATGCCAACACATGTTAGGAGAGTTCGATGTTGTGCTAGTGCATGCCACCATGTGGTTGGGCATAGGTGTCATCACAAGATGTTCTAGGTACAAAGATGTTCCAATACATGTGGGGTGCTAATAAATGTTAGTGTGTGCCAAAGCATTAATTTAAGGCGTGCCCAGATTTGTGAGGATCGTTAGGTCTTTCTCATTAATAGAATTGTCAAAGCTTGATTATGTATTAAATAATATATTTCCTACACACAATAGTGGAAATTTATCTAAAGGGAATTTTCTAGATAATAAACTTAATATATATCGATCATGTGTTGACTCATAGGAAATCTCTATTCGACTAGTTATTACTTGAGGGAAATGATACACACTAATTACTTCTAAAAAATTCACTGACCCTAACCACTATGGCTTTGGACATATTATAAAAAATACTACACAATAATGGTATTAAATCGTTAACTTTTGACAAAAAAATATATTAACAGGCACATAGCATCATCAAAAACTCATTGGAATGATCAATGATGACGGGCATTTTTTGACCGTCACCAAAAGTAACAAAAAGAGCATTGGTGAGGGTCATTAAAAGTTCGTCACTAGAAGTGTCACTAAAGAGAGAATTAGTGATGGGCCTTTAACGACCCTCACCAAAAGTGTCATTGAAAATGTCTTTGGTGATGGACCATAAAGGACCATCACTATATACACTTACAGTGACGGTTTTTAGTGATCAATGATGACGGACATTTTTTGACCGTCACCAAAAGTAACAAAAAGAGCATTGATGAGGGTCATTAAAAGTTCGTCACTAGAAGTGTCACCAAAGAGAGAATTAGTGATGGGCCTTTAACAACCCTCACCAAAAGTGTCATTGAAAATGTCTTTGGTGACGGACCATAAAGGACCATCACTATATACACTTATAGTGATGGTTTTTTAAGGACCGTCACCATATGTGACATTGGTGACGGACTTTAAAGGTCCGTCACAAACATGACCCTCACCAATGTGCTTTTTTCTTGTAGTGAGCTCACACCAACAATAGTTCAGGCTAGGATCTTGGGTTAGGAAAAGTGAGAAAATCACCCAAGATCTCAAAACTTGATACTAGATTCATTAACAAGCGAAATCCTACTGCACTTGTATTATCGGGACCGTTCCTTTATCGGAGCTCAGCATGAGACAACACTTGGGTGCACAATAAGGTAGCCCGCCTTTAACTGCATCCAGTGGGTGTGCTATATATTGGGGTTCCCTTCAAGGATGTCGAAACTAGATCTGGGATCTAGGTATTCTGCCCATATAGCATGTTGTCCTTGACCGTGGACCCCCCTGATGATGTCTGTGATTTGAGGTATATTTAGTGGCCATACTTTTTAGGGACTTACACAAGGTGACTGGGATGGGCTATCCTAGTACCTGAAACAGATGGACCCACTCTCTCTTCGGTATTTAGGAGGGTACTCATCTTCATGAGAGTGTTTACACCTATCGTCTGAGGTTCGGGCGAAGCTCTAGAGTGACCGTAACTGTACTTTCGAACAACCCTCTCTATATACTATTGTGATACTGGATTTCATCACCAACAAACGATAGTACTCAGATAGGGCACCCTATTCTGGCTGCTTGTTGATTGATTTTAGAGAGTCCTTTTTTCTTTTTTTTTCTTTTTTAGGTGTGTGGTTACTGTCATTGAGACTTTATAATACATCACAATTTATTAAAATTTGTTAAAACTAAACAGGTCACCATGGCGTCATCTGACCCACGCCATCTGTCTTGACAACAGTAAGGTCTACCTCCTCTCACTCTTGAGGAAGAACTAAACCTTGGTGAACCCGTGCCTTCTGTGGAAGAGCAGTCTCCATTGACAAACCCTGATTTTCGCATAGCTTCATATCATACGGAATTTCCGGAGGACCCTTTCACGGAAGGGGTTGTATCTCATCACAATCCTCCACTCACTGATCCATTAGGGCTTGTGATAGTTTATATTCCACCACACACTGATATGTCTTCAACCGCACAAACATCCATTTCTCAACCGACATCCACAGGGTCGATGCCAATGGCAACCATCCCAGGTTCGTCGCCATCCTCCCCGCTAGTTGTCAGTTCTATGCCATTACTTGGTAACCCTAGTAGTCAACATATACCTAATCCCAACCCTACAGTCATCACAACTGTAAGTAACTCATTGAGTCCTTCAGGATCTACTGCTACCGTGACCACGTTGGGACCTACGGTTGCTCCTCCCATGAGTGTGACTACTTTGGTTCCTTTTAGCAACCCTTTCAGTTGGAATCCTTTGTTGAATTCAAACCCCTTGGCCACCATACTAGGGGGCAGTGTCACCAGCACATAGATAACAGGGAACATTTCACTACCCCTACAATCGTTAGGACAAACTAGAAAACCTATTGTTACCATTGTTCCCTTAAGTGGTTTAAATATCGGTGTAGGGTCTATGCCATTGCCGAACTATGCAAGTATTAGCATGCCTCCGGAAAGCTCTATTGCATCCATATGGACTAATCCACCCGAACCTCCATCTAGAATGGGGGGGGAATTTTACACTGGGGGCAACCAACCATTCGCCCCTCAATACAATATGCCCTATGGACAACAACCATATATCCCTACCCCTCCACCTATAGGAAATTTTTATCAAATTCCTACTTATCCTACTAGTAACACATTAATGGGTGGACCCTATGGTCCACATAGTCAACCAATAATTCCTTGGTTAGATTCCGAGGCAAACCTGCAAATACCATTTTTGGTAGCTCTAAACATTCCAGACATCTATAAACTGACTAATGACCCCATCAATCACAACCCACTCTGGCCTCCAGTACCGCACAAGATTCCTTCTGACATCCCAAAGTTCGATGGGAAATAAGGGGAAGACCCAGCCGCACACATCACCACCTTTCATTTATAGGCTATATCTAATTCCATGGTGGGTTATAGTGTTCGGATTCGACTATTTCCCCGCACTCTTACAGGAAATGCCACCAAGTGGTATATTGAATTGCCACGCACCGCCATAAACACTTTTGGTGCTTTAGCGATGGAATTTCTAAAGAATTTCCAATTACCAATCAGTTTTGAAACTAGAATGGAATTGTTAACCTCGTTGTGCCAAGACACCGCCACCCACATCTTCGATCACATTCATGAATGGAGACGTAGGAGGAGGCTAGTCAAAGCGCCAATCCCGGATCATCTCTTAGCTAATTGGTTTTGTAAGTCTCCCTTACCCCACATCTCTAAAGACATTGGCCTTTCTGGTGCGGTTACAAAAGATCAATGCATTCATCGTGCCCAACATTTGGATTTAATCTATTCACAATCTGGCATGCTATATGATTTACTCCCCAATGCCCCTAGTAACCCAAATCCTCCAGCTGCTCAGAAAACTGGAGCTCATGCCGACGGTCTCGTTGGCACAATCTCTGGTGTAGCCAAAAAATAGTCTCGGGGGAAAACCTCCCAGCCATCCTTAGCTGCCACCGCCCCTAACCAAACGATTACTCTTCCTACCGCTGAGGTGAATTCTGTGCAAACTTCACAAAAACATAGTGGAAAGAATAAGAAGAACAAGAAAAATACATCTTCTTCGGAAGAGCAGTCAAACAATCAGAATAATCCTAATCAGAAAAACGCTGCCAAAAATGACAAAGGGAAGGACAAACCCATGAAATTTCCTTGCAAGATCTGTGTAGAGGACCACTTGACATACAAATGTCCTCAGCTGCAGGAATGCACTGATTTTATCGCAAACAAGGATTCTGGATGAACACTTGTCATTCGTCATAATCCTTTCCCTAATCAACAACAGCAACACATGGTTGACAACCCACCACAACCCCAACAACAGGGCAATGGTGGTTCACATCCTTCCAGTGAAGGATCATCCGCCATTTATGGCATTGAGAGTGTTGAACTTCAAACACGGGCCAAGCTTTATGTAAATCCTACCACAGACGCTCAAGAACCTGGCACTAGTTCAAATCCACCGCTGACCAACAATTTGCATATCGAATGGCCTACTGCTGATCCCGTGATTCGTTCCCCCAAAGGGACACTTCGACACACGACTCATAACACATCTACATGTGCATCCAAAAACTACAACATTGTAGAAGATTTGGCACAGGCACCGTCAACTATGTTTGCTCTCAAAGTATTACAAACTTGTCCAGCACAAAGGAAAGCCTTGCTTTCGGCCATTAGTGGAATAGACCCCCAGGATTCCATGCTAGCTATATTTGATATGGAAAAATCTTAGACTTTCCTCTCGCACCAACTTGCATTCCAAGTGCAGGCTGTGTCGAAAGGGAGACCAATCCATCACACTATCATAGATGAAGGTTCTTCGACCTGCGTTATGTCACAAGCTTGCTGGCTCAATTTAAGTTCTCCTATCTTAACACCATTGTCAAATTCCCTCAAAGCTTTCGATGGCCACACGTTCCTCCCAAAAGGATACCTTGCTAGCTTTCCCATCACTCTAAGTGGGAAAACGGTAACCGTAGATATTGAAGTCGTAGATTTCCATCTCAAATATAATCTATTGCTCGGTCGCAGTTGGTCTTATGCGATGACTGCCACAGTTTCTTCGGTCTTTCGACTCGTCCTATTTCCATTGGATGGGAAAATAGTCACAGTGGATCAGTTATCTTTCTGCACCCTTGATTATTCCACGTTACCAAGTAGCACTATACCCCTAATAGGAGGCTTTCTTCACTCTTACGTCAGTATTGGTACTGGTCTTCTGAAGGAATCTTCCCTACTGGGTTGTTTTCCTCTCCTGCCGCCAGAGATCCCAAATACGGTTGCAATGATATCCACCACTTTTGATGGCTCTATCGACCCATGGATCATCCTCGCACCTTCATACATTGATTCCTATGGAGATCAGATGCCGCTCTCACCAGCCAAGTTGGCCTACCAAGCCATCCAAATTATATCTGAACCCTCCACTGCTATGGTTTCGACCAAAGGTACAAAACTCCCACCCATCACAGTTCTCTCTAAGGATCTCCTCAATGAAGTCTTGCCTGTAGACGAAGCTATTCGAGAGATTATGTCTCTAGAAGAGCGACCTTGGGGAGAGGCTCACCATCGGGCTTCGGTGATCGACTCGGACGTGATAAAAACTGAAATCCCATCCTTTGACCCACCTAAGATGGTTCCCTTCACTTACACGACTATTCAAATTATAGATTCAGAAGGGAACATGGGTAATCTTTCTAAGACAATGCTCATTGATATCTCGGTCAAAATGGGTATCGTGGAAAACATTCAGATTGAAGCTGATGGAAATCTTGAGGAAATTGCATGCTTCACATCCCTTTTCAAGGAATTTTGCGATGTGTTTGCTTGGTCTTATGACGAAATTCCCAGCATAGATCCATCTATAGTCGAGCATGAAATCAAGATTTATGACAATGCCAAACCAATTTGGCAGCGAATCAGACCCGTCCACCCACGCAAAGCAGGTTCCATCAAAATTTAGGTAGAAAAACTTTTAAATGCTGGTTTAATCTATCCCGTTCCTTTGACAGAATGGGTTTCCAATCCAGTTCCCATCAATAAAAAACAAGGCACCATTCGAGTTTGTGTTGACTATCGTGATCTGAATGCCAATTGTCCCAAAGATAGTTATCCTACACCGCTCATATATTATATTCTCGATGATTGTGCCGGATGCGAATATTTTTCCTTCATGGATGGATTCTCGAGCTATAACCAGACTGCAATTAAAAAAGAAGACCAGCATAAAACTGCCTTCATCTGTCCTTGGGGCACATTTGCATATCGTAAACTCCCATTCGATCTGAAGAATTCTAGAGAAAATTTTTAGTGGGATATGGACTATGATTTTCACGACATTCGACATATTGTACAGGCTTACTTGGATGACCTTCTGACCCATTCCAAGAAACGACCTGATTACCTCAATCATCTGAAAGAATTTTTGCTAGGTGTAGATTCTACAATATACGTCTGAATCCTCATAAGTGCATATTTATGGTTGAGTCCAGGCGTATATTAGGTTTCATTGTCTCCAAGCACGGGATTAGTGTTGATCCCGATAAGGTTAAGGTGATTTTTGAATTGCCAGCACCACAACCCATCCTTCAACTCCAACGTTTGCAAGGGAAGGAAAACTTTTTACGTCGATTCATCGTTAGCTATGCCGAGATGATGAAATTATTTATGCGATTATTTAAGAAAGGAACACTATACTTGTGGGATGACCAAGATCAATGATCATTTGATGCTTTAAAACATGCACTTGTTTCAGCCCCACTCCTTAGTGCCCCCGACTACTCACGCGACTTTCTCCTCTACCTGGCAGCCTCACCATCCTCACTTGGAATGGTTCTAGTTCAATTTCACAGTGACGATAGTGAACATATGATATAATATTTGTCCAAAGGTATAATTGGACATGAACTACATTATTCACATGTGGAGAAACTTTCTCTGGCGGTAGTTTTTGCTGTCACCCGACTTCGACACTATATATTGCTGCGACAGACTACGGTTATTGCTTTGGAGAACCCCATGCGACACATCCTATCTCGAAAAATTATTGGAGGAAAATATTCCAAATGGATCATAATCCTCCAACAATTTGATTTGGTCTTCACAGATGCCAAAGTAAATAAATCCCTCGTCTTCGCCGAATTATTATCGGACCTTCCCAGAATCGACCCTGGAGAAGTAGCTCATGATCCATTTCCTGATGAATCTATATAGTTGGTCAATTCTTCGGACCCATGGTATGGAGACATTTTGGTCTACCTACAAACCCAATGCTTCCGCCCAACTCTCACGTCTGACAATAGACATCGTATCCGCCACCAGGCAAAGAACTACCTCGTGCTAAATGATATATTATATTACCGTGGTGTCGATACTATTCTCCAGCGTTTTCTCACTTTAAATGAATCAAAATGTGTTTTGAATGACTACCATGCAAGGGCATGTAGTGGTCATCTTTCGGGCATAGCTACTGCCCAAAAAATCCTGTGCACAGGTTACTATTGGCCCACTTTGTTTAAAGACTGCATTGCAGCAGTCCAAAAGTGCCATCCATGTCAAATTTTCACAAAGAAAATGCGTGCTCATCCTGCCCCCCTTCATCTGGTTATCTCCATTGGTCGTTTCGCTAAATGGGGAATTGACTTCGTCACCTGCAATCCCACTTCGAAAAATGTACACAACTACATCATGGTTGAGGTCGACTATTTTACAAAATGGGCAAAAGCCATTCCCACTTTTAAGGCTGATGGCGAAAATGCCACTCTCTTCCTGTTCAATCAGGTAATCTGTCAGTTCGGCGTACCCCTATCTAATATCACAGGTCATGGATCCCAGTTTAAAAATCATATGATGACCGAATTAACATCCATGCTAGGTTTTCGTCAATATCAATCTTCGTCTTACTATCCTCAAGCTAATGGTCAAGTCGAAGATGTAAATGGCATCCTCAAAACCATGATTCGTCGACTGGTCAGAAATCATAAATCCACATGGCATTGGAAGTTGTATTCCGCGTTATGTGCATACCGAACATCAGTCAAAACTGCCACAGGCGTCACGCCATTTCAACTTGCATTTGGCCTGGAGGCAGTACTTCCAATCGAGTGCGAAATTCCATCACTCAAACTCGTTGTTGAACTCTTGCCTGGCACCAACGCCACAGAAGAGTGCTTGCTCTCGCTCGATCATTTGGATGAAACTCATCGAGATGCTACACTAGCACTCAAAGCTCACCAGCGCCGAGTCAAAGCTCAATATGAAAAATTTGTCAAGCCTCGTTCTTTCCAAGAGGGTGATCTTGTTCTTCTCTATGATCAGAAACATGACCTCTTGGGGGCAAGAATGCTCCAACCATTACAGCTTGGTCCTTACATCGTCACTAAAGTCCTCTCAAAAGGGGCTTATGAACTTTAGGACTGTAATGGAATTCCACTCACGGAGCCCCGTAACGGGCTCTATCTAAAGAAGTATTTTGCCTAGTTTCGCACTAGGCGTATGCTTTGTATTTTTATGTATATAATTTTTGCCTATTGTTTTTATGTCTCTGGATATTTTTTGGTTTTTGAGGTGTTTTTCTCATGTACAATCTTTTTCCTTCACACAGATGCCATCATCCTCCTTATCATACGTCGGATATACGGACGGTGCTAGAAATCACACTATACACATTGCTTCAGCCGCATGGGTTCTCTACACTCCTGAGTCAGACCTTCTTGGTTCCGGGGGAATCTTCCTAGGTAGCGCCACCAATAATGTTGCCAAATACATGTTAGTGATCTAACTCCTCACGGAGGCGGCATCTCGTGAAATCTCCAATTTAGTGGTCAGGTTAGATTCCCAACTCGTCATTATGCAGTTAAACAATCATTACCATGTCCATCATCCAGTCTTGTTACGTTATTTTTTAAGGGTACGACTTTTAGAATGTCAATTTCAAACAATCACATTTGAGAACGTTCCTAGAGAATTTAATGCATTAGCCGATTCTTTGGAAAACTATGTGTTAGATTGGCATTTGTCACATTTGCTATAAAATATTTACTCATGAGTATATATATTTTTATCCCATTGAAAATACATAAAAAATTAAAAAACAAAAAATCACCAAAAAGTATGTATATATATATATATATATATATATATATATATATATATATATATATATATATATATATATATATATATATATATATATATATATGTCATGTCTAGTACAATAGTTACATCAAATAATTTTCCAAAACTTGGGTTTTTTACAAAAAATTGGCTATACTAAGCCACGCTCTGACACTTATACATCCATTCTGCCACCTAGACTTAATGATCATGATAACATACAACTTCTCGGGCTATCCTCCTCAAAGGCACCACGTATCTCTCTGGCACACCTACGGTATGCCGCTGCAAACGAACTGGAACCTCCCACATAGGAAGGGGTGGTATACCCATACTCAAACCCTCCAAGTTTCTGGAGAGTTCATGTAAAATCTAGGCATCATCATCCTCGGCACTTCTGCATCCTCAGCTGGTGTGCCAGCCCCGGGTAGCTGTAGTCCTCGCCATGCATAGTGAGGGGCCCCAACTAGGTGGAAAGGTGCCACATCTCTATCAAGCAAACAAAGCTTCATTTTAAAACATAATTTTAACCCTAATTCAACAAAAAAATTGCATAAACATTCAAAAGACAAAATTAAAGTACTTCCTAGAGTACATTGATCATTTCCTTCTTACCATCGAGTCCCCACTGGGTGCCAGGAGGCAGTGCTAACTCCGGATCCCCTGTAAAGTTCATCCCTGCATAGGGATAATCCTCAATCATAATAATCTGGGAGTTCAGCCAATCAAAAAATCCATCATCAAAACAGTGGCGGATGGGACCCTCTCCAGTCTGTGGAAGCAAAGCTGCCCATCGAGCCTGCCTCGGCTCTTGTGGGCCCAATGGCACTGTAATGATCCTAGGCCTCATCAATGGTACCTGCTCCAGTAAGAAATAAATGATCAATGTACCATACCCAAACTCTCTATGGGTACGGGTCTAGCATGCTGTGAGCTCTGCTCAGACCCGGCGGACAACTCCAACACACAAATCAAAAACCTAAGGCTTCATACAATCCAAGGCTAGTAGCATCTGGGCCTTGGTGGCCACATGCTGACTCTTGGCACCTGCCAAGAAAACAATCATCCATAATATAGAACTCAGTGGTCTCAAAGCTACCCGTGCAATAGGTACCCGGTTGCTCATAGCCTCTGTGTTGCGTATGCAATGAGAAAGAATGAGATCAGCAGTGGAACGAGGATCCACTCTGGACCCCATCAAATTGGGCCTTGGTCCACGACATGACAGGCCGGTCAAAAATTATACATCGTCTTTCTCAATTGTCAGCTCATTGCCCCCAATCCGAAAGACATGATTCCGTTCATCCCATTGCTGAATAATCCACCTCAGGAGGTCCTCTTGACCCCTCATCAGTTCTAAACGTGCATATTTTAGAAAACTGCATCTGCGGAGAGCCATCAAGCTTGCAGCATCAGTAATTATTTCCCTTTCTTCCCATTCATGTTCTCTCTCTCGCTAGATACTCATGATTAACAGCTGAATACTTGCAAATACAACATTTTCAACCGATTAGAAATTGTCTAGGCCACTTGAAAACACTTATAAATGAGTTCCTAAAAAACGCGTTGCGCCTAACGCTAGCTCTAGTGAAAAACAGAGCACGCTAACGCCTCCTCCTCTCATGGGAAGTGCACTTAACGCGACTCCATCATTGTTGGCCCACGTTAGCTGCTAATATTTTTTAGGGCCTACCAAATTTCCCATTTTTAACCCGAAAAACTTCACAAAAATAAAATTAAATGATAACAGGAGGTTCTAGCTCTTACCTGGATCTAACGGGAAGGAAAACCATTGCCTGGATTGACCGCAATCATCAGCTGAATTTTTCACCTTTTTTCACCCCAGAGCTCCTTCACAGCACTCAAAATAGTGAAAATGAAAGTCCTCTCACCTTCTTATAGCCACTTCTGGGGCATGACTCTCTTAGCTAGTCGAAAAAAAGTCATGAATTCTTGCTGCATATGTGTCGCAACTATTGAGATTTGTTATTGATGTTCTGATGAGTGATCAAGATTCATATGCATACATACACATGTTTTGACCCTTTTTATCGAGGATTCATTTTATGGTATTTTTCTCACTTGTTAATTTGAGAAACCTCGAGTTCCCTTCTTCGAACTCGTTAAACTTATACAAAGTCGATTTCGAGCGTTCTTTTTATGGTCTTTTTCTTGCTCGTTAATCCAAAAAACCTGGAGTTCTATTCTTTAGACTCGTTAAAAATGATATGAAGAAGCACTGAGCTTTATTTTTAGGGAACTTTTTCTAGCTCATAAAACTGAAAAAACCTCGAGTTGACTTTGTTGGGCTCGCTAAACTACCACGACAGAGAGTAAGGAGCCATTCTTTTCCTCTTTTTCAAAGCTCTTTAAACCAAAAAAGTAACCGAGTTTTCTCTGCATGACTCGTTAAAATTTCACGGAGTGCACCGATTTTTTCTTTGTTCGACTCGTTAAAATTTCACAAAGAGTATTGAGTTCACTTCATGTCCTCGTACTCATAACAAAATGACGTAGACGTCCATAAAACATAGATTTCTCACTTTTCCGGCTTCAATGGACTAACTCACGGAAAATGAACTGTTTCGGGCTTACTATTCTCCCTTTGTCATGCCCGATTATGAAGACATGACAAAGGTACCCTAATGGAGTTATCTTTTATGACATTTTTTAGACTCTAAACATGAAAAATTCACCAAGTTTACTCGTTTGGACTCGTTAAACCTAATCAGACCTGGCACGGAGTTGTCTTTTATGATATTTTTCAGACTCTTTAAATATGAAAATTCACCGAGTTTACTCATCTGGACTCATTAAACTTAATCAAACGGGGAAAAATTTGGACAAAATGGATACTACCTCTGTTACATTTCAGAAAGGTCGATTTGGCAACAAAAATCTTGAACATGGCACTTCCCAGAAAACTCTTTCGCAGTTAGCCGAACCCTACCATCTATGAGTATTAGCCTTCATCTCCCAGTGTCCTAACACCGGTAAAATCCTAACACACTCTTTGGTGTTCATTAAGCCTCAGCTACCTAGTACCCTGTTACAATGCCTTCTATTGTTCAAGCAGATCTCACTATCTACTACTCCTCTTATCAAGCAAACCGCTCATTATGCCAAAACTTATTTTTCATCATACATCCCCATTTTCTCTTCATTATCTCCATCATAAACAAAATAATTTGGTTTCCATTTCATGTTGACTGATGTAGGACGCCTCAGTGCCTACCTTTCAACAGATCTCTTCCTATCGACTTCAACATATTATCTAGGAAGTTGATCCAGAAACCCATCAGTACCCGGATACTTGCAGACATTAGTGGTAGGTAGTCTTGTGTTTGATTGGGAGTCTTCATCATTGGCTCTTGATTGAATGATTCTATGAGTGTTCGACTTCAACTCTTTTTATTCACACTCACTTGATTGTACTGTGCATCTTAGGGACCATCATCATTATCGGTGGCCACCTTCGCATCTGTTAACAGTTCTGATTATTGATTGGTAATCAGATGATTTCTCACATGTTCGAAGACAGCTCCTTCATTCACATGTTGAGAAATATGAAATTTAAGTGAAGCGACAGTCAAGACCTTGGGGCAAAGGTTACATCATTAAAGCTATGTTCCCTTCCCCAAGTTGCGATATTGTTTATGGAGACAACTTCTTCAGCCTGATCTTGTTACGACAGACACTTCCACATTGTGCTCATTGGTGGACAGATTCTTCATATCTCTATTCCAGAAAAATCATGTTGTTTAAGCTACTGAGCATGGGAATGCTTGACTCAAGGCAGATACTATATTTTCTGACATATTTTGTTGTTTCAGGTTTTCCTCAGTCTTTCAATCTCTTTATCTCTACTACACATATTATAAAGTATTCCATCCATCATCTTCATCTCTTACCTCACACTTTAGGGGGAATCTGTTACAGGTCAAAATACCTCCTCATCAGCTCAGAGGAGAAGATAAATATGGAAGGAATACAAAGACCTAAACTAAACCTACTTCTGCCAAGGTAACGCCCCACTATAACAGCACAAGAGCGTTATAATACACCTGATCAATGAATAGGCCGCGTTAGTGGCTAGGGAAACACTCTGTTTACAATAGAGGGTAGCGTTACCCGTGTTTTGACTTTGTAATGGGATAAAACCATGGAGAATGATTTGAATTTCCAGCTATTTCTCACAAGAGAGTCAGTACAAAAAGGAAACTGCAAAGCACTAATCTCTTATTGGGACTTTCCAAAAACAACTGAACTCTCAAAGAGGGAAAAAGCATGGAAGTTGAGGAAACATCTTGGTTTTTTCTATTCAGAACTAGTGGAAAGAGAAGGGCAATGATTGTTCTCTCCATCTCCTATAAAATGGAGTTGAAGGCTCTTGGTTCACGGTCGAAGGATTGTCAAAGTTTTGAATACTTGTGAAGTAGAGAATTATTGTTGTAGTGTGAAGGTCAAGAGTCGAAGAGGTTCATTGAGAAATTTTTGACTAAGACATCACCACATTGAGATATAGAGAGATTGCAAGGCTGAGGAGGGCTTGGTACAACCGACGGTTGTAATCCTCCTTTTTATAAATCAATAGAACTGTATCTGTTTTTTCCATTTTATGCATTGATATTGTCATTGTTATTCAATCACTTATATAGCATGAGATGAACGGCTTAGATGTGCATAGTTTAAATGTTTATTATATATTCAATTAATTAATAGGAAATGTATGTTATGGTGGAGATTACATGGGTGCTTTGATTGATTGCAGGGTTGAGATTTGGATCTAGTGAAGAAGTATCTCTGCTTCGCTATTCAGCGCTCTCCAAAATAATTCAAGATAATTAAAGAGGTAATATTCCATCTTATTCCATCAAGTTTTTTTAAGTTAATATGAATATTTATGTGCCATCTTTGTGAACTATACAGCTAATCTTATTGTTTTCCTTGGGCATTGGAAAGCCCTGAGAGGGATATTCAATAACCAACAACCCAAACATTTTACCCTATAGCAACAGCATGATCGAGATCTGTGTACTTGATGGTTCAGTGATGTAACAGATTGTACCGGTGATTCCCGGGTGTGTGTGAGATGTTTCAGACTTCATGAGGGAGTGGCCCTTCAGGTAGCCCCCCACATGCTTGGATGACCTCTTCATTACAACCTTTGATGCAGCTCCATAGATTTGATGATGTCGGCCTCAGCCGCTTGCAATGCCTTTTAGTTTGCATGTATCAGTCATATTTTCAGAGCCCTTTGCTATTTACAGGGGCACTTTGGTTGTACTTATATCTCATGTACTCATATATTATTGTATAAGTCATGGCTGTTATCCAGGAACAACCTCTTGGCCTCTTAAGTTCATTATCATGTTTTAATAAAACAATATTTTATATTAACTGGAAGGATATAGTTCGGTCCATATTTTTTTGGATATTATTCTTTGTACTTTGTCTCGTAGGCATAGGTACTTCTCACAGCAACCTATAGCATAGGTAATCACTCATCAAAGAGACTTGTCGCACATGTAAGTCTCACCTCCTCAGGGTCTAGTTCTTTCAGCACTTTGGTCTACCTTATACTTGTCTCTCTTTGACTTCCCCTTTGATGTCTAGTGATTGAGTTCCTACAACATACTTCGGTCATACGATTAACTCCTAATGCTCGCATGCTGGGGGCAATTTGTTACACCATTTTTTGGTCATCTAACCTATTGTTATTAGATGGACCCAAGTACCCCATGTAAGACCAATTTTACCTAAGTAAAATTGCATTCACTATGAAAAATAACTTAGTAAACCACCTTTATTAAGTTGTTTATGGTCTAAACAAGAAACCCCATGATGAAATATTAAATGTATTTGTTTGATTTTCCTCAAGGAATAATTAGTTAAAACAATAGTTAGTAATATTCCTAGTCATATTAATAAACGGAAAAATAATTAGATTAGTATCCATTCTTATCTTATTATTTTCTAGGAATAATTATTTAAACCTTATTTAAAATAATATTCCTTGTTAAATTTGACTAAATCATTTATAAATAATTGAATAAATAATTATTTATTTAATTATCATTCAACCACTTCCTTAAAATGATAAATAAATCATTTATTTATTTATTATTTACAAATAAAGGGATTTGACCCAAGCCAAATTCCTTTTCCCTCCAACAAATATAATAAAATATTCCATAAAAGTTGGATCTTGATTTGGTTAATAATATTTTAATTATACACCAATATCTATACTAACTCAATATTTTGTTATAAATAGAAGGGTTTTCCATTCACTCACTACCTTTTTTTCCTAAAGATCAATTTGAATCTATAACATGGTGACTGATCCTCCATCATTGTCTATTTTTCTCCCATTTTCTTTTAATGAGCTCCCTTTGAGTTCCATTTTTTGTCTGGGTTTTCTACGCCATCAAGAGAGAGAGATCTTAGATCTGAAGTGTTGAGGACTTACAAGAACCCAACCCATTAAGGGGGACTGGTAACATCTTTCTATGTTCCCTTCCCAGGTGTCAAAAATACAAAAATTATTTAAAAATATTCTTGTCTTGTCTATTGGATGCATAAAGAAACTCTTTCTTTTATTTACTACTTAATATATTTTATTGCATATATATGGATTTTATAGCATTTAGCTTGGTCAACTAACTACATATCTAAAGAAATTGACAGCCATCTTTGATGTTAGGGTTGTTTGTTATGCACATCTAAAGTGAGCTTTTTTCATACGCTTGCGATTAGAATTCATACTAACACATTCATTAATGGATTTAATTTTGTTAGGGTTTACCTTAGCACCCTCGTGAGATACAATATGATCAAGATATTCCACCTCTTTTACTTCAAATAAACATTTGGATGTTTTGCATAAAAAAATTTCCCCTCCAATATTTTGAGCACCCTGTCAAGATGTTGAACATGATCCTTCCAAGACCTATTGTAGATTAGTATGTCATCAAAAAATACTAGCACAAATTTTCTAAGGAAGGGTTTGAAAATGGAATTCGTCAACCCTTGAAATGTAGAAGGTGCATTGGTAAGGCCAAAAGGCATGACCAAAAACTCATAATGACCCTCATGAGTTTGAATTGTTATTTTCGTAATATCTTCAATCTTCATTCTAATTTGATGATATTCTGAACGAAGATCCAACTTAGTAAAATAAATTGCTCCATGTAATTCATCCAATAATTCATCAATCATAGGAATAGGAAATTTATCTTTAATAGTGAGCTTATTGAGCTCTATAATCCGGACATATAATAATAGTCATCAACACGTACGCACCAATACTACTGGAGCAGAGAAATAACTTTGACTCGGTTGAATTACACCAGCCTCTAACATTTTTGCAATCATACGTTCAATTTCACTCTTTTGGACATAAGGATATCTGTAAGGACTAGTGTTTGGAGGAACACTTCCTGGAATCAAATGAATAGCGTGATCATGATCATGAATGGGTGGGAGTCCTTTGGGAGTTTCAAACACCTTGGAATTATTGTCCAAGAATTTTTGAAGATCTGCAGAAATAGATGATTTTGATGTTGCAACTTCTAGTGAGAATAATTTTGCAATTACGCCTCATTGTTCTTTATTCATAAAAGCACATATGGCATTAGAACTTTTGCTCTTTTCATGGCTTCTGCCATACTAATAATTAAGATTTCACCTTTAGAAAAAAAAATTCAAGAAAAAGTTCTTGAAAATTAAAAGCTACCATCCCCAAAGATTGTAACCATTGTACTCCTAGTACAACATCGACACCGCCCATTGGAATGGAGAGCATTGGACTATTCAATACATATTCCCCCATGGTTAGCTTTATATTATGTCACTTTCCAGAGCAATTTATAGTTCCTCCATTTGCAGCGATCACTTGACACTTTGGTGTTGGGTATAGGAAGCAATTCAATTCCTTGGCCACCTTGCAATGAATAAAATTATGGGTACACCCCGAATCAATCAACACTATTACCTTTTTCTTCTTGATATGTCCTTCTATCTTGAGAGTTTGAGGAGTGATAAATTTCTGCCAATGCATTACATGATGTAGTCAGACTCATTTATTCTTCTTCTAGGGTTGGTTCCTGGTGTATATTCTCTTCTTTTGAAGTTTCTTATTCATTTTCTTCCTCCTCTTCACAATCTATGTAAAATAATTTCTTCTCAAGACACTTATGACCTTTCGTGTATTTTCTATCACAATTGTAGAAAATCCCTTTTGCTCTTTTTTCTTCCAATTGTTGTTGTGTCAACCTTGTAGGTTGTGGAAGTCTAGGAGTAGCAACACTTCCATCTTTATTGATGTGAGTGGTAGGCTTCCTTGTTGCCATAATTTTACATTCAATTTTTCTTGCCAACATGAATGCCTTCTCCAATGAATCAAGTTCTCAAATGTGAACTTCATGTTGGAATTTATCCTTTAAATTCCCTATGAAGACATCAATCCTGTGTTCCTCTAGAATATCAATTACCCTTATATTAAATTTTTCGAAGTCCTGAATGTGCTCCACCACTGAATCCTTTTGTTTGAGATTTATCAATTGGCTGAAGAAGGTGTTTCTCTTTGTATCCTCATAATGTGCTATCATTTCCTCCATAAAAATTGACCAAGTGACAATTTTTTTATGGGAGAAAAGCCATCGATACCATACAAATGTATTTTGTTCTAAATGTAAAATTGCTATGTGTACCTTTTGAGTGTTTTTTACATTATTGAGATCAAAATATTTCTCCATATTTAGTATCCATGTTACGGGATATTTTCCATCAAACTTCCTCATATCCATCTTTGGAATATGGTGGTTCTTCAATCCAACATTAGAGTTTATGAAATCACGATTAACATTTAATTTTTTCTCATCATGAGTTTCCTCTACTATCTTTTCACCATTAGGAATCATTTCTTGTATCAACTTTGACAAACCTTCCTTCAAACCTTCCATTTCTTATTCCATGCCATTCTCCAAACCATCCATCATAGCTTCCACACTTTTCTTCAAAACATCCATTTCATTTTTTGTTGCTATTTGCAAGAGCGAAATTTGGTGTAGTTTCTCTTGTAATTTTGATATGTCATGTTGCATTTCTTCATATTCATGAGCCATAGTAGAGCCTTTTGAAGGCTTAATGGGTGTTGAATTATTTTTAGGGGGGATTTTAGAACCCAATCCTGATATATATTCTACAATATGCCCTTGGAATCAATTCAAATTGATTCTTCAAATAAGACTTATTCAATTCGGAAAAAAATACACACCTTTTTCTTGCTTTTGAGGAGCCCAATATTGAAATTCAATTATCTCTACGATTTTAAATCTTCAATATCTAAAAATTCAACCCTATAGTAGCGCTCTGAATATTATTTCGAATGCCATAGTTCTGACCTGATTTGGATTCTTCAAGGAAAATTTATGCCCAATCTCCCACAATGACCTAATTATGGACTGGTTCAATAGAGAGAAGTTGTATGACATGCCACGTGTCACTGTTTCCTCCTTCAAATCTAGAATTGATACAAAGGAAACTACATTCCATGTACTTTTGGCCACATTTTACAGAATTTGAATCCGACGCTCAGAGAGAGAGTTATGACGATTTTCCCATGGTCACCTCTTTGAGATGCAATTGGGGAGCTTGAAACAACCCTAAATTCCACAGATCGTATCTCCGAAAATGTTGCAAACCAAGATCTAAAATTTGTACAAGAATTTTCCTAGGATTTCAGCTTTGCTCTATAAAAATTTCAGCTTATGACCCTTCATAGAAAAAAATTTATACCGCAAATTCCACGATGACCTGTTTTAGGTGAAATTAGGGAGCCTAAAAAAACCCTAACTTCCGCAGATCATATCTCCAAAAATTTTGTGCACCAAGATATTAAATGTTTTCACAACGTTCCTCTGGATTTACACTTCGCTCTATAAAAATTTCAGCTTCTGAACCTTCGTTTAAAAAGAGTTATAGCGAAAATTCCACGATGACGTGTTTGGAGCTGCGAAACCCTAGAATCCAAAGCTCTGATACCAAATGTTATGAAACCAGCTCCATAAATAGAAGGAAAGAGATATAAACACCTTATAAATAAGCCACTTCGAGGGGGAAACCTCCAATACATTACATAAATGAACAATTATTGGATGATAGAAATGAAAAAACCTCCTTTCTATATATAGGAGTCCATGGGGCCACAATGTAATCCTAGCTGACCTAACAGTAATATGTAAGGGCACAATAATAACAATATGGGGGTTACAGGGGTACAACAATAACAATAAGGGGGTTACACTAGCAACAATAAGGGACTATACTAGTAATATAGGGACCTAACACCTCTCCTCTAGCCACCATACAAAACAAGTTTAAAATCACCCTACATGGGTGACTTAAGTCCCTGCCACTTGGCTATCACACCCAACAGGTCATAGAGCCACACAAACCTTGTTTTTGTCCTTCCTTTAGACCTATAATTTTTTTTCTCATATCTGCACCCTTACCTTTATCTTCCCTTGCTATAACAAGTGAAAGCCCAACAAAAATACCCCTTAAACCCTTCGACCGTACTTTCTCTTCCTCATAGGTAGGAACATTCCTCTTCCTTCATATTAACACTTCTCTTCTTGTCTTTGACCTGAAAACCTTCCTTTGGATTAGACCCTATTTTCTTGTGTCAAAGTTGTGCCTCCACACATCCAAATGATATTGTATATATAGGTTACATGGGCAGTAAGATTTTTCCACTTTAGCTATTCCTAAATAATCGTGTATATATATATTACATGGGCGTATATGTAAGTTACTATAGTTCAAAAGTATTTCACATCCCCTTCTTCCTCCTTTTTGTTCCTCTTCCACTTGTCACTGATGTTCAAAACATTCTAATATTCAACTTGAACCTTAATGTTCTTGGATTTGAGGTTAGGCATGTCGATTATAAAAACATAGGATTTTGGGTATTCTTTAACATCCACAAGAGAGGAATCCATGACCTTCATGTCACACAAATAAGAGCAAGTTGGATCATTGAGGAGCTTCTTTAGATCATATAAAACACCAAGAAACTACTGCACGGTGGTAAGGAAAGGATCCATTGTCATTCAAAACTTGATTGTTCATTTGAAATAGGGGGAATTGAATGTGATACCTGATTTTGTAGAGATGTTCAAAAATTGTGCTTTGAGTATATTATAGTTTTCTAATATGTAAACCTTCGACTAAAATTAAAATTGATTTTGACTGTTTCTGCTATTATTTTGATATTTTTGGCATCAATATAGAGTTGTATGTTACATTATTTAAGTGTTGTGTAATATTGATGTGGTTTATTGTAATTAATCCACAAGGGGTTTTAATGGAAAATTAAAGTATATTATTATTATTTTGTGAAGGGAAATGGGAGTGTTTAAAATTTCTTTTATTTATTGTATTATTTGAGTTGATGCATACATTACGAATACTTTTTCTCATGACTGTATTTTAAAGATGCAATCTCTCATCTCCATCATCAGTGTAGTGCTCATTGGAAAGGAGAACTAATAATAATGGTATATAAATATCAAGCACACTCTAATATTTAATGACTTATGGAAAGGCATACGTGAAGGAGAATGTGACAATGCACTTGTCAATCCCACATCACATAAACTACTAGCCATTTGGGAGAACAAGGCAAAAAGGCGTATGCCCGGATTGCTAATTCTATAAGTGAAGAGGTGTGTCATCACATTATTCCAATTACAAGTGCTTATTATGTGTTGAAGAAGTTAAAATATTTATATGACTTACATTCATAATTGGAAGTGGTTTAATTGATTATTAAGCTCTTCAATTTGGAGTTAAAATATGATGATTACTTGGCTATGACCTTAGATATTAGAGCCATCTTGCATGATGTAGAAGCCACTAGAGTTAAACTTGAATTTCCTCTCACAACCTTTATTAAGTCCCTCTATCCCATATATTCTCACTATCTTGAATCCTTACAAAGCTAGTGCCCAACTCAAGGACATTACTTTTGAAATTTGTAATATTCCCAATTAGCCATGAGCTAGTTGGAATATTCAATTTTTTTTTGTTGCTTTGTTTAAAGAACAAGAGGGAAAAGGAGGTCCATAATTCTCCTTAATAATGAATAAATCAATGCCAAATGCGAAAGAGACAAATCTTGACAGCTTAATTAAAGCACCCTTGGCGTGAAAGGGGCTGGATCACTTTGACTAGGTCAACCTTGACCAAATCAACAACGTTGTCATGGAGGAGTGGTCATCAATGAGGGACAATGCATTTTTATATGGAGATTCTTTGTGTGAATGTAGTGATATTTTTTTATGGGGCTTAGGGTTTGAAAGCTCATATCTTATGTAAGGAAGAGGATGGCAACCATATTCATTATGTTTTTGTTTATTATATTTCTGAATATATGGTCTATTTAGACACATATATTTCTCTTGTATTTTAGCTGAGATAGAGTGTTGTTTATCACAGGGTGTTCCTGATCAGGAATCCCACCTCTTTCCTTGAGAGACCTCTTGGGAGAGTTTGTACTACATTATCCACTATCAGGCTTAAGGCCAAGCTTCTTCTTTCAACTACATCACAAATCCTATTGAGGGTTTGGTTGTTTTTGCAGGTTGCAGCAAGTGGTAATTAGATCTCTAGATCTAGGCCATTTCATTGCTTATTTTCAGTGGAGGAGGCTTTCTTTCGATTGGGAGGAAAATATTGAAGGCCATTGAGAAAATTTTCAGATATTGGCATCAGGCCAACCGTTTATTCATCCCTACAGGGAGTTTCCTTCTAGATTTGTGTTATTTCTGTAGGAGGAGTTGCAGGATGGTTTAGCACACCATTTGGAGAGCTGATTTTCTAGTGAAGGGGATCTGCCTTTCACTTAGAGGATCTATTGGAGGAGGCTATTGTATTTTTAAAATCAAATCAGCCACACTTTCCAGATCTAGATTTTGCAGTAGATCTGCAGTCATAGATCTCAGATCTACAACTTGTACTTGGTGCTTTGTTGAAAACCCTTAAGGGGTTCTTCGAAGGAGCTTCTATAGTGCTCAAATCTGATATAGATCTATCTTTTGAGGCACATATCAGCCCTAGATATCATGTATAATCATTTGCTGTAGCAGAGCTAATAAAATAACAATGTAAGGGTCTTCCAACTTTTATACATTGTTGCAGCACCTCATCTTGAGGGATTTTGTCTATTGGAGGCCTATACTTCTTGTAATGCATCTTATGGCCCGTTTATTATGAATATTTTTCTACTATTATAACATATGAAAGGTATCCATATTGGCCTCTTGCTTTTATATGATGATCTGCATTATTGTTCCAACATTTTTCACTATATTCATGCTTTTCCCATTTGGGAATAGTATAGTGGTATCAGAGCATAATCTTGGCACAGCCTGTGCATATTGAAAAGCCCATATGTCATCTGAAGAAGGATATCCTCTTACTTATAGAGAGAAGAGGTATCAAAGAAGAAGACACAGAAATTTTGATTATACAAATGACAAAGAAGACAAGGGTAAAACCCCTTTATCTGGAGGTGAAGATGAAGAGAAGGATTTTCCTAAGATTCTTCTTAGAGCCATGCAAGAAATTTCTAGAGAGATCAAGGAGATGAGAATGGATAGATTCAAAGAATCCCCTAAAGGATTTCATAATGGAGAAGGCTCTGGTATGTCTCATCACTAGAATGATCAATCGGTGCATCAACCACAAGTTTCCCAACGCTCTACTATGCCTACATTTTTGGTTGTGGGGAATGAATGGTTTCAAGAGAAATAATCCCTTAAATACTATTTTATGGAATATGAATCTCAAACTCAAAGATTCAAGGACCACTTGAGTTTTCAAGATTTTTTCCAAATCAAGGAAAATAGAATACCAAGGCATCACAATAGAGGTGGTGGATTCATTCAGAATCATGATCGATGCCACACTATGGGCAGATTATTTTTACCCAACTTTGATGGTTCATCCAAGTGCACTGCCAAATCATGGGTAGAGAATCTTGACATCTACTTTCAGTTGAACAAGGTTCCAGAAATGGAGGCCATTAATATTGCAGCGCTACACCTTGAGGGTGAAGCACATTACTGGTGGTTCCATGGCTTGTATACATTGGGTCATGCCAATGTAACTGCATATTCAAAGTTCACTAGAAGGCTGGTGGAAATATTTGATAGAAGAGATTCTGAAGCACCATTCATGGGGCTTGCAAAACTAAAAAAATCAAGTAATGCAAAAACTTACATCTCTGAATTTTTAAGACTTTCTGTTATGGTTCCTAATTTATCTGCAACAAGAAGGGTGTACATGTTCATTGATGGGTTAGATGAACCTCTTCATGGGTTGGCTAAGTCTACCAAGCTCACTACCCTACAAGATGCCATTGAAAGGGCTAGAGACCTTCAAGATGCCTTTCCAAAAGTAAAGGAAAAATTTCAGCATAAGCCCTCTTTTCCATCAAAGGGAAAAGAAGAGAAGGCTCCTCCTTCAAAGGAGAGTCAATAAGAGAAACCTATTGATGATGATGTATGGAAAGATTCGAGGAGGAGGAAGCTTTGCTTCACATGCCAAGAAGCTTGGGCACCCGGACATAGATGTGCAGCTGGAAAAGCACAGTACATAGAGGCTTCTCAATATGATGAGGAGGAAGAAGAAGATGAAAAAGGAATGGGTCATAGTGCTGGGATAGCAGGAGATGATCCATCACCACATGGAGGTGAGGATGGAGCAATTGCACTAATTAGAGGCACTCTTCCATCATTAAGAGTGGTACCCAACTATCATGAAACTTCCACACAAGAAACAGATTTGAATTTTCACTGTGGAAGTAGGGATAAGATGATCCCATCTATTATGCACATGAGGATGATCCATAAGACATCATTATATTGTTGTAAACCACCTTGGAGACCACATGATTTAGATTTGGTGAAATATGTCTCACATCTTGATGCCCCATTCACAGATCCTGGAAGGATGGGAGCATTAGGAGACCAAAATACAGCGCTGAGAGTCTTGGGTGAGCTCAAGAAGGAGGGAGATATTCTTACACTATCACCATTATCCACTCTCTCATATCATACTGCGCTGAGAGGAAATGCTTCAAGATTGGAGGATGACACCATCAAGGGGTAAGGAGACCATTCCTTGGCTATGGAGACTCAGAACATGATCTCACTTAGAGAGAAATATTCCATACATGATAGAAGATGGTGGCCACACATGCATGCTAAACACAAGAAGTATTGGATAGATGATAGCCTCCCATGGGAGACTAACTTCCAAAAGCCTCAGTCTTCACTTGAGCATGTGCATATGCAAGAAGGGCAGCAAGGAGGGGATATAAACCTTCCAACATATACCTTGGACACAGGAGATGTCAAGGAGAAGAAAAACCATATGACAAAAATTCCTTTTGATATATCATCAACACTGTCACTATGGGAGATTGATCCATATTGGAAATCCCAATTGTTGGTGGATTATTCCAAGGATCTTTACACATGCATGATACTTGATGAAAAACTACATGAAGAGGGCTATTCATTCAAAGAAGGATTCATCTACTATCATGGTAGGATATTATTATCTAGATCCTCCAAGATCAAGGAGAAGTTGCTAGAAAGGGCATCTGAAGAGTTATTTTTCAACCATACTTATTCCATGAAGGCCTACAACACTATCATGGAAAGCTACACTTGGATGGGATTTGAAGAGGAACACTATCAGCATTTTCAAAGATGCATGAACCATATGGAGTTGGGAGAGAAACGTGACTCTATGAAGGAGTTAATTCAGCCACATCTTTCCTCTTTTGGAATAAGAGGAGATATATCTATGGACCACTCCATTTGTATGAGGAGAAATTTTGGAGAAGAATATTCTTATGTTCATAATGTTTTATGTGATGAACACATGCATTATTTCACCATGTATATGCAAGTCATAGATCCAAGGAGGAACATTATTCCATATAAACTTCATGGCTAACTTTGGGCCACACAAATTTATGAACATGGCCACTCCCTTGGAGATCAAAGGGAGGTTTTGTATCATTGTGGGTGCATTCCTAAAGCACCAAGAATATCTCACACTTTCAGCCATGGTGAGATGACTTGGGCAGAAAGTAAGTGGTGGGGAAACCACTTACCACATCATGATATGATGCAGTCAAGATATTTACTGCGTTGGTTCCACATGTGGGACTATGACCCACCTCCATATGCACAAATTTCTATTTGTATGTACTTAATTTTGATCCCATACATTGATGATGTACTTATAGTTTTTATGGGAACGTTTGGAGGGAGGATGGGAGGTATGTATGTGCCCTATGGGAGGGAGATTCTCCATGTTCACTATGCTTCATGTTTCAGGGAGAACATGGGGCAAACCATGCTTGTTTCATTTGAACTATTGTCTCCTTATGGGATGGATTATTTGCATCTCATGAGAAATTTGGAGGAGCAATTCATGGAGGGATGGATTGGTGAACACTTAGCTTATGAGGGGAGCTTATCACATGTTGATGTCACCAAGGGAGGAGGAGAAGAGTTGTAGCACTCACCTTGTCAGTTGCTTGAGGACAAGAAACATTTGGGAAGGGAGGACTGTAATATTCCCAATTAGCCATGAGCTAGTTGGAATATTCAATTTTGTTTTGTTGCTTTGTTTAAAGAATAAGAGGGCAAAGGAGGTCCATAATTCTCCTTAATAATGAAAAAATCAATGCCAAATGTGAAAGAGACAAATTTTGGCAGCTTAATTAAAGCACCGTTGGTGTGAAAGGGGCCAGATCACTTTGACTGGGTCAACCTTGACCAAATCAACAATGTTGTCATGGAGAAGTGGTCATCAATGAGGGACATCGCAGTTTTATATGGAGATGCTTTGTGTGGATGTAGTGATATTTATATATGGGGCTTATGGTTTGCAAGCTCATATCTTATTTAAGGAATATGATGGAAGCCATATTCACTATTTTTTGGTTTATTATATTTATAAATATATGGTATGTTTATAAATATATCTTTCTCTTGATGTTTAACTGAGATAGAGTGCTATTTAGCACATGGTGTTCCTGATCGGGAATCCCACCTCTTTCCTTGAGAGGCCTCTTGGGAGAGATTGTATTACATTTTCCACTATCAGGCCTCTTTTTTTTCTTTAAAATACAACGTAGATCCTGTTGAGGGTTTGGTTGTTTTTGCAAGTTGCAACAAGTGGTGATTAGATCTCTAGATATAGGCCATTTCATTGCTTATTTTCAGTGGAGGAGGCTTTATTTCCATTGGGAGGACAATATTGAAGGACATTGAGCATATTTTCAGATCTTGGCATTAGGCCAAATGGTTATTCATCCCTACAGTGCAGTTTCCTTCCAAATCTGCGTTATTTCTGTAGGAGGAGTTGCAGGGTGGTTTAGCACACCATTTAGAGAGTTGATTTTATAGTGAAGGGGATCTTTCTTTCACTTAGAGGATATATTGGAGGAGGCTATTGTATTGATCAAATCAGATCAGCCACACTTTCTAGATCTGGATTTTGCAGTCGATCTGCAGTCTTAGATCTCAGATCTACAACTTGTACTTGGTGTTTTGCTGAAAACCCTTAAGGGGTTCTTAAAAGGAGATTGTATAGTGTTTAGTACTAATAGAGATCTATATTTTCAGGCACATATCAGTCCTATATCTGATGTATAATCATTTTTTGTAGCATAGTTAATAAAATAATACTCTAAGGGTCTTCCAACTTTTATACATTATTGCAGCTCGTCATCTTGAGGGATTTTGTCTATTGGAGGCTTGTACTTCTTGTTATGAATCTTATGGCCCATTTCTTATGCCTATTTTGCTACTATTATAAAATATGAAAGGTCTCCATATTGGCCTCTTTCTTTATATGATGATCTGCATTATTGTTCCAACATTTTTCACTATATTCCTGCTTTTCCCATTTGGGAATATTACAAAATTAATGTGGATAATTTTGTAGGATGGTAGAAATATTTTGGGAAGAGGAAGAAAACTTATCAGTTCCGTAAAGAATTATTATTCCTGTCACGGAAAGAGAAGAACCAACCATGATATTATCCTAAAGGAAGAGGCTGAAGAAGAATATATGGAAGGAAGAATCATAGAGGTAGGGGGTAAATACCATCAAGGAGGAAGGTATGATATCCATTTCATTCATTGTGATAGAGATGGGCATGCCGAATCCACATGAAAAATCCTTTGGGAAATAATCAAGAAATAATGCAAGGAAGACTAAGGTAAAATAACAGGTCCAGTGAAAGGTAAAGCACATGTATCTACTCATTACATTGTTTCCCATTGCGATATTTGAGAAAGTAAATATTTGTTTCACACTTCATTCTCTTCTTGGAAAGATGCATGACTACTTGATATAGGAGAAATATTACACATGTCCTTCCATAAATACTTCTTTGAAGAGCTTAGTGATAATATAGATGGAGCAATGCATTGAGAAACCAATAGGCTAGCAAATTAGGGCTGATTTCTCTTGATAATTTCTTGTGTATATTTTTTGGCTTCTTATTTATTTTATTATGTTATCTTCATCAAACAATTACCAAAACATAAAACATAAATATCACTAAAGACAAAGAACACAAGGATGTAGGCTCCAATCGAGGGAAAAACGCCACAAGGGGGAAAACCCAAACAACTTATCTTCTTATAGAATCAGATAAAAGTGAGATATCCAAGATCCAAGACAAGGACCAATATTGCCGCAAATAATCTAAGTTATCCCTCCTCTAATTTTCTTCCACCAAATAGAAGTAAAAAAAGTCAACAATTGTCAAATATCTAAATTCTGGTCATCCCCTAAAAATCCAGCCCCTAAAATTTTGGGCCCTGAAATTCCAGCGTTGTAACAACTCTAAAAAAATGTAGAGAATATTCATAGGTGTGGAAAAATTAGGGCAAAAAAAAAAACTTTATTTCTCCTTAGACTTCAATCTCTCTCTCCTTTTAATTTCTCACTAAAATTCTTCTTCTCTTCGCACATAAATCAAAGTGGTGAATTGGTGATCAAATGAGATCTAACTACTCTCTATGTATACACATCCAAGAGTTCAAATAGGCGGTTTTCTAGGCCAATTTGTCTAGGAGGGGTTTATTTGTCTTCTGGAGGAAAAATGGCTCTTTTGACTCAAAAATAAGAATTTTATCTCTCTTACAAATAGTCCAAATGGGATTTTGACACATGTAAAAAATTATTTTGACTCAACAAACCCTAGAACATGCTTATACTATAATAATAATATATATATATATATATATATATATTCATGAAATATATAATGCCACAAGTACAATGATAATTATGAAGACCAAACATAGTTACATTTTCTGACACTCTCTTAAGTAGGGAGGTATTAATAATGACTGAACATGATACAAGGATACTCTCAAATTGAAATATTCTCATAAGAAGAGTTCATACTGATAAGCATCATCAAGCATCATCATAACCAACATTTTCAATTACAAAATAACAAGTCCTTGACTGATAAGCTATATCTCCCAACTAGATCACAGCACAATCCTGAGAGGCATACATTTGGATACCACCACTGCCTCTGAAGGCACATACCCCATCTAGATATTCACTGGGTATGTCCTTATAGAACTATTCTTATCTTGGATATCACCCCATCCTCAAAGAATATTGGTCCTCAAAAATACTCTTATCTTGGATTCCCAATCCTAAATTAGTATTAGTCCTTGACTGGTAATTTGGAAGCTCAGTGACAAATTATAATCATGGGACTAGATTCCTCTTTTTGAGAGGACCAATTTTGACTATTGAAGCGCTCATTTTGGATAAGGGAAAGTGTATTTTTGAATTAAAGCCCACATGTGCATAAAAGGATAGGTTGACACAAAAGAGAAATTAGTCAGCCATGTGTTGGGTTGTATTAATCTCGGTTAAATGACTAAAAAAGTACACATAAATTATCAATCTAGGGACGTCTTTTATTTCAATGACAACCGCACTGTCTGTGCCGATACATCAGCCAAAAGAAAATCCAAATAAAGGAAATTGTTGCTGAAGTAAATGTTGGAAATCACTCATGAAGAAATAAAATGATCTACAAGACTGTGATCACACCTCAATTAATCTGTCCTAGCACACCACACACAAATTACCTAGATGGTATCTCTAATTTCACATGTGTAACAACAGATAAAATACTGGAATTGAAGTAGATCTATTCACATCTAAAACAACAACAACAACACTTCCACTGGTACATAAAGTAAATAGAAATATATATATAAACAACTACCTTAACTGCTACAATCCCTGTTAAAGAGGTGGTCCCTTCCTCCCTAGCAGGGCACAGGTAGAGAAAGAACTTAACAGAAACTAAATCAGATGATGCATGTAACAACAACAACAACAAGATAACTTGTATTAATATGAGAAAAATCATAGAGCCAAAGTGATGTTGTTCTCCGCTAACCTTTTGACCTCAAACCTCGAGAACTATATAGTGGTTACATCTCAGAAAAATGAGGGATGGATCAATCATGAGAATATTATGATTCTCATGCTGATCAAAATAGAATACATATGGTTATAACCACTTCTTAATAAAAGTATGACTAGAAAATTTATAGATTATAATCAAAGCCTCCTAGAGGCTATTATCCAAAAATACAATACTTAATAACTTCTACAGCTATCGTGATAAATCACAACTGTAGCGTAATAGCTAGAGGACAGGTCAACATTAGGAGTTGACGAGATATAGTCAGCGGTACAGCTGTAACAATAGTTCGTCGGTGGGTCTAGAACAACATGGTGTAACAGCGTCGTGGTGTAACAACTCACTGTAACATCACACCTTTAACTGCTCCAATACGCCTCTTGCTCAAGATATTTTGTGCTACAAATAACATCTGGAAAAACAACAAAATACCATATATCTTCTCCAAAAATTCATCCTCATTTATTCATAAAAAAGACACGATACATCATAATAATTGATGAAATGGAAGAGTAATGAAAATAAGGTGAAACAACACAAGTTAAGATAGAATGGTAGGAAAAAGAGCCAAAGATAGTCCCAATGGTTATAGTCATGAGGTAAAATAGGGGAAACAAATGTAGGAAATAAGTGCAAAACTGGCACCCAACATCTCCCCCCAACTGAAGCACTTGCATGTCCTCATGCAAAATCTCATCTCTAATGTGAATATCTCTGGTTCAGGTCGGTAAGATCATAAGCGCCGACTGTATCTTCAACTGCAAACCTGTACCCTTGATTATCCATCAGTTGCGATATCCAGGACTCTGATTCATACTTGTTCAACTCATAATTACTCTAATAATCCTCAATTGGCAGCCAGATCAAAGGGAACTCGAAGCTTAACCCAAGCCAGGAAGCACCAAGGGTTTGTTCTATATGTGCATATGATGGTACATGTGTAACAACCACCACAAAATGCTGGAATGAAAATGGGTCCCCCTTCAGTAGCTCAACAATGTTGGCTTCCATGTGCTTCAAGCACCCAGTCATGGCTCGACTTTTCATCACTGAGAACTGATTGAGACATAAGTTCACAATTCTTGTTCTGTAGGTGGCAGCAGGTTCCCTTATCCTGGTTCTTCCTGGATCCACAATGCCATCTTCTCTTCATTAGTATCCATAGATTTGGTGGACAAATGCCACTCAATTTGATTCTTCATGAAGGACACAAAAGCTTGCAACTGCAGATCCCCCATATAGGAGAATATCATCACCACCATTTGCATACTCACATGCTCGCAAATGATATTCTGTAAGAATAACTCAGACAGCAAGACTTGCTCATCAAAATTCGAGGAACGAAATACATCTAAGAATGTGCGAGAGGAAGAACATAGATAGGGTCTGTCCTGTTAGCCATCCATAATTTTGACATATGCAAAGATGGCTAAAAAAGGTCTTTAGTCCTCAAGAAAAAAATTTCATGTAAAATCTGTGACTTCTTGAAGCCTCCACTGTGTTCCTTATCCTTCAAAAAATCCACCTATTTGATATCTTCACAAAGCCTCGGTGTTGCCTTGAAGAAAACTGCTTTGAACCCCTCTTCCTTTATATTTTCCTGTTAAAAATCCCCCACTCCCTCCAAATTCCCTTTAAAACCACGTAAATACCCTTTATTTGGCTTTAAAACCCTTCCTTTACTTTATCGGAATCTTTAAAAACCTCAAAAAACCCATTTCGGCCTTTAAATCTGATTATTTTCATATAAACAGATTTAAGCCTTTGCGGGCTTAGTTCTCAGCCTTTCCGCCATGTGATCGGGACTCACGACCGTCAGCTATAGGCATTTAGCCCCTTTCTCGCTATCAGAGGTCACTCTACCCCCTTTTTTCCTTTTGCATGTTCATTTTTCCTTCCGCGCAATGGTTTCACCCATGAATCAATCTCCACCGTTGATATCGCAGATCCAATGGCCATCGGCGAATCACCCCATCGCAAATTGGCTTCCCATCGGTCCCGCGTCCCTTTCCCTTTTCTTCCCCATCAATTTTATCCCCCGAATCCATCTCAGCCATCCATTTCCCCAAGATCCGACGGCTATCACTTCATCGCATCACTCCATCGCGACGGGTTTTTCCTTTCCCCTCCGATTAAATCTCCACCATTGATCTTGTCTGATCTAATGGTCCATATTCCATCACACTGGCCTTTTTCCATCACTTCATCACATTCATCGAACTCATCAGCCATCGCACCATCGCATCGTCGACATATCTCAACTTTCAAACTCATGCTTCCCAGAACTTTTCTCCGCCAATTGCCGATCCTGCGATGTGTTCTCCGCCATCCATCTTATATATCTGACGGCCCACGCTGTTTTCCCTTTTTCTCCACCCATGGGAACTTTCCACACTAAAGTAAAACATTTGAGTGCCCCTACAGTGACTCCTTGGAATATGCGAAATCTTCATCCGATGGTCCGGATTTACTGCAGAGACACCGGGCCCACAAGCTTGTCCATACCTCAAGTGCCCCCGCAATACACATTTTCCTTCATTTTTCCCATGTATTCCCACTGGTCCCACCTGACCACGTTGGGGCCTTTCATTATGGTTCCGGGTGATCTCCGCCATTGATCTATCTTCTCCCCAGATCCAACAGCCCATATGCGCTTTTAGTCCCTCCCACTTCCACCTTTTGTTCCCTTTATACATTCACCCATGCATGGATTATTACACCTTATAACTGTAAACCAATGCTTGCCTGACTTCAAATCCTCCCCGCTACGCGAAAAATTGGCTTACGTCACCCTGGCCCCACCATATTGTTCTCCCGCTCATCTCTTCTATTTTCGCGCTCGCTTATGGCCGTAGATTCCCCCCCCCCCCAGATCGGGCGGTCCTAAACCATTGTCGCAATCATTTCATAAATAAATTTGATCGATAGTTTTCAATGCGAAATGGATGGTTTTCAAAGGCATACGTGTTAGCCATTGACGTGTATCATGTTCCCTCCGCTCATTACCACTTACCGCCTTTACCCTACGCGAATACCACCTCTGGTATTCCCCAAAATCGCTCTTCCTATTCTTTGCACCAAACTCAGTTTTGACCCTAGTTTAGTGGTTTGCACCATGAAATCCTTCCCCGTTGCATTCACCGTGTCTCATAACTGCTCCATAACCTCCGCCAAAGCCCTCTGTTGCAGTTAAACCCAAGAAACATAGAATTTCATAACTAGTTTGTCGTCATGTGTAGGTTTAATGGTGGATTAATCCACAGGTCTCCCATAGCCAAAGAGACAGTGGCAAAGGGGCTGAGCGGTCAAATTTCCAAGCTTAATCAATGTTTTATGGACATGATTACACATAAAACCCTCCACCGCAGTAGGAATCCCCTGCAGACACAAATACGGGGAATATTAATTAATATCAACGAAGAAATCAAAGGATTAAAGGTTAATACAGTCATCAAAGGACAGAAAGCCCGAAAGATGATCAGAAGAAGCGTTAAAGAACAAATTAAAGGAAAATATTAGTGTTTGAAGGCCTAAAGACAAATCAGCAAGAAATGACTTCAGAACGCTAGATCATCAAAGTATTTATTCCTCCAAAGGACGAAAAGGACACCTGTAGTCTACTATTGCTCTCAAAGACACCGTGATAGTCATCCTGATGGCAGAAACTATTTAAACTATCAGAACAATTATTACACAGTCATGGGGCTACAAAACCCAAACAATGACAGTTTACTTGTCAGAGTGGTCAAACAGAGTATTTCAGCCACAATTACCTTCAAAGAAACATTTCGGAGTTATTACCAGCCCACCAGATATGCATAAAAACAGGAAAAAATGCTAGTTATTGGCATGATTATTAAGATTAATGGGCATTCGAACACCTCTCCCACTCTATCATAATTCATATTTATTACCATTTCTACAGCACTCTTCCTCTTTCACCTATAAGTATTCACAAAAAATTCGTTGTAAAGGGTTGGGAAATTGTTAATATTTTGAACTGTTATTGAGTAAGAGTTTCTGAGTAGTTGTAATATAGTAGGCTAGGAAGAAAAGGATTAGACTGTAAAAAGTTATTGGACTCAAAGTATGTAGTTGGTTTTGCACATCAATAGACAAGCAGATTCACTGGATCCTGATCTAAATCATTGGTGATGTTATTCTCACTGTAACTGTTATTTTCCTTATGTTTCAACTGTGTTCATATTCTCTGATAAAGAACAACAAATATAGAGTAGGATATACTGCAAAGTACCCTAGCTCTCACTGAAAATATTTATCTTTATGTTTTTTGATAAATGTGTGTTTGGTAATGATTTCAATAGAGTATAACTAGTCAATGAATGTTGGTGAGCCCATATCTTGCTGAGATGAACTTGAGATGTTGTTCTTGAATGATCTTTTCATCGCATGCTAAGTAGATTCTTAATCAAGGAAGCTTATGGTCATCCTTGTCCCTTGTTTAGTCTTAAACAACTGTTTTGAAGATTTCCCTTAAAAGTGTGTCGAAAGCAAGACAGGTTAAAAGTCCTTACTTGATCTTAGGCTACTTTTTATGTTTATATTATATTTTTTCCTTTGAGTGTATGTCAAAAATAGGATAGGTTAAAATTCCTTACCTGATCTTAGGCTGCCCTTTGTTTTCTTACATGTTGCTTCTTTCACCTCACTCCTTAATGTTCCGTACCAGCAACTCAACTTAAAATATCTTCTGATATAGATGACTTGCCTTTTTAAAACCCTTGAACTGTTATTGTGCAGGTAAACCCTTTTATGACACCATAGCCCAATGGTTTAGCGCTATTTTCTAACCTATCTTCCCATGCTAAAATATCCTTCCACTTATTTTCTCCTTCACTTCACATGACCTTCTCAGTTAATGATCCCCAACCAAAAAAAAAAAAACAAACCTCTTGTACTTCATAATTAGCCTAATATCATACCACAAGCCTTGAAGACATATCCTTTGAAAACACATATAAAGAGATCCCTCTCTGAATCCAGGAGGGCTAGATCCTAGGATTCCAAAGTGGTTTTGATTTTTCCTTGTCATTTAGTATGCCAATCTGCTAAATCACAGGACCCCAACATGTCCTCCATAACAGATTTCATCTGGAACAAGAAGTAATGTTCCCATAGAAAAATGGGGTAGGATGGGGAAGGCCACCTGTACCCCAGCAGATTGAGGGCAAGGTCATGAAGTTTTTGCTTATCCATGGTAAGGTCCTGAACCTGCTACTATAACAAAAACAACTCTTCCTCCTGCTTCTTCATATCTTCCTTCCTCGTATGATTCTCCCATCCTTTCTTCAACTCTTATTTCATCCAATTTTCATGTAGGGTGGCTATCTCCCTCCAATGTCCTTTCAAAAAAATCGCCCCCTCCCGAAGGGAGATTACTTCCTGTTTCCACTTTTGCAATTCATAAATTAACAATATTTTCTTAGAACTCCATCCCGATATGGGACCTGACATTCTTCTGCATTCAATTTCAACATCAATAATGGGTGTAATAGCTTATGTTGAATGGGTATTCTCCACCTCAACTGCTAGTTCTTGTGTAACAACAGCTTCATTAGTGGGTTCTTATGTATCAGCCCCTTTGTTTCTGCCTAGAGTAACCTTTTTTTCCATTTTTGTTTGTTCTGTAACATTAGTGGCCTTCACAAGTTCTTTAGTATCAGCCTCTAGGTCAATTAATAAAGGAGGCTCTTCTTTAACTGCTAATTCTTGTGTAACAGCAGTATCCTTAACAGGTTTTTGTGTAACAGCCTTCTGTAGTTCTGTTTTTGTTTCAATTGGGCTAGTGTTTTCCCCACAGAACTTATACCCTACTGATGTTAGTTCTTTAAAAAATGTCGTGCACACAGACACCAATATTTCCTACCCCTCAGATAATCTTTGTTTCAATTCTTCATTTTCTTTTCTTAGATTTTCAAGTTCTAAAAGCAGGACATCAGTTTCATCCTTACCTACTGAGGAGGGTTTTCTTTCTTCTTCTGATACTTCTACTTCTGTTTTCTTTTTGGCTGTGGGCGAAGGTTTTGTGGGCAAGTTAACTTTCACCCTCTGTTTTGGCCGTCTATCCCCAATTGGTTCATCAGTGAGTTTTTTCCCAATTCTCACCTTACCAGGCTGAGTCTGGATTTGAGATTCTACCTGACTTCCTCCAAAAGTCGTGACCTATTTTCCCTTGCTTGTCCTCAACCTATTTCTCTTGAATTCTTCCTAGTTCCTTCCTTTCTGGCTTAGGACATCTAGCCCGATCAATTTGATGAGTCCGTGATTGGTCACACATGCTTCCGGATGTGCTGTTGTCTTCACTGTCACTGCGATGTGCTTAATGTTCCCCAATAAGTACAATGGAAGGTTAATATTTTGCTAGTGCCAAAGGTGATTGAGTAAAGGGAAGTGATAAGTAAACACAGTCATGGATCTTCCCTCACAAGTGATGTATTTGATTAAACCCATGGTGACATCTGCCCATGGCTGAGGGGGTGATAACCTATCAACTCCTCTCCCATTGTTATCCAACTTTTCTTCTCCTTCGAGGAAGTATTCTTTCAAGGAGGGGTTATTTATTTTTGAGTTAAACCACCTCCATCCCTCTACTGGAAATGTAGTTACTCGGGCTATTACTTCCTCAGTCACCTCAATTTTCAGACCCAAGACTCGGGTCTGGTTGTTATTCAAAATCCGAGCAAATTCTATTGCAACCGTCTCATCCGAGCCTTCCAACTTCTGGAAAGACTCAATCCATCCAATGTATCTGAATCCCTGGTAGGATTTTGTATAGTTCTACAAGGTGCCTATGGAATCTGGCTCATGTTGAACTACTTCTCCACCCATCTTGCTGTTGTTTCTGAACTCGCTGCTTACTGCTCAACCCACTGTAATGTCACTGCACTACTTACTTCCTCTCAACATCTTACTCTGCTTATCCCAGATGATGAGTTTGAAATGAGGATACAAGGCTTTCAGTAGAGGAGGGAAATGGTAGGTGATAGGACTTACAGATTACCGAACCATACCTCACACAATTCTTCATAAATGTATTGTTATGGAAAGTAATGGGTTCTAAGTACACACACTATTTTCAGCCAGATTTAGTCATCATTGGCTATTGTGCTATTAATTGGCTGCACGCAGAGATGATAATGATTTATGACTATGGATTTTTCAATGATTACAAGATATATTCCCCCTTTCTTTAATGGTGACGGCCACCCACGGCTGTCATGGGAATATCATTACTTTTTCCATTAATCACCAAATCGTAAATGATGACGTTACCTTTTGAATGACGTACCTGAAGCAACATGGAGGAGGATTTCGAATTGGTGGCATAATGTTTGCAGTGATCGTGGCGGTCGTACTTGGCTGGCACAATTATTTTTGTCATGCAACGAAACATGAGAAACAATGTTCGTGGATGTTGGTTGTTACATGTGTAACAACCAAGAAAACCTTCATATCATTCTTCAAAAAAACATAATGATTAGGAGATATCGGTACAGAAAGAAAATCAAATGAATAACATCATCTTGTAAAATGGATCAAGAAAGAGCGATGATGTTTTAGGAAGGGAAAGAAAAAAATGGGTGTAACAACCGCCACAGGAGTGGTTTTCAGCTGTTACAAATTGTCCGACTATGCCCCGGAAAGAGGTTTTCACAGTCAGATTTGTTATTTTTGTTTTATTATTTTCTTTTAATTTTAATTTTATTTTTATTTTTTTTATATTTTTTTTTAAACATGTGTAACAGCTACCATAAGGGTAGTTTTTCAGCTGCTGCACTTATTGGAATTTCAAATTTAAGGTTTCATAGGGGAATGTTCCCCTGCTGCTATAACATGAATATCAGAGTCTACGACAATGTTAACAAATGATTCCTTCTAAGCAGGTTGATGATATAACCTTAGATGGTGTTGATTAACCAATAATGGTGTCTTAGCACTGTCAATGGTGACCAATTGTACAGTCCCATTTTCAAAGACCATGTCTACTGCATAAGGACCTAGCCATTTGGTGCAGAGCTTGCCTTTGCAATCCTTGAACCGTGAATCATACAAGAGGGCCCAATATCCTTTCTGTAACTTCTTCTTCTTAATAAACCCATCATGCCATCTATCTCTCTACTGGTGAATGATCTCTGTTTGTTGAATAGCATCCAACCGTTTCTCTTCCAAATCATTGAGCTACTTCAATCTTTGTTTATGTGTTGTGCTTGAGTCCAGATTGACCTGCAATGCTGTTCTTAATGTCTTTATCTCGAACTCTATGGGGAATAAAGGATTCTTACCATACACCAATTCATATGGTGAGAATCATGTACTGTTTCTCCATGTTTTTGTGTAAGCCCACAACACCTTTGGAAGTTTCTTGGCCCAATTTCTTTGGTGGCTGGCTAATGTCTTTGTTAAGATTCCCCCTATGAATTTATTGGTTCTTTATACTTGACCATTTTCTTGTGGATGATAAGGTGAAGTGAGTATGTGATGAATTCCACACTTCTCAACCAGCTTCTTGATCAAATGAGATGTGAATTGAGGCCCTCCATCTATCACTATCTCTGTGGGTATCTCGAAGCCAACAAAGATATCTTCAAATAGGAATTCTGAAACAACCTGCTCTGTAGCTCTAATTAGTGCCTTCTCTTCGACCAACTTTGTGAAATAGTCGGTGCAGACCAATATGTATGATTTTTTCTATGATGAAGGATTAATTTTCCCTACAAAGTCCAAGGCCCATTTCTCAAATGGTTTTATCACTATCTGAGGCTGTAATGACATCTCATCTGATTTTAGAGGTTGGCCCATCCTTTGGCAGCTATCACATCCCTTCAAAAACTTCTTGGCATCCTATAATATCGTTGGCTAGTAGTACCCCATTGAGAGTACTTTGTATCTCATCCTTTTGTCAACAAAGTGCCCTCCACAGGGTCCCTCGTGACAAGCTTTCAAGTTCTAAAATACCTCATCTTCTCTAACACATCGCCTAATCTGGAAGTCTGGCCCAGTGTGATAGAGATTACCCTCTATCCAGGAGTAGGTAGTACTCTGTTGTATAATCTTCCTCTTTTCTTTGGAAGATAAATGGTGTGGAAATTTTCCTACAGCAAGATAATTAGCTATATCTGCATAATAAGGTGAGTGAGTTGAGATGGAAAAAATATATTCATCTGGAAAAGAATTCTCAGTGGCAGTGCAGTCATCACTTATAGTTAATCTATAAAGAAAATCAACAGCTACATCATCCTTTCCAGGTTTATCTAAAATAGTGATATAAAATTCTTGTAATAGAAATAACGATCGTGTAACCCTACCATTAGTAACATGTTTGTTCATTAAAGATCGAATTGCAGAATGGTCAGTGTAAAAATACTTGATACCCGGTGATGTAGTGCCGAAATTTTTTGATAGCATGCACTACTGCTAGGAATTCCTTTTCAGTCATTGTTGGAGTGTTTTTAGTGCACGTATGTATGAAATCACACCAACTTAATAGGTGTGGTCTACCCACATAAGTTATTGGTAACAGGAAGAAAAAGAAGTGGAGTCAATCAATTTAGTGGAACAAGCTAGAATCATAAGCATACTAGATAGAGAAATAACATGCATATATAAACTAAAACTAAACTAAAAACTAAAACAAATAAAAATGAGCTCTAAAAAGAGTCAAATGACAACAATAATACCAACGGTGGCTCTAAGCCCCTCTTATTGAGTGTTGGTAGGAATAAGAGTGAAACTTTACCCTCTTGCCAAAGGGCCCCTAGAACATGGGTTCTAATTCCCTATGTAAGGATGTTTTTATCATAACGTTGCCTCGGTGTAGTCTCTCTCTCTCTCTCTACTGTGGTGTATTGAACTTGTTGGATGGCCAACAATTGAGTCCCTCTATCTTCAGCTCCAGATCGCACACTGCTGGATAGCTTGGGAAATTCTGGCCAGCATAACAATGTGTTCACCCATTCTTCATCTCATGGTGGCCTTATATAGGAGATTTCAAATCTTGCTTCCCTCTCTTGGTACATTGTGGATGGTGACCCAACAGAGGGGTAGGATTCCTTTGTGTGCTCCAAATATTCCATTGTGTGCTCACTTGATGTTTAAGGAGGCATTGGTGCCTGTCCATAGGCGGCTTCAAGTGATGAATCACTTGTCCTATGATTTATGTGGTCCTGGAAAGTGACATTTCGCCAATCCCAATATTTCATGCATTTTTGGTCATATGGCATGCAAAGGCACTCTTCACGAAGGATAATGCATGAAAAAGTATTTATGACTTGTTCAAATTTGATTTTTCCTCAGACCTTAGATATTTTTAATTACTTTCCAGATTCTGTAATGTCTTCCGGCATTGTAAATCCTTCTGCTTGACATTAGATAATGTCGTCTTCTGTTGTACGATTTTCCAGTGTTAACAGTTGCCCCCTAATGTGTGAGGTCTAGGAAGAACTGTATAGCTGAAATACATTATAGTTTATTTTCTGTATATCGTGCGTAGAGAGAGAGAGACCTGCATGAAGCTTGGAATTGAAAACACCCTGCACCAGTTCCAAGAATGACCATGTCCTAAGGGACCCCTATAATCAAATATAATACAATACAGATAAAAATTTTCTACGACGCAGGCATGTCCCATGCTTATGATGCTGTGGCTAGTTAAACAAATCTATTTGACAGATATATTCTTTCTGTATCACTGATATGGTAGTGATCTGGTGGTTACTGACGATGATTACTTATGCCCTCAAGGGTGTTTTTTCTTTGACAATAGGTGGAATATGGTACCCATATGCATAAAATCGATATGGAATATAGCTGTGCATTGTACGCATATGTGCTGGCTGGGACCTTCCCGTGTAAGCATTGCTGAAAAAGACGCTTATAGGGGCATGGGTCTTCGACGAATTTTATCAAAGTGCAATGGATGTAATATATGATACCATCTTGACATGGGAGATTTTGTTGTAGTCCAATGTCAGGGAGATCGATGACATCTATGGGAAATGATGTCTCTCATAATGCCACCCGAGGATGCCCCTTTTCTGAAGAGGGGTAATTCCAGGTACCACTTCCTTTTTGCGAAATGGGTGTCGAAGTAAAGAAAAAGGAAGCCTCAACTGAATGAAAGGTCGCCAACATGAGGGATCGAGGACCTAGATGTGATGGGATTAACATAGGCATGCTGGCGAGGGGTGACTGAAAACTGATGATGGGGATTCAGCGGCCCAAGGTTGGAGTATATTAAGTAGCTTGGCAACAGTCATAGTTATTTCTGATGGGGAAATCCCTGGAGTTGGTAGGACTTCCAGGGTAGGTATAAACTGGCAATGAATTTCATGGTGGCTTGTGTGTGGGGGTGTAATACTCTAACCAAGGGTTTTCAGGGACTACTACCATGGTAGAAAAAGATGGATGGGAGGGTGAAGGGATGTAGTGCACCATTCGAGATCTTTGTACACTTAGCAAAAGAATAAAATAATGGGGTTTGGTTTGTACAAAACATAGAGACGGGTACCCCAAAACATGAAAATGCTCACTCACTGATGTTGTGAGGAATGTTTTTTGCTGAGAGTGGGGGTCCCATTGGTTGGTCTCGTGTGTAGGGTTGATGAATCAAATGAAAAAGTATTGCAAATGGGATTATGCTGGTGGAGGTATGGTGTGCCAAATGCAAGGCGCAGTAGTGCCCTTTTGATCTGGTTGTACAACTTGATCATTTGGGAAGGGTTTTTTAGCTTGTATAATAAAATTTATCTTATGCATGGTGGATGGATGGGCATGAGGTGCTTCCCTGAATAAAGTGGTATGGCCATGGCATCAATTTTGTTGTGATATATGGTCTAATGTGGGTGACGAGCGCCATGGAGGGGAGGCTCTACTAACCAACAAGGATGTTTATCATGTGTAGGGTGAGGTGATGATAAACATGATTGGGTATGAGGACCCTATGGTTGATTTCCAATGGAGAAATAATGCTAGGATATGCAGAGTTTACTGGGACTCTATCATGCTGGGGGTAGAATGATACCTGCTCTGGAACTTTCAGTGGATGGCGTTGTGGATGGTTTGTGATCATTTCCTGCAAAAACAACTACCTCAAGTTAAAGCATCTTCTTTACCAAATATTATTGAAAGTCTTGAGATTTAAAAAAGAAGATGAGATAGGGCATACCTGTTGGTGCTGAAAATTTATTTGTTGGGAGTGTGATTATGTGGGACCGCCTCTATTCATTATGGAGTGCTAATCATGAAACATCTTACGGTTCGGTGAACGGACCTTATGATCTCTCGTTATGGTCCAATTTTTTTGAAAAGGGCGATATATAGGTAAATATGGCCCTAATTCAATTCATTTGTACTTGTTGAGTTTTTTAGAGGTCAGAGGCTTCTGCGTAGCAGTGCTTGCCATTGCAGTCATCCTGAGCACCAGGGATTAGCAATACCATGCCTAGGTGTTGATCATTTCAGCTCCCATTGAATCTTTGACAAGAAATCCCTTCTTGTTGGGCCTGAAAAATCCATTATCCGCCCATCGTTGCCTTCTATCGGCCTCAAAATTGCATAAAAGGTCCGAAAAACCCAATTTTGAAAATATATTAGGCCTTAGCCCCTTTTAGCCAAGCCCATGCGCCCTTTTCCTTCCACATGACCCAACCTCGAGACTAGGAGCTAGTCCAATGAGCGCTTACCAAATATACATATCGAGCGCATGTTACACCATTGATCTACGCAGATCCGACGACCTTTGCAACCCCATCGCGCATGCAGTCCCCACTCCATTTGCCCGTCTTTTCATATCTCAACCGTTCGATCATTCACCGATCAAACGACTCACAATATTCCACCCCGGTGGACCCCGCACTGTGCACTGTTCCAAACCCGCCGGTTTTCATCGCACCACCTTTCGGAGGCGGGCGGTATTCCTCAATTCGGAGTGATTCCATACATCGCTTGCGCGTGTCTCTGCGTACGACCTAGAAACCGCCCTCCATCGCGCGTTATTGTTCGTCCATAGTCACTACGTGATATTCATGACAGCCGTCGGATCTGGAGATCTTCATCTAACAGTCGTCGCGCATCGAAGCTGCACGAGTTTTAATCCATGGAAATGCACCCCTGGCCCACTGTCAATCGCTCCCAATTCCTTTTCAACCGTCGATCTCTACCGATATCGGACGGCCCTCATTAAACCCATGCCACGCCATTGACCCGATCCTCCTCCACATCACCATTCCACATGCCATTCGACGCATTCTCTTCCACCTTCCTTATATCTCATTCTAAAGGTCAAATTCAAAGTTGTTCATCTGCTACATTCCGCCAACCTTCTCCATTTCCACCTCCCACCGTCATGCTGCATTTCCTATCACCGCCCTGCATTTCTCGACCTGTCCACCATGCAGTGCTGTCTCACCATTATCCCCACTGTGTTCACCTTCCCGTGCATGGTTTTCTATAACGAATTTTCATATTTTGTAGGTTTACAGCGGCAGAAAACTATCGTGATTCACAGTCTCTATTACTGTGATAGAGGACACATCAAAGGACCATTTCTAAGAGTTGAAATTATGAAGAAAGGCCTGAGAAGATATGCCGACAAGAATTCCATTAAAGATGCAGGGTTAAAATCTGTCAAACCCTGCAGATCCATTCAAAGCAAAGATTGTGCAGATGAATATATTAATGTTGCGGCAAAGAGTATTAGTGGGAGATCAGAGGAATTCAACATTCAGCATTAAATATTTTAAGCCGTAATTCAGGGTTTTGAAAGAAGAGGGTACTGTTCGCAGAAAAAATACTCTAAATGTTTCTTTTCAACACCATTTTTCTTCAGGAAAGGACGGAATGTCTATGTGGTTTTATTCCTTTGCCGTGTTCCTGAAGAGTTTTCTACCCAGCGTATTTATTTCTGTAAGCAGGTAGCAAGGTACAAACAACATTACAAAGTCATCAAGCAGTATGGGTGTGCACGTCTCTGCCATTGTTTTTTGATGATACAATTAAATGTTCATCACCTACTCCCTTTTCGAGCTTTCTTGTTCTCCTATAAAGCTCCCAGAGAACAGGTGATTTAGGGTTCCAGATTTTATCAAAATATTATGCAGTGAAAGGCTTTTTGTATACATTTTGTAAAAATCTTGTATAGAGGCTCAGAGCCCATAGGGTCTCAGTGAGGAGGAGTTCCATCTGTCAAAGACGATTCTGGTCTTTGGTATTTCACAGTCTGTAACTTTCTCTTATGTGTTATTAAAATAGGTCATTTCATTTCATAGTCGCCATTTTTTAGTAAGAATTCTTCGTCGAAGTGTACGAAAAAGAACCACTTTAGCTACGCATAACTAATAGCCCTAACAACAATAAAGGCTGCAAAACATCTTCAGATCTGCAATTAGTAGTTAAAATGCTGCAACAAACAGATCTATAAATGGAAAGACATTAAGCAGAAAAGTAAAGAGTTTGCTCCATGCATCCAACAGACAAGACAAGAACACGATTTTTGAATGAATTTTTTATATTACAGGGCACCTGGGAGGAAACAAGAAGGTGTATCCAGATCTCCTCAATGGGATGGGTTCTTTGTAGTCCTCAGCACTTCAGATCTAAGCTTTCTCTCTCTTGTAGATGTAGAAAACCCAATGTGGAAGATAGAGCTCAATGGGAGCAAAATGGTAGAAATGAGACCAAGTGTATAGATCCAGAGTGATCTAATAGGCAACAAAAGGTGAAGAATGATGGGGAAAACCCTCCTATTTATAACAAAATATTGGGTCATTCTAGATCTTGGTGCATGATTAAAATAATGTTAATCAAATCTAGATCCATCTCTATGGAATATTTTATTATTATTTGTTGGAGGGAAAGGGTGTTTGACTTGGGTCAAATCCCTTGATTAGTGAAAAATAAATAAATAAATGATTTATTTATCTTTTTAAGGAAGTGGTTGGGATATAATCAAATAAATAATGATTTATTTGATTAATGGTGGCTGATTTGGTCATATTTAACAAGGAATATTATCTAAATAAGATTTAAATAATTATTCCTAGAAAATAATAAGATAACTATGGGTTTATCTCATTAATTTCTTTGCTTTTGGGTTAAACATGACTGGGAATAATAATTAAATTATGGTTTAATTAATTATTCCTTTTGGGGTTTCCTAATTAACATAGTGAAAGCAGTTTTACTTGGGGTAAAACTGGTCTTACATGGTGTACTTGGGTCCATCTAATGATGAAAGGTTAGATGACCAAAAAATGGTGTAACACCTGAGGTCAAATACATCTAAGCCAAAGACACCTTCAGTGTCTGACCCTGAAAAGATCATACATAGAAGAAATTGGAGGGAAATAAAATCAGTCCACTCTGAAATCCCTGAATTGTCTATAGAAGATTTTCCATCCTCCTCTTCTCAAGAAGCTCAAGTGCCAGATCCCGACTCCACTGTGGGAGATACTAATTATTACTATTCAAATAGTTCAGCCCGAGGAGGTGTCCAATTTAAAGATAATTTTCATCCTAATCCTGAGGTGGAAGAGGTCAAAGAAGTCACTGAAGTATCTACTGTTAACAGACCATCATTCCCCTCAACACCTCAGCCTGTTGTTCATTACATTCGTATTGTTATCCATACTCCACTTCCACCTCCTCCTCCTCCTCTTACTCATAAAACTATTGCACTACCTCCACCCCCTCCAATGGAAAATGTTCCAGGCTTCTTGCTAAACAAATATGCCCCCCTGGCACTACCCCAAGTGCTGAATGATATGCCACAAGATTATTTGAATATTTTACCCCGATTCAACGGGGAAAACGAGATTGATGCTCAAAAGAATCTTGAGGTCTTCTGTTCTTTTGCAGAAAATTTTAATGTGGAACATTTAGATGTGTTCTTAAGGCTTTTTGTCAAATCTCTTGATGGTGAAGCTCGAAAATGGTTTAGAACACTGGCAGGCCATTCTATTACCACTTGGGAAAATATGGAAGACACTTTTCTCAGGAAATGGGGAGAGACGAAAGACCATGGACATAGTCTTACTGATTTAATAAACTCAAGAAAAGACATAATGAAGGGGTGTCAGAATTTATCAAAAGATTTAATAAATTGTACCTAAGCCTTCCAGCTGACATGAAACCTCATCAAACTGCTGCTCGAGTTGTTTTTGTAGCAGATTTTGATTCAGAATTTGGTTTCTCTCTCAGAGAAAGAAAGCCTTCTACTTTGGATGATGCTCAGTCAGATGCACTAGAATTAGAAGCAAAATTTTCCTCCACTGGAAAATATAAGGAAAAACCTGAACAAGATTCTAGAAGAAGGGGGAAAGAGGAGGTATCTACCTCCTACCAAGACAGAGACTCAGCTAATGACAGAATTGAAGAAATGAGAAAAATGATTAAGAACCTTTATGGTAAACTGGTCAAGCTTGAATTGGAAGCCAAGAATTCAGCCCCCAAGAATTTCCACAATGCTCAAAACAGAAGTTACAATCCTCAGTACAGGAATCCACCCCTGCAAATATTTCCAAGGGAAACAAAAGAACAACAAGATCAGGTACCACACCCACTGTACCTGGAAGTTCCAGTAGATGATTCTACAGAAGATACTGCCTATGGACTGGAGGATGCAAATCTTGCCTTTTCAAATAGTGATGAAGAATAATGCCCTTTACAAGGAAATGATGGAGTTGTGTGCTCATTGCAAGAAGAAGGAAAGACCAGAGACACAGAAGAAGTAGAAATTGATCATTATTGTAAACAATTCGTTGATTTCATGCAAGAAAAATTCAATAGAAGGTATGATCTCAGATCTTCTAGGAAGAGGACTCGCAGTCAAGATCAGGAAGAGGAGCCTCCCCAGAAGGAAGCACATGCTCAGAAGGATTCAACAGTGCAGAAAGCCACAGACAAAGGTAAGAGCCCTCTAAAAAAACCTTTGCAATCTAATGATCAATTTCCTTCCTCTTCAAAAGTAGTCACTCCTCCTAATACCAAGCCTGTGTCAAAAGAAGTCAAACCATTAGCTGAAAATAAAGAGTCAAAATAGGTTGTAATAGAAAAACCTTCTCCTATTTTAAATTTGCAAAAGGAACTTGAGAAAGTCAAAATCCCAGTTCCCTTGACTGAACTATTAAAGAAACCTACATATCAATCCCAAGTCACCTCTTTAATGCTCCATCCAGAAGCTATACTCACTCCAGATAGTCTCAACCTTCAAGAGGAAAGACCCATGGTTGCCTTTGGTCCACATGTTGAAGAATTATATGCTTCTACTCCTCCCTTTTGTGTGTCTCTAGTGATTCATGACCTGCTATTACATAATTGTATCCTAGATTCTAGAGCTTCCCATAATCTATTGCCTTTGTCAGTCATGGAACAACTAGGATTACAAATTACCCGTCCATATAAACACCTCTATTCATTTGATTCCAAAAGAGTTAAATTCTTGGGGATGATCAAGGATTTGGTGGTCAATTTGGCCCAAATCCCAGCAAAAAGTGTGGTAATGCACATCGTGGTTGCAGACATCCCAGCTCGCTTTGGCATGTTACTGTCAAGGTCTTGGGGAACAAAAATTGGTGGGTCAATTAAGTTAGATTTAACATATGCCACTATCCCAGTTTTTGGTGGCCAAGAGAGGAGGTTATACAGGGAAACCAGATTTTTCAAGATGGTGACCAAGGCAGATAACTCTGTTAATTCACCAGTCTACAGTAAAGAAGGAGATTTCTCATGATTGATGCTGGAAGAAGATCAAGATTTTTCTCATGAACCATCCTTCTGTCAGATCAAAACTAAGTAGTCCTCAGAGAGCCATGAAGCAGGGATCTGGACGCTCCATTTTGATGGAGAAAATTCAAAAGAAGGTAATGGAGCTAGAGTATTATTGATTTCTCCTACAGGAAAATGGATTCCATTGTCTTTCAAGCTAGAATATGAAGCTACAAATAATGTGGTTGAATATGAAGCACTTCTATTAGGATTGCAGACAGCCAGGAACATGAACATACAGAGTTTAAAATTTCTGGGAGATTCAAAACTGGTGGTTAGACAAGTCAGGAATGAGTGTCAAATCAAACATGCCTGCCAGAGGGCCTATAGGAATGAAGTCTGGGACATGATATAAAATTTCTTCTTGGCATTCAATATCCAGTTCATGCCCCGAGAACAGAATAGGATGGTTGATTCCCTTGCTATGGTTGCTCGTACATTTCGACCACCGTAGAACCCTATTTTAAGATATGAAGTTGAGGTGCGTTATCGGCCATCAATCCCAGATAACATCAAACAATGGAAGGTATTTGAAGATGAAGAACATATGAAGAGATTCCTGGAAACAGTAGGAGAATTCTCGAATATGGAGATTGATGTTGATGAAGGAGAGGAGGCTGAAGATACTTCAGAAAGGAAATGGGAGGAGAAAGTGGATGGTAATAAGGTGTTGCAATTAAAGGGAAACATTATACCTAGAGGGTTGGTGCCTCTAGAAATATTATTTGATAAGAATGATGTCCCACTGCAGTCAGGAAAAGTGGTAGAGGAAAATCAGGTAGAGGACCTGAATTTGGGTACTGATGCTGACCCCAAAATTGTAAAACTGTCAAGAAAGTCCCATAAGAATACAAAAAGCTGTATCAGAAATTTTTTTGGTATTACAAAGATGTGTTTGCATGGCCCTATCAGGACTTGAAAACTTTTGATATTAGTATTATGCAACACAAAATCCCACTGAAGGGAGATGCAAAGCCTCATAAGCAGAAGCTCAAACAAATAAATCCCCTGCTGCTTCCTTTCATTGAGAAGGAAATTAAGAAACTGTTAAAGGACAAAATAATTGTACCATTGAGGTACTCTGAATGGGTGGCAAACCTAGTCCCTGTCCGGAAGAAGAATGGAGAAATAAGGCGGTGTGTGGATTTCAGAAATTTAAACAGAGCATCCTTAAAGGACAATTATCCACTGCCTAAGATGGATCACATCTTGCAGAAGGTGGTTGGAGATTATAGGATGTCAATGATGGATGGATTCTCTGGCTATAACTAGGTGTCTATACTTCCAGAAGATCAGAAGAAGACTACTTTCACCACACCATGGGGTACATTTATGTATGTCAGGATGCCTTTTGGCTTGATTAATGCAGCGGCCACTTTTCAGAGGGCCATGGAAATTGCTTTTGTTGGGGAGCAAGATAAATTCTTGGTGGTCTACCTCGATGATATCACTATATTTTCAAAGAATGATACTGAGCATATTGAGCATCTACGTAAAACTTTTGAGAAATGTAGAAGGTATGGTCTCTCTATAAATCCTCAAAAGTCTTTATTTCCATTAGAAGAGGGAAAACTTTTGGGACACATTGTAACTAAAGATGGGGTGAAGATAGATCCTAAGAGGGTAGAGGTTATAAATGGTATTTATTTTCCCAGAAACAAGAAAGAGGTACACGTATTCCTAGGGCGCATCAATTTCCTGAGAAGGTTTATTCCTAACTATGCTGAAATAGTTAGACATATAACTGACATGCTGAAGAAAGATAAGGAAGTTAAATGGTCCCATGAACCATGAGAGGCATTTACCAGAATAAAAATTTCTTTTGCAGAAGCCCCTGTGCTAGCTGGACCAGATTATGATAAACCTTTCATGATTTTTTATTTTGCATCACCTCATACAATAGCAGGAGTTTTATTGCAGAAAAATGAGGAAGGGTATGAGCATCCCATAGCTTTCTTCAGTTAGGTGCTCCATGATGCAGAATTAAAGTACAATATATTGGAAAAGAAAGCGTACACCCTAGAAAAATCCCTCAAATCATTCCGCGTATATATCTTACAGTCCCATATCACTACATTTGTGCCTACTGCTGCTGTAAAAGATATTCTTATTCAGGGGGATAGTGAAGGAAAAAGGGGGAAGTGGATTGCCAGGATACAGGAGTATGAATTATACATCCACCCTACTAAGCTGATCAAAGGAAAGGGGATTGCCAAAATCTTATCTGAATCAAACTATCAAGCTTTGGGCATAAATTTGTCCATAATAGAAAGAGAGGTATATGAGGAGAAAGAAGAGCGACAGGGAATTGGAGTAGCTACTCCAGAAACACATATAAAGTACCTCACCAGTCAGTGGTACAAAGAGATAGTACAATATATCCTCACACTCAGTTTCCCTCCAAGCTGTGATAAAGCTAAATATAGAACACTAAGATTGAAATCACAGAAATATATAGTCGCCAATGGCTGGCTATATTGGCATGATCCCTCTGGCATCTTGCTCCTATGTATCACAGAGGATGAGGTAGAGAGTATCATAGCTGATTTTCATGAGGGAATTTGTGGGGGTCACTACAGCTAGAGGGCCACTGCTCACAAAATCCTGAAGGCGGGTTTTTATTGGCCCAAGATTTTTGGAGATGTTTTTGCCCAGGTTAGAGCCTGTGAGAAGTGTCAGAAATTTGCTGAAAGATAGAAATTAGCACCTCTGCCCATGATTCCCATGCATGTGGACGAACCATTCAGACAATGGGGAATTGATTTTATAGGTGAAATACATCCTCCATCAAGTGGTCAGCATAAGTGGATTTTAACGACCACTGATTATTTCACCAAATGGGTGGAAGCCATACCAGCGAGGAATGCCACAGATACTGTGATAATAAAATTCATGGAAGAAAACATCATATCCAGGTTTGTTTGTCCTGCCAGAATAGTGACTGATAATGCAAAGGATTTCAAGTCTGCGAAATTTGTGAGTTTCTACCAGCAATATAATATCACACTAAGTCACTCTACAGCCTATTATTCATAGGGAAATGGCTTGGCAGAGTCTTCCAATAAAACCTTGGTGAGGGAATTGAGGAAAGCTATAAATGAAAACCAGAAAAATTGGGATTCCCAGTTAAAGTTTGCTCTGTGGGCCAATAGAATTACCAGCAAGAGAGCAGCTGGAAAATCCCCATATGAATTGGTATATGGGAGGGCAACAGTGTTTCCTATTCAATTAGCCCTACCAGTAGCTCGATTCATGTAGGAAAGTCAGGAAGATCCTGATGATATGACCAGGCAAATAAATCAGCTGGTGGAATTGGAAGAAACACGCAATCAGGTGAATCAAAGGCTAACAGAGTATCAAGAGAGGATGAAGTACCTTTTTGATCAGCATGCTAAAGACAGGAATTTGCAGATTGGTGATTTAGTACTCAGGTGGGATATCCGGAGGGCTGAAAAAGGAAAACATGGTAAATTCGATCCACTTTGGTTCGATCCCTTCAAAATTGTGGAACAGGGAGGTAATAACACTTTCAAGCTGGAGAATTTGTAGGGTGACTTACTTGATGCCCCTATAAATGGTCAGTTTCTTAAACCCTACTTTCAGTTCTGATTCAGGTAAAGACCACCTGGTGTATTATATTGTATATTAGTTTCCTGCTTCGTTTTTCATTAGGGGAATTTTGAGGTCTAAAATGGACCTCCTAAGGAAATTATAAAATAATAGTGGAAAAAATCTAATAAGATTTGATGACATCATCAAATTTTAGAGGGAAAAATGAAAAAACTACTTTTTCAATTCATATTTTCAACTTATCTCCCAAATTTTTTACTCACATTTCAAGCGGGAGTACTCATTGGATGCGGAATTTAATTCCCCATCCAAGGAGTACCCATGTTGCATACTTTCGATGAACTCTTCTACACGAAAAATGAGAAATACATAAAAAAACGTGATTACAATCATGTTTTTTATGTATTTCTCAATTTTCGTGTAGAAGAGTTCATCGAAAGTATGCAACATGGGTACTCCTTGGATGAGGAATTAAATTCCGCATCCAACGAGTACTCCCGCTCGAAATTTGAGTAGAAATTTTGGGAGATAAGTTTAAAATATGAGTTGAAAAAGTAGTTTTATTATTTTATTATTTTTTAATATTTTTACTTTTTTACTCCAAAAATGGTGAATCATCCATTATGGATGACATCATCATCTTGAATCCTATTGGTTGTTATAAATTTTATTTTTGTTGTACATTTTGCTTATGAGGCCCATTTTAGACCTCAAAATTCCCCTAATGGAATGTGGGTGTCGTGATGAATCATGCAGTTAAAAATTAGAAGCGCCAAATGGCAGGGTCTGCATAAGATATTATATGGTGGTCTACAAAGTTCTCGACATGCTCAGGGATGAGCATGCCATCCCCAGGTGGAGACAATGTTGATCATTTCATCTCCCATTGAATATTTGACAAGCAATCCCTTCTTGTTGGGCCTGAAAAATCCATTATCCGGCCATCGTTGCCTTATCCCGGCCTCAAAATTGCATAAAAGGGCCGAAAAACCCAATTATGAAAATATATTAGGCCTTAGCCCCTTTCGGCCAAGCCCCTGCGCCCTTTTCCTTCCACATGACCCAGCCCCAAGACCAGCAGCTAGTCCAATGAGCGCTTACCAAATATACATATCGGGCGCATGTTAGACCGTTGATCTACGCAGATCTGACGGCCTTTGCAACCCCATCGTGCACGCGTTCCCCACTCCATTTTCCCATCTGATCATATCTCAACCGTCTGATCATTCACCGATCAAACGACTCACAATACTCCCACCTCGGTGGACCCCGCGCAGTGCACTATTCCAAACCCGCCGGTTTTCATCGCACTGTCTTTCGGAGGCGGGCGGTATTCCTTAATTCGGAGTGATTCCATACATCGCTTGCTGTGTGTCTCCATGTATGGCCTAGAAATCGCCCTCCATCGTGGGTTATTGTTCTTCCATAGTCACTGCGCGATATTCATAACAGCCGTCGGATCTGGAGATCTTCATCTAACGGTCGTCGCGCATCGAAGCTGCACAAGTTTTAATCCATGGAAAATGCACCCCTGGCCCACTGTTAATCGATCCCAATGAATTTTCAACCGTCAATCTCCACCGAGATCGGACGACCGTCATTAAACCCACGCCACGCCATTGACCCGGTCCTCCTCCACGTCACCATTCCACGTGCCATTCGACGCATTGTCTTCCACCTTCCTTATATCTCATTCTAAAGGTCAAATTCAAAGTTGTTCATCTGCTACATTCCGCCAACATTCTCCATTTCCACCTCCCATCGTCATGCTGAATTTCCTATCACCGCCCTGCATTTCTTGACCTATCCACCATGCCGCGCTGTCTCACCATTATCCCCACTATGTTCACCTTCCCATGCATGTTTTTCTTTAACAATTTTTTGGATTTTGCAGGTTTACAGCGGCGGAAAACTATCGTGACTCACAGTCTCTATTAATGTGATAGAGGACACATCAAAGGACCATTTCCAAGAGTTTAAATTATGAAGAAAGGCCCGGGAAGATATGCCGATAAGAATTCCATTAAAGATGCAGGGTTAAAATCTGTCAAACCCTACAAAGCCATTCAAAGCATAGATTGTGCAGATGAATATATTAATGTTGCGGCAAAGAGTATCAGTGGGAGATCAGAGGAATTCAAGATTCAACATTAAATATTTTAAGCCGTAATTCAGGGTTTTGAAAGAAGAGGGTACCGTTCGCAGAAAACATACTCTAAAGCTTTCTTTTCAGCACCATTTTTCTTCAGGAAAGGATGGAATGTCTATGTGGTTTTATTCCTTTGCCGTGTTCCTAAAGAGTTTTCTACCCAGCGTATTTATTTCTGTAAGCAGCTAGCAAGGTAAAAAAAACATTACAAAGTCATCAAGCAGTATGGGCGTGCACGTCTCCACCATTTTTTTTTAATGATACAATTAAATGTTCATCACCTACTCCCTTTTCGATGTTTCTTGTTCTCCTATAAAGCTCCCAGAGAACAGGTGATTTAGGGTTCCAGATTTTATCAGAAAATTATGCAGTGAAAGGATTTTTGTATACATTTTGTAAAACTCTTGAATAGAGGCTCATAGCCCATAGGGTCTCAGTGAGGAGGAGTTCCATCTGTCAAAGAGGATTCTGGTCTTTGGTATTTCACAGTCTGTAACTTTCTCTTATGTGTTATTAAAATAGGTCATTTCATTTCATCCATCTCTCCTGTATCATGTTTTGAAATGTGAGTGGCTCACTGATTTTTGGTATGGATTTATCCTAGTTGATACCCATGCTTGGATTAGTCAAGCACTTTAAATATGGCTCATGCATGATATTCTGTTCCATTATTCATCTAAACCGTATTTCTGCTATATTAGTTTCCTTGGGAGGGTGTTTTTAAAATGCTACTGTTATGTATGGATTCTTAGATTGGTAAGCCCATGCATGGTGGTATTGTGTATCTGGATATCAGCTCAATGTTAACTAATATCTCCTCAATATTTCATTCTTCATTCACTACATGCATCTTCTGATGACTTATTTCTGTGAGGTATTTCTGAATCGGCCCTCTTTGCAGTAAGTTGTCTCTGAATTTTCTGTTGCTTTGATGTTGGAGTTTTGCATGATGCCTCTGCAATATCCTTATTTCTATGTCAGTTTATGAAGGTCGTGGTCCCATTCAGATGAATTTTCCTTGTTTTACAAGAGATAGCGTGAGAGCTTTTATTGATAACTTCCTCTGTTATACCATATGCTCCTTGCTATATAAGATGTCCTAGGCACTGGTCTATCACAACTCTAGGCTGTCTCTAGGAGCGACAACACTAGGTAACCTCCATGATGTCCTGCACTTTAATTTTTTCAGTTTGATGGTGTTGTGGTCCATGCAGACTAGGTTTGTATGGATTCTGAGTGTTTTTTTCCCTAGATTGCACAAGTGATAGGGGCAAAGGCACGCTCTCTCTGTGCACATTTTTTGGGGATAAGCACACTAAAAGTGCTATGTTTCCCTTCTTTGGCATGCCTTAAGCACGCCTGTGGAAAATACAGGCGCACAAAGCCGAGGCAATATTTTTTTTTTTGGTTTTTTTCCTATTTTTGTTTTTTTTTTCTATCATGATGGGTACCTGTTTTGATGATAGGTTGTTGTGTAGGGAGCAGGATTGGCCCGAGCTCTGTACTACAGTGGCTATTGATGTTGGAGCATGTTGTCAGTGAATGAAATGGGGGCTCCTGAAGTTTGTAGAGAATGAGCTTCTTCGGTCGCAGGACCGATTGCTACGCTACTTGATCCGACACTGGCGCAGGAGGTGCAACATGTTTGTGTTGTGGGGGATGAACCTGGTCATCCGTCCTGATATGGATGTGTATTTTTTGACCAGGTTACTGCCTCATGGTGAGGCATTGAGGTATCCACTCCCTTCTAGGAGAGTCGATCTGGAGAGGTTTCAGAGACACCACTGTGATGGGGCATCTCTTACAGAGGGGTGGATCAGCATTGCATCCGTGACAAATTCGGTAGAGCGATGTGCTCTGGAAGTGATTGTATGACTTGCAGGGTCGTCGGTTCTACATCGGGCATCAATCCCGCAGTTTAGAGTACTGTGCCAGTTGAGGTCCAAGCATTTCTTTGACTTTTCCCATTTTTTCTATGACGGGATGGTGACACAACTCAACAATGTCCAAAGTGGATCAAAATTGTTGGCATACGCTAGAATTTTATGTATCATTATGTATGAGAGGGTAGTGCTACTGAGGCCAGTGGTGGCGGTGCCTCGTGGGGGGCCACGGGAGCCTCGTATGAAGAGCTGGGTTCTGGTGATGCCGCGAGGCGGTGGTGGCATGGTGGGGCATTATTATAATGCCATGATAGAGGCCTGGTTCAAGGTGAAGCCACATATTTTCTTTCCATTCCCATATGCGGGGATGGACTTCCGGGGTGATCTGGATATAGGTCTCCCTCTTGGTTATGCTTGGGGGCCGACATGTACGTTGTGTATGTTTTCTGCATTTATTTGACTATATATGTACTTATGTGATTTTCTAGTGACCCTGACATAGTTTTGGTTACTCTTGTAGATGTTGGAGAGGTGGGTCTCCCCATGGCTCAGTTGATGAGCCACGATCCTCTACGGAAACCTGGGGGTGGTCAGGGAGGAGGTGCTACGTGAGGACCTAGTGGTGGTGCTAGCTCTTCAAGAGAGGGAAGCTGCTTGGCCGCTGCCGAGGCTGCGGTCGAGAGAGCTCGTGCCGACGCATCAATAGCACGTGCAGATACAGCGGATGCTTTTATCGCATAACTGACTACTCAGGTGTCATTTCTAGAGGATGCCTGGGGTCGCATGGACCACTTGACCCAAGGGATGCTCCCTCGTGGATTTATGGATGACCTCGATGAGGTCTGGTTGGATACTGTGTTGGCCCGTGAGAGGGACTATCGGCCTGTTTTATGTCGGGTGGCAGTCTCGGTGGTGAGGGCAACTCTAGTGGTGGCACCGAGAGCGGTTGTGGGTCCAGGTGCCCCTCCTGCGGGGGCACTTACCTAGAGTATACTTGTACAAGAGAAAGCACCATGTGGATGCTTCCCCTTTTTTTGACGACTTTTTGTATCTTTGCGCTGGCCATTGGGTCAGCGACACTATTTTTGTACTCAGACATATACATTGTGACATATATATATATATATATATATATATATGAGAGATATTTTTTGCAGCTCTATATGATGTGTCACCTGTTTCGGTTTATGTGTGATGTTATACTAATGGGTATCTATGTTTTCGATTTTTATGTATGATGGTTTATTCGAGATGCATTCCATTTTAGGATGTTGTTAGCTATGCGATAAACTACTTGGTTGTGACTCCTTGGTACATGTGTAAATGTGATATAGTCAAATTTTCTGCTTAATCTTTTTGCGCGCTAATATTTTCTAAACATATGTGTATCTCTTATCTCAAATTTTTGGTTTAACTATGACACTACTAAATGGGAATCGAGGTGGACATGCATATGGCGTATGCCTTGATGGAGGGAATCACACATAAGTCCGATGAGGGCATCATATTCTACCTGATTGTTTTTTGCTGAGCCAATGCACAAACTGTTTGAGCAGAGTGGCGATCGGTCAGGGTAGTAGATGACCCAGGCAGTTGTGGCTAAAATTTGAGACCATCTTGATGCTCCATCAGAAAATATGAATTAAGGTTCAGGTTGGTGATCCATGGTGGCACCTTGAGCACTTTTAATAAGTCTTTTGGTCAAAAAAATTCAGTGGTTGGGGTTGTGTACGTTAACTCTAGGGAAGGGCCGCTTTGGCCCTTATGGATAGAATTTCTTGAGGTAAAGGCTGTTGACAGGGTTGCTGAGGCATGTCTCGTCTAGTTCCGTCAATATGTATACCCCCTGTCAGAGGAAATTTTTGATGATGTAGGGTCCTTTCCACAAGGTTTCGAACTTTCCTGGCACTAGGGCTTATTTTGTGACATCATAGCGGAGGACTAGCTCTCCCTCGGTGAATGAGAGAGGGTTGATGTGGTGGTCGAACGATGCTTTTACCCTTTTCTTGTGCGCCTCGTTGTGTTGCAACGACTGTCGTCGGCTTTTGTCGACAAGCTCTAGTTGTACTAGGCGCTATTCTAGAGGTTGGGTATCATCAAGTAGTTCGATGGCGGCATGCAATTTTGGGATCTTGTAGAAATCAACCCAAAAGCACAAGGTACCTTGATCTTTTGGGATAGGAATAAAGTGAAAATCCTGGGATGTGGGGGCGCCTGTGATCCTATTTTCGATATGTGATGATACAAATTGTATATGGTGGATAGTGTCATCAACGTTTGATGGGGGAAGAATCTTCGCAATGGGATTCTGCGTGAGCATAATGTTGGGTTCCCTGCTAGGATGGTCAATTTCCTGTAGGTGGAAATTTTACCAGCCACAGAGGTGCCTGAATGTTTCCATTAACGAGCATACCTCTGGTGTGTGATTTTGGCCAGTTCAGATAGTGCATGGTATCACTATGACAATGGAGTATATTGTATGGGAATCAACACTACTTGACATCCTTGATGTGGACACTTGGAAGGGATCTGTTGTTGAAGAAGTGGAATTCTGCTTCCATTTCCATGTTGTTGGCTTAGGTGTGTCTAACCCCTTGGGGGAGTGTAGACTCAACACTGATCTTGCCTCCTTTATCTTGGGGAGGTGTACACATTTGATCGTTCATTGAAAGTGTGAAAAAATCTGGCAATAGGTGTGCATGAACTTCTCTTGATTAGAGAGAAGTTTCAAAGGGAGAGAAGAGACTATGCGAAGACTGTTTGCGAGGGGCTTCAGTTCTCTGCATTGGTTGACTCGGTGGTCATTCAGGTCTTATAGTCTGCATGTTATCCTTGGCTTAGCTTGGGTCATATTTGGATGGTGTGTTGTCCTGGTTTGCCAACCAAGCCCATGTGGGGGTGGGGTTGTTGACCCGACGGTGTACCTTTTATACCACTTACGAAGGTCATCCTCCCTCTTCTCTATGGTATGAATCATATTGATGGTAGGAAGAAGTTGCGAGCCATAAGTGCAGTGAAACTTGTAATGGTTTCCTTGACATATTAGGTAGAATATCCTTGATATGGGGTTTCCATCGTACTTAGTTTTAGGTTTGGCGAGGAGCCAACATCGTAACGCTACTAAATCAGGACAAGTGGCAACCACATGATTGGGCGTTTTGCATAACGTGCATGATGCTCTTAGAGAGCAGTTGAGGGTAACTAAGGGTTCCCTGACTGGTCGCTTTTCAACTGACAAGAACATGATGGATCTGCTCGTCACATCTTCTTACGTTGTGGAGGTGTCCGTAGAATTTGCATCCATGTCATCTTCTTGGGAGAGGCAGACTATGGCTGAGCGTAAACTAGCGAGGGCTAGCTGAAATTGCAGGATATAGTGACAATTATCTGAAAGGTGATTGTCGGCGCATAACAGACATGTGAATTGCGTTGCTCGAAATCCAACGTAGTAAACCATTTCTATAGGATACCATCTATGGCTGAGTTCCAGGGCTATGCACTCTTCGAGGAAGTGACCATGCTCATTGCATAGTGTGCAATGTATAACAGGAGGGGGCATGATTGGGGGTCTTTCTTGTGCCCTTCGTTCTTCCTGTAGGTATAGGATGGTATGAGGTTCATTTATGGATGCTTGGGTGGAGGGATCCTCTTGATAGGATTTCTCGATGGCATGTAAGACGTCCCTATATCGCAGGATCTCTGGAAAATGATGGGTATAATGTCGGTAGTTGTTGTAGAGAGTGCATGTGTGATTGGTACATAGTATTTTTCCTTTACCTTTTGTGGTAGGATCCTTTTTAAGGGAACACAGTGTCACGCTATCTGTCTCAGAGCCAAGGAGTGGTTTTAATTCATCCAGCTCCGGACAAATATGGGTAGGGTGGCCTATTACGTCGCATATGGTGTAGACTGGTGATTCCCGTTGTATGGCAGACCTTACCATATTATTTTCTCTCTTCTCAGTTTCTTAGCAGTGATCACTGGTTTTGCAATGGGAAGTTTCTTTACAAGGGTGGTTTTGGCCATTTCCTAGATGAGTGGGGCCTCCTCAGGACTGAGGGGCTTTAATCCTGTGGCAGTGATGTGGGTGTATCTTATTCCTATTGGGGGAATGAGGTACCAAACTGGTATTTCCAATGATATTTTTGGTAATACCAGTGTTTCCAAAACTTGTTGGGAGATGAATCCAGCTAGGGGGTAGAGGAAAGGGGTTTGGGAGGCGGCGTATGTTAGAGAGGTTGTCGTGGCTAAAGACTCAATGCCATTAATTCTTGTGTCTGTGTCCTGAATATCTTCATTGCTTGATTTTGACATTATGCACACCGAGGCCCCTATGACATCGGGTGATGACTCAGGGATTATGGGAGGATCTCCTAGGAATGACCCTAGAACGGACGACAGTTTAAACTGACCAGGGCCATATTCTTGGTACTATGAGAGAGCATGCAAGGATTTATGTACATAAGGTAGAATTACATTAGTTTTTGTTAGGGGTCTCTTCTCGCTATGTGTCAATTCGTCTAGAGTAATGATACGATCCTTGTGGGAAAACATCATGATGCGAAAGACGGAGGAGGTTATGGTAGACATGGCATACATATAACTTCACCCAAGGAGTATATTGTAGTCCAGGTGAGCGTCTAAGACTACAACTTCTATGTGGACCATCTTTCCAGCTAAGTAGACCAAGACATTTTGGTAGAGGCCGATGGGGGTTGATGGACGACCATCGTATGCTCTAAGTGTAATGAATGAGGATTTTAGTTCGGGAGACCCTAAATTCTGCCAATTTTTTTTGGACATGATGCACATGGATGCACCCTTATCTATGGCACATCGGTGAATTGTGATATTATAGACCGACACTGGTATCTGGAAGGTGAACATGGAAGGAAGCATAGGGGTGGATTTGTCTAAGTCAAAAGCCATTAGGCATGTATCGACAGGGACGATAGCGCCTAACGCGGAAAGTAGGGATTTCCGTTGTTTTGAGCATGACTGCAATACTTCCAAAGCTAACATAGCAGTGGGATATTGTGCTAAATTGTCCATGATACTATAATTATGGGCTACTTTGGATTAGTTTCCTTCTCGCCTATTAGGTCCCTTCGCAATTTTTGGCAATGGTTCTATAGACATATTTGAAATGGTCAAAGATGTAGTCGGTGCACTGGTACATGCCCCTGATGTATTAGTGTATGGTGGGGTGTCTGTTGGACTAGGGTCTCCTACAAAGTTGCAAATCTGGTCCATTTTGTATATTTTTCATTATATTTAGTCTAACGTAGGGGTTTTACGGTGGGTCAAAGCCCCTAGTGCATTGTAAGTGGGTCAAGGGTAGACCAAGAGTCTGCAAAACACAGTTTATAGACCATTGGATGCATAGGCTAAAGTAGTATAAGTAGTTGAACCTTTTTGAGTTGTAGGGCAGACAATGAAATAAGATTGGTGAGAATCGTGAATTAGTAGATCTGTTTTGGGTTTTTGGGGAAACGACTCCTGCTGGCTGTGTGTGTGGAGATCCTCAGCCCTGCTGTGTGCGGACCCTACTGCTATGTGCGCAGGTTGGGTTTTGGGTATTTTAAAAGGATCTAAAGGATTAATGAAGTGGAAGTTTGTTGGAATATCTGAATTTGTTAATGTGAATCTATGATATCTATTATGTTATGCATGATTCTATATTGAGCTCTAAAAGTAACTATGTTATTTTCTTATGTTGCGTTGATAATTGATCTGAATCTATCTGTTATACTTTATGCAATAATAGCTGCAATAATTTCTTTATTGTCTGTGGTTTACTATGATTATAAGTGGTATTGCGCACATGCATGCGAAGGGACCGATAGATCTGGGTTCTTTAATATGTGATCTGATATTCGTGAAATAGAACGCAGCTCTGCCTGACTTACCTGCCCTCTCCTAGGGTGTGGAAACCTAGTTCCAGCACCCTCCCATACTGCTTCGGGTGAGACTTTGGCTTGTGCAAGTAGGTCACTGTTGAGAGGGCCATTAGTATAGGGGTTTTTTGGCAAACCTTAACCTCCGAACCTAGGTCAGGACCCCTCGAGTCAACAAATGGTCCCGCGCAGGCTCTCGACATGCACACCAAAGAACCTTGATGGCATGGTTACCTATCTGCAGATGCTATTAACCCCGGGAGAGGTACGTATCCTGAGTGACCCCTGCGGGAAGCTCCATGAGGTTAAATTCGATGATCACAACTTGGTGAATTACGAAGCCTTCCCTGAGCTGACCCCCACATTTTACTTCGACACCATTTACGTGGAAGATGGGGTCATAGTTGTTCCTCAACGCCGGGTAATCAGATTGGCCAGATTCGGGCTCTTGAACCTACTACATATGCCCCACTTTGGCCATTACAACATCACGGATCGGATGGACCGAAATCTTCTCGCCTTAATTTATAATGGTTGCCTATGGATTCGGGATAGGGTCCCCATAGATGCTGCATTGGTTCAAAGAATCACGGGTCTTCCCATTAACGGGCCACACCCTCTGGAGCATGTGGGAAAGAAATATGAATGGGACACCGCTGAATATGTGCGTAAGACCTACCATGTGGAAAGGAATACGCGAGGCTTCTTCATAAATCCATCAGCGACCCGGCTACGCAGATGGGTACCATATTACTAGCTTGCAAGCTAATGCGAAAGTGCCAGGTCGCAACCGTCCTTGCCTATGTCATTCGGCTAGCTGGTTAGTGTGCGAAGGGGGTCTGCCTCAATTTGGCCCAATACTTATGCAACGAGTTCTTAGCCAATGTCCGCTAATCGCAGGAGCAGGGAAAATCCTTTTGCTATACCTAGCTACTATTTCTTATAACTCTCATTGCCTGGGAAACCCCTGCAAAGTCGGTCCTCCCCGAGCTCCCTCTAGATATGTGCGAAGGGGCTCGGTATGCCCATTTGTGGGATTCTAAGGACGCGCAGCACATAGAATATAACCAAGTCTTCTAGGTCCTCTTCCAGAGTAACGTGGTCACAACCATCAATTCTCGACCTTGGCTATCCCCCACAGTATATGAGAAATACAAGAGTATCACAGCATTCTAGGTTACCATGAGAAACATTCAGATCCGTAGCCACAAGGATAAAACCTGGAAGTCACTTCCTTATATGGTAGCAGACGAGGAAATTTACAATGTGATTGCGCTATGGCCTCCCGCCTAGAAGATAGGCTTCAAAACCAATGCAAGGGGCACCACCAGTGCTAGGACAATGGAGGTACTCCCACCTGTTACCACCAAGGAGACCAGAAGCATAGGGAAAGACTCAGGCACAACCATGAAATAGGACACACAGCCAAAGAAGACCACCACGAAGAACGCAGAGGCTGAAACCCAGGTCGATTAGTAGCTGGGCACAGAGGAAGTAAACATCGAAGGTACAAAGTGAACTGGCGAGCCTGTGAAGGGACCTCGAAAGAATCAACGTGCCTAACGGAAGGAACGAGATGAGATTGTTACATTTATGGACGGAGATCTCAAACAAATCGTAGATGTCGTCAGACTGGCCACATAAGAAATATGGGTAGCTTTAGAAGAACACTAGAGGGTTGCAATCAATGCCATCTAGGAAGAGCTTCAAACCTTGCAGATAAAGACAGAAAATTTATAGGCCAGTGTGGTTTAGGGATGGATTCCCTTGGCATCTAGCAGTATAGTGCTAGCCACGGAAGAAATTCGTCTCTGTCCCTTACCTAACGCCTCCCTTGTGATCAGTTCACCAGACTAGGAAATTCAACTCGCAGTAGGTGCAGGGGTGTAGTTGAACCTTGCCAAGCTACCACACGAAGTGTTATAGGGTCTCCACACCACTATGTTTTAGGAGATTCAACATCGGGACCAGCAAGTACACCAACAACTTGGTATGGACGAACATACCATCGCACAGCAGAACGCAGAAGTACTCTTTTTTTTCGCGCAACAAGCAGAGCTAGAAACTTTGATCCACCAGCTCTGCACAGATGTTACAAAAGATATCCTAGCCACAACCACCCCCCAGGCTAAAGTGGAATGATTCACCACAACGTTGAAGGCTTCCAGGACGGAAATGCAGGTCATTATGTAATATCCCAAATTGGGAACTACTAGCAAGGCATGAATGGAAAATGAATTTTCCATGAATGGATGCTAGATGATTTGAAACCAAGACTTGGATCCCTTAGATCAATGCATCTAATACTGAAATCCAAGAGGAGGCTCAAAAGAAATCCCTCTAGGTGGGTTAAATAGATCTCCCACACATAGCTGTCTTCAGAAAGTGCCTGATGATGGGACTACAACAATCTATGAACATACCAAGGAATAACAATGTTATTTTAATAAGCTGTTGGCGGGTGATCAGGTCTCGCGGGCAAGACCCAGGTTCGGGAGTTGTGGCCAACAAAGGAATCCGCTGTATTCTAGGATTACGCCGGCATTATCACCCTACTCCGGAGAGTAGAGAGTCTCACCCGAGGTGTGCCGCGACTACATGCAGAAGGGGAATAGACCAATGGCGAGGGAAGGATCCGCAAATCATTCTTATCAGCATTTAGATCACATAAATAGAATCATACATGCAACATCATCCATAAAGCATACAGGTAGTAAGCAATTAAAATTTTGAAACATCGCAACCAATACACATGCATGTGAATCACCCCAATAAACAACAACCTTCAATTGTATTAAGCTCTTGGCCAAATTCACAGTTTACATAGCTTTGCACTGGCTTACAAGTCTGAAGCATAGGCTTCACAGAACAGAGATGTACATCAATAGACCCTAAGAACTACAGAGACCTCATCCAGAATCTGGGCTCCTGCTGCAGCCTGCGCTTTCCCTCCGTCAGTCGCTCTCTCCTTTCTTCTTCTGCGCAATCATCATCCTCTCTTCCATCCGGGTGATTGTTATTTATTCTCCCGCTGTTGCAACTGTTAGTTCTCTGTATGTCCTTCTGCAACTGCTTCTAGCTTTTCTCTTCTTATCTGTGTGTTTCACTTGCGTTCTTCTGGTGTATCTTCTTCTTATCTATACCTGTGCATCTAGTCTCTTCCGCTACGTGCCTGTTCCTTCGCAACTTTAGTAGCTCAGCCGTTTGGTGTGGTTGCGACTTGGTTGCGGCTGCCATGTGTCCATTTTCCACAACCCCAAAATCTGGCTATTCAAAACAAGGTTTTCCAAAAACAAGGGCCCCAACAGGCCCCGACCACAGTTCCTTGACTCGTCCCCGAGTCAATCACAAATCACAGTTTCCACCTCCATTGCCCCGCTTGCCTCCGTGTCCTGTTCACCCTGCATGCCCTCATCTTGCGTTCGTTCCTCCTGTTCACCTTCAGCCTCCTCCTATCCTTGCTGTTCATCTTCTGGCAGCTGTTCAAACAAGGGCCCCAACTCTGGAACCCTGCGGAACGCTGTAGCGCGAAGCTCATTAAAATCTGACACAGCTTGCTACCAGCCCTGGATGAGAAAGTCTGTTTCCGCGACGAGCTTGGTGGCAGCATCCTCCTCGGCAGGCGCTGGGACAGCACCGAACATGGTGCTGATCTGGGTCTCGGCTACCACTACAAGATTTTGTATAGACCGGGCGCTAGATTGAAGAGGTGGCCGGAGCTCCCGAATGACGTGTTTGGCCTCCGCCGAACTAGCTTTTGTATGTTGGATCTGTGCTTCAAGCTCATCAGCCTGGCCGTACAATTGATCTAGCCTTGCAGGGTCCGCATCCTCCTGAATCTCCCTTGAAACCTGCTAGATTTGGGCTGACATCGGCTGGGTCCGGATGGTGAGTGCCAGGGAGCATTCCTGAAGGCCCTTCAGGAGGTCCTGAGCCGCGCGTGCCATGGACTGAAGTGCGGCTTGCATATGAATTGCCTGGCCCTTCTTGGTGGCCACCTGGGCTGAATAGTCGACTGCAGGCTCAGGTTGCACCGGACTGGTTGCTAATGCTGCACGAAGCTCGTGATTCTCCCGATATAACTCCTGAATGGTAATGCGGAGGTGGATTGCTTGCTCAGAGAGACTGGACGCAGCAATTTCGGGAGGAAGTAGGGGGTAGTGAGGCTGTAGGGAAGGCCAGAATTCAGAGAACATCCGAGTGACGTTGGTGATCATTACCTCCATCTGCTCCCTTTCTGTTTGGAGTTGATCGCGTTGTTCAGTAAGCGTGGCAATTTGGCGTTGCTGCTCGGCACAGTGCTGCTGGAGGCCCAAATGTAGTCTGTCAGCCTGCTGGGCCACCCGTTGAATCAGTAGGTACAGCTGAGCTGGATTGCTGGGCTGGAAGGCGGCGGTCCCAGATGTGCTCGGCGCCAGCATTTGCTCTGGCAACGGTTGCCCACCGGAAACTGATCCATTTCCATGCTTAGGAGGAGACAAGGGCGCGGCCTCTGGATGGCCAGAATTAATCATATTGAAATCCGGCGGTGCGTCCTGATCAATGTGGGCCGATGGTGGAGGGAGGGTTGCCGCTGGTTGAGCCTCAGCAGAAATAGACACAATGGGTGTCTGCTGCGTGCATGTATCAGTAAGAGGGGGGTGGGGTTCTTCCACTGGGTCGACCGTGGCAGTACGAGAGTCGACCTCAGCCCCGCGGTCCCCACCCCGAAGTTCCCGGACAAGGGGGTCAGATACAGTAGCCGATGAAGTGGAGGGGCCAGATGGAGTAGTAGGCGGGAAGACGGTAATCGAGACAGTGAATGGGGAGGTGAAGGAATGTGGAAGTTGGATGTTGATGAACTCAGACGGGTCGATAAGGGGCTCTTCAGTGATCAAGACCGCGGTGCTTGGGGGCGGTGGTGGATCGTCAACAGTGAGGTCCACCACCGAGTTTGCCTCAGTTGTGCGGGCCCTCTTAGGTGGAGGGGCCTCGGGCGGATCTCTGGGCCCGCTCATCTCGCCCATCGGGGTCGTGAGTGGATCAGCCGAAGTGAAAAAGGTGGTGGGAATGGGGGAGGTGAGTGGAGTTGTACGGGGGTGTGAAGGGGAGCGAGTGAGCTGAAACTCATAAGATAAAGGAAATGGAGCAGCGCCGCTAGAGATAGCCTGAGTCACCACATTGAGATTCTGTACCTGGGCGTTGAAGTGGCGAACGATGGGGATGAGCAGTTCGGGAAGCTCTTATGAGGGCGCTGCCTCTGCCGTTTCGGCCAGCTGTTGCACCGGTGCCATCCTGTCAAAATTGTACCGGGGGAGCCCGTCCTGCATGTGCTTTGTGACTCCCGGTCATGAGCAGACTTCACGATGGAAAGTGGCATTGTCCAATTGAAATTTCAGTGGCATCATGTGGAAGGTTTCCGCTGGAACGCAAGTGGGTCGGAGGTAAGTGTGCTTATGGCTTACTTCGAACCACACTTGCGCGCTATATTCATCCAATAGGTTCCGGGGCACCCGTTGTTGGCCGGCCACCACATCCGTCATTAGTCGGTACCACGACCAAAACGCAGCTGCATTCACCATCTTGGTACTGTGGTCATTAGAGACTTTCCAGGGAGTGAATTTCATCGCGAGGGGCTAGCCTTCGGGGATCTCTGCTGGGAACCGGATGTGTGGGGTGTGCCATTTCCACATGGAAAAAGCAATAATCAAGTAGCCATAAATGAAGGTAGTTGCGCGCTTGTAATTCTCCTGGCACATAGCGAATAGCTCTTTCAATACGAACGAACACCAATTCAGTCTGGCGCCTTGGACACAATGCTCAACAATAGAGATGGTATCAAGAGTGCACTCGCCTTTCGTGTAATGCCTCATTGTCTTGCTGGCAATGAGGTAACAGGTGAAGCGAATCTCGGGCTTGTTAATGAGCTCAATCTTGGCTCCTTTCCCCCTGCGAGTGCCATATTTTGAATACAGGTCCACATTGCCCGACTTTCGTGCGCGCTTGGAGGCGGTCTGGTAGGCCATTGAGACGTCTGAACCTGTCTGCGACAGCACTGTGAGGTGATGAATATCCTCAGCGTGAATAGGAATTTTCTGGGCCAGCCACAGAGACCCATTCTGAATTCGGCTGAGGAGGAACCGAGTACACTGCAGAACCGGTCCTGTGGTGCCAAAGACCAGTAGCTTCCTCAAATTCATCAAGGACGAGGTCTGAAGGCTGCTGAATTTTGGTCGCAGGCGGCTGGCGGGATTGCTGGCTACAGTAGAATAGTGCTCCATGTATGCCTGTCACTGGAGGGACGGAAACTCAGTAGCATTTGAGAGGTTGGCATCAATCAGGGCTGCACTATCGTACTTGCCCACAAGGGACTCGATTTTGTGAATGCGAGGATCAAGCTCTGGTTCAATAACTGCTAGGATGGCCTTCGGCATTTTGGCCCAGCATTGGTAGACCTGTAGAATCAGTCGTGACCGTCTTTCCTGGTGCAATGCATTCTGAGAACTCAGCGGCTCTGGTGCATCGGCAATTGCTAATTCGAACGGGTCCGGCATTCTCGTGCTTTTGGTGTGCATGCAAGTTATGTCAGTACTCGGCACGAGTGGAGTTGATGAGACCCCCTAACGAGTTAATTCCCACTGGTATTTGTTCTACAATAATCTTGCGATCAATCGCATGCCAATGAGTGCTGTGACAGTTTCTGACGGTGGCATGGGGAAGTGGGCGGACGCGACGGCTGAGGTTACTGCGAGTGATGGCCAAATGATAACGACGCGGTTACTGCCAATTATGGTAATTAATGACGCAGATCTAGGCGATCCTATGGACTGACACAATCACATGGGTGGACTGAGCTGGACTGACAGGGAGGCGAGTACGGATCCTACAAGGATGCCACACGGAACAGGCGCTGCCCCGACCACAGTCGATTGTGGTGCTTACCCCGCAACTGAGTGGTTATTGACACACTACCTACGAACATAAAGACCTCCTACGCTCATCCTGGTTGCGGGAGAGTTATTCAACTATGCTATTCTACGGGTGCTCTCGAGTGCGAGAGTTATTGATGAGAAATGAAAGGTACTTACTCCTGGTAGGGTTTCAGGCATACGCCATTCACCCAGCCAGGGAGAACCGTACCGTCCAGCTGTGCCAACCGAACGGCTTCGGAGTCGCGAATTTCGACAAAAAAGTAAGCTCCCAACCAGTGCATCTGGAGCTTGCCTGGGAACTTCTGGAACCTGCTGTCGTATAAAAGAACTTTGCCGCCAACCTGGAAGGTTTTGTTCTTAATGTGGTGGTCGTGCCACGCTTTCTGCCGGTCCTTCTAGATCTTTTGGTGGAATTCGGCTAGGAAGCGGGCCTCATCCAGTTCCTGCAATTCATGGAGGCGCTCCTAGAGGGAGGCCTCTTCCGAGAACTTCAAAGACGTGGCGATTAACAAGCTTGGTATAGTAAACTCGGCGGGGATCATAGCCTCCTGGCCGTACACAAGCTGGAAGGACGTTTTATTGGTCAAGCGCTTCACCGTAGTCCGATAGGCCCATAAGGCCGCTGATAGGCGCTCATCCCAATCATCACGCTGGGCATTGCAAATCTTCGTCAAGCCTTTCTCCAGAATCTTATTGAAGGCTTCCACCATGCCATTAGCCTACGGGTGGTACGGGCTACTCTTGTGATGTTGAACCATGAAGGTGTCCAGCAGTGTTTTGATAGTATCATTAGAAAAGTGCGTACCCTGGTCACTGGTTAAACTTCGCGGGCAGCCAAACCGACAAATGATGTGCTAAAAAATGAACCAGGCGGCGGTATCCACTGTGAAGTCGCGCACCGCCGCTGCCTCAGCCCACTGGGTGAGGTAATCCGTGGCGGTAATGATGTACCGGGCATTGGAGTGCCTGGCGACCGGGGCTATGGGGCCCACAAAATCCACAGCCCACTTCTCGAACGGCCGCAACACCTGCACTGGATGTAGCGGAAGCTCGTCCCGTTGTGAGGGCCTTCAAGTTCGTTGGCAGACATCGCAGCGCCTCACATAGGTCTTACAATCAGCATGTACTGTCGGCCACCATAGGCCAGCTTGGAGCACCTTTCGTGCGGTAGGTTTCGCACCTACATGCCCTCCCGCAACACCGCTGTGACATTCCCACATTACTGCTTCCTATTCGTGGTTAAGGATGCATCGGCGTAAAACCTCATCAAGGCCCAGTTTGTATAGTTGCCCCGCGATCAACTGGTAGTTGGCGGCAGGGATGACCAAATGCCATTTCTGAAGCGGGGTGTAATCCTGAGGGCATTGCTCCATTGTCAGATAGGCGGCAATATCGGCCAAGTAATCTGGTACAGCTTCGACTCGGAAAAGGTCAGCATCAGGTAGCTGATCATCGAGGGAGCTGTCGTTCTCCCCTGTGTCCAGCCTGGATAGGTGATCGGGCCTGAAATTCAACCTCCCAGGCTTGACGATCACCTCAAACGTGAATTCTTGTAACAGTAGAAGCCAACGACAAATCCAACCCTCCAAAACGGGCTTATTGACCAGGTACTTCAGGGCAGAGTGGTCTGTGAAGAACTTGAACTTGCCCCCCAGAAGATAGTGGCAGAACTTCTGAAGAGAGTAGACCATCACCAGCGCCTCCTGCTCAGTCGTGGTATAATTCTTCTCCGCATTCGACAGCTTGCGGCTGGCGAAGTAGACCGGGTGGTCGACTGTTGTCTCACCGAGTTGTGCCAAGACAGCCCCCAGTGCAATACTGGAAGCGTCGATATGCACATGGAATTTCTTATCCCGATCTAGATGCACTATAATGGGCGCTGACGCCAGCTTCTCCTTCAAGGTGTCCAGGGCTATTCGACACTCCTCCGTCCATTGAAATACTGCGGACTTCTGCAGAAGTTGTTCTAACGGAGCAGTGATCTTGGCATAGTTACGGATAAATCTCTTGTAGTATCCCATGTGCCCAAGTAATGCTCGCAATTGTTTCACCGTCTCAGGGGCTTCCATGTGTATGATCACCGCAACCTTGGCGGGGTCGACGCAGACCCCCTGCTTGCATACCACATGTCCCAAAAACGTGTCGAATGGAACAGCAAAAATACATTTCTTCAAGTTCAAGGAAATCTGCAGCTGTCGACACCAATCAAACATGACCCGCAACAAGGTAGCGTGTTTCCTTAATAAACTGTAGATAGTCCAGTCATCCATGTAGACTTCCAGGAACTTGTGAATGTACTCCCGGAAGGCGGCGATGACAATCCGGGAAAACACAGCTGGGGTGTTCTTTAATCCGAACGGCATGACATGGTATGTGAACGACCCCCATTCGGTAGTGAAGGTTGTATTTGACTTATCTTCTTCCACAATACGCACCTGATGGTAGCCCGAAAAGCCATTAGTGAAAGAGTATGCATCGTTCCCCGCAACGTGGTCCAACACTTCGTCACTAAAAGGGGTGGGAAATGGATCATGAATGCAGGAATTTTTTAGACTGTGATAATAAACACAAACACGTATCTCCGCCTTGTCCTTCTTACTCTGGATGACGATGGGACTCACCCACTCTTCTTCCTCCACTGGAAATATTAGACCCGCGGCTAGCATCTTATCAATTTCCGCCTTAACCTTCTCCTTAACCCGCGGGTTCAACCGGTAAGGTCGGTGCTTCACCGGCCTGGCCCCCAGTTTCAACACGATGCGCATTTTGCCAAGGTCGCCTTTGATGCCCTTTAGGTCGGCTACCGATGAAGGGAACAAGTCCTCATATTCCTGGAGGAGGCTGAAAATCTCCTTGGTCGTCTCCTCGTCCCAGTAATCGCCCACCGTAGCCAACTTAGGCGTCTCTTCCGTACCAATGTTGAGCTTCTTTGTCTTCAGCGGTCGTAAGTGGACCCCTTACGTGGTCGGTTCTTCGTCAATATTCCGCTCGCCTTCCTTCTCTTCGAAATATAGGTGCCTCGGGTCCTCCAGCCCATCATTCTCGGGGTCACCGTCAATCCTTTGGCACACCAACTCTCGCGCGTCCTTAGGTAGGACGGGAAACATGCAGCCGTCGATCTGCGGATCGCGGAAAAATAGTACTGCCCTGATAGCGTGCAATGCCTGAGATTCCATCTCGGTGTCTCCCGTGAAAGAGAAGCACTGCGCAAATTTGTGCGCGACCTCCATCCAAGAGCTAGTCCCACGTTTCCGTTCTTCTTCCAAATACCATGCATGGGGGATGGTGTCTAAAGTGTGGAAAAACTGATGAACCCACAGCTCTTCTAGGTATCCTATACTCTGCCACTGCTCCTCACAGGTCCGCAAATGGTCCTGCGGATTGGAAAGTCCCGAATACCGCCGCTTTCTTCGAGGGCCTTCATCTTCTTTAAACTATGCCCGCAACGCGTCCGCCACACTACTCCACCGCGCCAAGGTGTCGCGGTGATTTTTCCACCACCGGGCTGCTGTCGACTATAGTGTAACGTCCAGAAGGGGTATTCTTCTCCCTTCTGGCACCCTGTCCTCAACCCTAGTAATAAAGGTATTGACAACTTGCATGTTCGATAGGGTCGGGTAGTCTCTGAACTCCGCACCAATCCAATTGACGTGGCCAATATGAGCACATCTTCGCGTGCTAGTCTCGTATCCCCCCTGCTGCCAGTCTTCCCATGCGAGTTCGGATCCTAGCTTCGAGCTCTGGACACTCTGACAACTGACAGAACCAGTCACGGTCAGGTTAATGTAGTCTTCCCGTTTCCCTGCAGTCATCTGATAGAGATGGTCCATCATCTGAGAATCCTCCCGGTTATCCAACGTCTCGGTATACCTCAGCCCTTGATAGGGGTCGAGAGGCTGAGTGACCCGGACCTCCCCATCTTCGAAGATCATCAGCTCCTTTTTGAGGTCGATGATAGCATAATTCTCGAAAGCCCAATCGATCCCCAACAAGGCGGGGTATGGATCCTTGTCTCCCATAATATCAATAACCTCAAAATCAGTGTACGTCTTAACCCCTGCAATGTCGACCTCAACTCATTCGAGTCGGCCAATTGGCAGAATGCAGTACTAGTTTTCCATCGTGAGTTGGATGGGCGAGTAGGCCAGCCGTGGCTTTCCGAGAGCCTCCCATGTCTTGCGCGGCAGGATGTTAACGTCAGATCCCAAATAAAGCATGGTGTCACTGATTTGGAATCCCCTAACCTACGTGTTAATCCGGAACTCTTTACCCGTCTGTCGCTTATTCCGCTTGATGCGTTTCACCGACTGGGGGGCCATATCCACCGGTTCCCCCAATCCTGTCCTCCCCTGCAGTGCTCCTTCCAGAGCATATTTGAGCTGCTGCCGCAAAGCTGTATTGTCAACAATCCTGAGGAATAGCTGGAGCCATTCAGCAATCTGGGCTCCTTGGGCATGCTGTGGTCTAGGGTCTATCGGTAGAGATGCTTCCAGGCCTCCTGAGTCGCACAACTGAGCAAATGCCTCAACTGCCTCCTGAAAATACTTCTTCTGTGCCTCGGGTCTGATTACCCACTGCGGGGACACTGGCCTGACAACCTGTGCCGACTCCTTTCCACGAGCATCCTCCCCCGTTTTCTTACCGCCCCTTGTCACGATAGCGACGTTCTGCATGGCCAGAGTCGTAGCTACGCGCAGCTCGGTGTTTACCAAGTTCGTGCCCCTCTGCCGTGCACGTTCTTCCCATTTTTTGATGAGCTCCGGACAGTCCTATGTTGCATGAGTGTTTACGCGACACTGCGAACACCATGGACGGAAAGGGAGGGGACATTCGCGAGCCACATGGCCCTCCTGGTCACAGTTATAGCATTTCACCGGCCCGCGGCCCCCAACGCGACCTCCCCGCGCCCCGCCCCCTCTTCCTCTAGGGGCTTCATTCACCCTGTAGGAGGGTCGGTCCAGCCGGTCTGCAAGTGTGTCAAGAGCTCGGCATTGCTCAGTGTTGTGAGTTGTGGAAGCGCAAAACTCAAAATATACGTTGTTTGGTACGTTGGAATACTTTTGTAGAATTGGGCACATCCGAGGTGGATGTCCCATAGTCCGGCAAATTTCACAGTACTCCGTGGCAGCTGGGTTGAGTTGGGAGGGGAACCCCGTGTAGGGATGTTGCGGCTGGTATACCCCCTGTAGACTCAGTGTTGCACCACCCCCCGCGGGTGGCCCTCCTTGAATTTCTGCGATTGAGGGTCCCACCCCCACACCACGCAACCGAGGACACTCAGTTGCGACGTGGCCTTCGACCAGGCAGTGAGTGCACCAAACGTTTGGCCTAGCTGGTCTGCCTGGCTGTATCTCCTTGAGATTTTCAGTCAAACTGGCTATCTGATGTTGCAATCCCACCAAGGAGGGATCCTGCGGGGCCAACCCTCCCCGATATTCCTGAGGGTAGCCCGCCATGGCCTCGATCTTCATGGCCTGCTCCAAAGCATCCTGCAGATTGTCAATCTTTTGCTGGGTGAGGGGGGTTCGTGTCAAGAGAAGCAAAGCCTTGATGAACCAATCCCTCTGATGGTTCAGATCGATTGGGTAACTGATTTTCCCGATCGCATCCTTGAATTGCCGCATTAGCTCCCATGCGGTTTCTCCTTCCTTCTGTTTAATTTCCTAGAGTTCGGACAGGCCCTGTTGGTCCATCTGGGGAAGCTTAAATTCCCAGACAAAATCCCGCTTTACGTCCGCAATGACGGGATTCGGGTGGGCCTCAGACCACTTGATAAACCATCGCAGAGCCCTCTCTCTGAGCGTGTTTTGGAACTCTATTAGTTTACTTGCATCCGGCGTCTGCCGAGCCCTCCAAATGGCTGCGCACAGATACCAGTGTTGCTCTACATCATCATTACCTCGGCCCGAGAACTCGGGATACCGGGTGAAAGACCCAGCCATGGTTTCTTGTGGTGGGTTGACCAGGATAAATCCTCCGGGTCCTGGTTTCACGACTGTTCCCCTCGGGAATGAAATACTACTAGTGCTGTTGCTACTAACGGGTGTCGCTGACAACACTGAACTACTATGCAATCGACTCAATGCTTGAAATTTAACAAAAATATTACTCAAAGGTTGATAAAGTACCAGGGGAAGGTAGGGATCCTGGCCATGCAGATTGGGGGGAGTATGGCAGCCTGGAAGACTGAGCGCCGTTTGTTCTTGAAACAGCTGTTGCATTACCATGTACCATTCAGCATCGGAACTTTCCTCAGGCTGCATACCTTCACCATCTTCGTCAGTCACTGGTTCCCTTACTCGCTTGGCAGGGCTCCCATGCACCCATCGTACTTCCACAGTGGTCCCTTCTCATCCCTGGGTACCCGCGTCCATAATCCTTATCCTCTGAGGCGCCTCCTTCTGATTTTTCCTCTCGATCTCCCATCTCTTCAAATCTAGCATCACCCTTCTTCGCCACCTATCGAAGATCTGTGCCCACTGATGCACACGTCACTCCCTCAATGTCCTTGCGGCCTCAGTATCCATCCCCACTCCCCGCATCACCTTCTACATGGCATCGGTCCCCTCAACCCTTCCCCCAGCGTGGGTGGTTTACGCTTCCATAATCGTTTTGTGGAATTCGATCAACCCTTCCTCCACCATCAGAGCTTTAATCCACAACAGAATCTCCTTAAGCAGCTTCCCTCTTAGCCCTGAGTGGAAGACAGCCTCAGCCTTAGAGAAATATTGATAGCACTCAGCAGCAAACTCCACAGTGTATCCTTCCAATGTGGTCCTTACCCAAAAATCCACCACGCGGGTTAGTTCGGTGTTCAACCGATGCAGCGCCACCAGATCTTCGTGCGCCCACCTGCGGTTTATCTTCCGCAAGCCCTCTCGAGGCACCGTCGCTCATAATCTCTGCAACCAATTGTAAATTTCGGTAGGGAACCTTCCCCAGAAAATTTCGTACGTATCACCGGCTGAATCTGAGAAAAGGATGAGTTCCTTGATCGCTGCCTCTCCTTTCTTAGTCACGCCCGCTTGCTGAGCGATAAAGTGGTCCACGTGATTATCCCACCATCGTCGTATCTCCCCTTCGAAGATCTGCAATACAATGGTCTAAGTCCCCTCATATCATGCAGGTCCCGGCAACGGAACCATTGTTGGCGGGTGATCAGGTCTCGCGGGCAAGACCCAGGTTCGGGAGTTGTGGCCAACAAAGGAATCCGCTGTAGTCTAGGATTATGCCGGCATTATCACCCTACTCCGAAGAGTAGAGAGTCTCACCCGAGGCGTGCCGCGACTACATGCAGAAGGGGAATAGACCAATGGTGAGGGAAGGATCTGCAACTCATTCTTATCAGCATTTAGATCACATAAATAGAATCATACACGCAACATCATCCATAAAGCATACAGGTAGTAAGCAATTAAAATTTTGAAACATTGCAACCAATACACATGCATGTGAATCACCCCAATAAACAACAACCTTCAATTGTATTAAGCTCTTGGCCAAATTCATAGTTTACATAGCTTTGCATTGGCTTACAAGTCTGAAGCATAGGCTTCACGGAACAGAGATGTACATCAATAGACCCTAAGAACTACAGAGACCTCATCCAGAATCTGGGCTCCTGTTGCAGCCTGCACTTTCTCTTCGTCAGTCACTCTCTCCTTTCTTCTGCTGCGCAATCATCATCCTCTCTTCCATCCGGGTGACTGCTATTTATTCTCCTGCTGTCACAACTGTTAGTTCTCTGTATGTCCTTCTGCAGCTGCTTCTAGCTTTTCTCTGCTTATCTGTGTGTTCCGCTTGCGTTCTTCTGGTGTATCTTCTTCTTATCTGTACCTGTGCATCTAGTCTCTTCCGCTATGTGCCTGTTCCTTGGAAAATTTAGTAGCTCCGCCGTTTGGTGTGGTTGCGACTTGGTTGCGGCTGCCATGTGTCCATTTTCCGCAACCCCAAAATCTAGCCGTTCAAAACAAGGTTTTCCAAAAACAAGGGCCCCAACATAAGCCTAGGCACATAAAAATGTAGATATCCAAAAAATGTGTATTATAGTAGCAATGATATACAAATCCTTGAGGAAAGAGTTACTCAAGCAAGAAATGCAGCCTCAAAGGGACATGTACATGAAAATAGAATAACACTGCTACACAGGTATTTCTGCAGGCTAAGAATATGCAATTCATAAGAGGCACTACTCCATATTACATAATAATAGAATGATATGACAATATATGTCTGAATAAATAAGGGGGAGCAAGCTCTCAACCCTTGGAAACAATAATACAACAATCCTTAGAAGGATTGGCTGAAATATACAAAATGGAAAAAATTCCAGAGTTGCTGGGTAGCAGCTACAACTCAGAAACTGGAAATGGATGGAAATAGCTGAGGATGCTGCAACTAATGGCTGAATCTTATCCAATGGATCCTTTAGGTGAAAGGGTGATCCTATCATTGAAGATCTCACCCTCCAATCAACAATGCAAAACCCCACAGCAAACGCTCTATGAAAATAACATAGTTACTATAGCAAACTTTGATGTAGGGGAAAGGGAATGGGTTGGCCCAATGCCAAGATCTGAAATAAGCTCCAATGGCTTCCAAAGTGATCTCCAAAAGGAAAGGAAGACTCCTCCTCGGAAAAACAAGCAATGGAATAGGTGTTGTGATCCCTCACTGCAACACCCTGCAACACAATACTATTCCGCTGCAGAAATAACATTGTCCTGGAGGAGGATGCTTGGCCTCAAGCCTAGATGTGAGAAAAATATATACAACTCCTTCAAGAGGCTTCTCAAGAATGGAGAAGTATTCCTAAGCATGAAATCTCGTGCTAAGCAGCACAACAGCTCAGCTAAACAACTAGAGATTGCAAATATGTCTAAGAAGACAAGAAATAAATAATCATATCCATGAGAAACAATGGTTGCCTTGCCCTATTTTAAACACATGAGAGATCACTCTCCATGGGTTCCACTCTTTAGGGTTTCCTCCTTCAAGGAATCTTCCCTCCTCTTTCTCTGCGCTGTCTCATAAGATGCTTTCCACCTCATACCTCTGCGCTGTTTGACTTGGTCAAACTTGACCTAGCCTCTTTGCAAATGTCTCCTTTCACACATGAGGGTGTGAAATATAGTTCCAAGGCTGATCCCCTTTCATAATAGAGGGATTTTATCAATGTTTTTATTTTTTTTGGGCCTCCTCACCCAATTATTCAACTTATAAGTGAAATTGACAAAATTTAATATTCCAATTTATTGAAGGAAAAATTTGGAATATTATACTCCTCCCCTCCCAAATGTTGCTTGTCCTCAAGCAACTATAAGGATAGAACTGTAAATTCTCCACCCAAGGCATGGAGTCTAAAATTTGATGAGGAATATCTTCCCCATGTGGATCCTCCATCCCCAAGCAATCATCCAAACAAAATGAGTCACCTCCCAACATGGCATCTCCTGAAAATCTCCTTCCACCTCAAGCTCCGAAAATGGTGGGCTGAAAATTTTAACATGGTAAGCATCATAGCTTACCCCATGCTGTCCTTCTCTTCACTTATGATAACTGTAGATTGTGTGCCAATCCTGGGCTACAAAAGTATTGCCCTCAAATGCCAAAGTGAAGAACAATCCTCCAAATATTTCTCCTCCAACATTGAAGAACAAGTTGGCCCAAAACAATCCATCCATGATGAATAGGACATGGTAATCATAGAGTATCCCAATGAGATTTTTTCTGCAAGTTTTACATGATGATGCATGATACAAACAATATCTCAAGAAGACACAACACAATCTCATCCACTGCAATCTCAGAAAATAACATGGCAAGTAATATACAAAATCCATCACATCTACTAATGAATAGTAAATGGCTGAATGTGTCAACAATACATGATCAAGAACTTTCCCATGGTTATACAATGGATGACTATCAATTCCATGGCACACCTCAAAATGAAACAAATATGTGGCTGTGGTGGCCATATCTCCTCCCATGCTCCCATTAGAACATGTAGTGCAGAAAATGTGGGAATTCTCCCCACTCAAGGACACATCCAACTCATGTGCCTCCCCCATAATCATGATTCCCATACAAATCAGATCCATATCAGCAAATGAAGTCATGATCAGCAACAAAATGAAGAAAATTTTGAAGGTTTCATGTGGCGTAAGAAGGTACCAACATCTTTCCCAATAGTGACAGCGCAGTTTTCCAAACTGCTGCTTCAGAAAATTACAAGGCCAAATGTTTCTTGATACATAGTGAGTCATGTATGTCATCATATGGAAAATAGGTGGATATAAAAATTGAACATTTATGTAATGAGAATACATATTCCCAAGGCCACATAAAAAATGGCTGCCTCCATCATATAGATTGGCCCAACAATGACCATAGAGCCAAGTGAAAAGCTTTCCCTCTTGTAAAGAAATGCACTGCATAGTAATTGTAAGAGTATGAGAATCAATAAATGTATAAACAAACTTCTTACCATATGCCGGAAGTAAGATGGTACATGGATCCATTAGTGAGTCCTCCCTAGTGTTTTCGCATGCTATGAAGAAGAATGGACCATGTACTGCAAGAAAATAATCCTTCTCATGCTTGGAAACCCAAGTCAAGAAGAATATGTCATAGTGATAGATGTCTTTATCCACTACTCTATCATCATTACCTCCTCCATGTTCACCAATTGTATCCAATGTGAAGTGATCCTGGGGACACTCCTTCCATAAGTCTATGCTTCGAAGTGACATCGCTGTGAGCTTATGCAAATAAGCTTCTGTCAACACAAAGCTTTCTTTGACATGCTCCTTGTCAAAGACTCCTCTAGTAATGCTGCTACAAATATGGAATACCACCAAATATGGAAGTGCTTCAAAATCATCCAAGGCCAAGGAGTAGCCCCTTTGCACCGTGAGAGTTCCCTCTTCTACTCCTGCAACACCACACAACAAGTGAGAACAAATCTACCCTTGCTCTCTCAAATGCAACTCAAGCAACCAAAGTTCTTGCTGCCTCCTTATGCTCCCATCATACATCTCAGGTGATGAAGACATAATGAATGATATTTGTGTCACATCAACATCATGCATCCATACTCCATGTTTCCCAATTATGAAAACATCCTACCATCTCTCCTCCATCCCTATCCTCCTAGGAAAAGGACATGTGAAGGGATGGTCAAACTCCTTCAAGAGGAGCTAGCGCAGCCAAGCCTCCTGCTACCTGGTATCATAAATTTTCAAGTAGCCTCCCAGCTCCTTGCACATCAACCACATCCACTCAATCACTTGTGGAGGCCTCATTCTTCTATTCATCTTGGTACTCCTCCCATGAGGGATACCACCCTCCCAAATCAGATTTCTCTCTTTGCACTTCATGGGAATTTGAAATGAAATCTTCTCAAGGATCAATGTGACCCCATAAGGACCCAAATAGGTGGTAGGAAAAAACCTCCCATCATGATGTGTATGGATCAAGTAATTTCCATCAGAATAATTAGCAATGTTATCCATCCTAAGACGTCCTCCATCTTCTATCTCCCCCTATGAGAAAGGAAGAAAATATTTACACTCCATGGTGTGTTGAAGTGCACCTCTAATGAGATCTCTCCTTGAGACCTCCCTCTCAACAATAGTCTACCAAAACCAATGAGGTCTTGGATCTGCTGAAAGTAGAAGTTCCTCTTCGAGCTGAGGGTTGCTCATTGGGAAAGTGTAATCTTGAAAGGAGAAAGGGTTTCTCACTCCAAGATGTCTACTATCTTCCTTCAAGTCTTCAAACCCCAACCTCAAATGTGACATGCAATCCAAAAATGGCTCATGAGGATGATGGTTTATTTTCTCCTTGAATGTTTCCATGTTGCACAACACAGTGCAACCAGGTTGCTCTATAGTAGCAGTGTGATTTGACCCGTGGTCATGTAAAAGAAAATCTCCACAGCCATCAAAAGAATTTGCTGTAACAATAGATTGTGGAAATTGTTTCATACCTTGATGTGATTTTGGAACCTCCTGTGGGGCTGCAAGAGTTCCTTCCTCCAAAGTGTTGGCTACTCCAACTGTTGATGCATGTGGCTGCTCCTCCATGAGTGTGACTATGTTATTAAAAGGCTCCTCAAGTGGTGGTGTGAGCTCTTCCTCCTTTGTTCTTTCTCCATCAAAGGTTTTATCACCCTTTGAGTGAAATCTACAAAAATTTTCACCCTTGCATGGCTCAAGTGGCTGAACCACCAAACATAGGCTTCACCCTCCAAGTGCAGCGCTGAGACTTCAAAAACTTCTTCCTCTACTACAGGATGTAGTAGGAAAAATGCCTCTAACTTTCTCACCCAAGTTTTTGTTGTAGATGACCCATTAAAGGTAGACAACATAAATCTATTGCCTTTGATTTCTCTTCCTGCAGGGTCTCTTCTCTTCCTTCAACTGGATGAAATGAGGGAAAGCTAGAGTCTCCTTGAAGGCTCTAGGTTGAGATCTGTATGTTAGTCATCAATATTTTTACCTATTTTTATGACTAGATTCCTTGGCTAAGTTTTCTAGAAGCTAATCTAAATCTGTCAATTTGTCATCTAGAAAACACCTCAAACAAATTTTTGTCTTCCTACCCCTCTCCTTCAGCCTATAATGATAAAAAACCTTCACTTTCCCCACTTATCTCAATTCAACAAAGCCTCCCTGTCTATAGCTGTTATAGGTTTGTCTCTCTACCATCAAAATCCTTTGTTTTTCATGCAACTCACTATCCAACATTTAACAAAGTGTCTACCCCTCTCTCACTCATCACTTATTCATGTGATAACCTACTCATTCCCAAGAAGCCATTTAAAATCCATGAAAAAGTATGTAGGTCTAGGTGATGGTGTTTTAGGGAAAATTCCTTGGCGAGACTGTTTGAGCAAAAAACCCTGTCTTCAATATCTGTCAGCCATCATGTCTTGTTATTTTCCAAAGAAAAACCCTTGTCTATCCCTAGGTCATGCACCATCAAAGAGCTCACTTTTTTTTGTTTCTAGCAAGGCTCAGGAATGTTCAAATTAGGAAAAGAGAAGGAGTTTTCCCTGTTTGAAGAAATATGATTAGATCAAGCATGATCCCCATGAAACATCAAAGAAGCCCTCCAAAATTCAAAAGCATCTATTTTAACATCTATGTAGGGATGTAATTTACTGATAGGTCCTCATGAAGCAGAAGGCATTATGATTCAAATGATTTCATCAAGGATAAGTACCAAAGATTCACTGTTGCCTTCTATTTGTATTTTTCAACAAACACACAGAGGTCACAGTTTTGAAATAAATGAAGTTTTATAGTTTTCAGGACCTCCATCAGCAGATAAGTAGGGTGCCTTACCATAGATCTGAAGGGTCATAAAGACTGTGTTTTGGAAGCCTCCTTCAAAGAATGGGCAGAGGGTAAAGGTACAGTCTCAAAGGGCCTAGATTTGGAAAAGGTAGCCTTTCTCAAAGGTTAAAAAATGACAGATCAAAGACCTCCTTCAAGAAGAGAAAGGGCACCCCTCATAGTCCTAAAGAAACCCCCCTTGAATGACAAACATAGGATCTCTTTTGAATGATAAACATGGTTAGTCTAAAGAGCCGCAAACAGTTTGTTCATGTACATTTTTCTGTTGGTTAACAGAGGTAAAAAACAATCACCCATACAGTTTATCAAACATTGAGGACCCACAGACAACTTATTCAAGAATAGTTCTCAAATGGTAGACAGAGATGCAAAAGAACAGTGTTCACAAGGCCTCCTTCAATTATAAGTAGATGGAAAAAACACAGTGTTTAGAAGGCCTCCTTTACAAATAAGCAGAGGGCCCACAGTTATTTGAGGATATTCAAGAGTGACAAGTGAAAAGATCACAGTTTTCTCCTAGTGGTATATTAAAGGAAACAGAGAAACCAAGCAGTCTTGTGCTTAGTACCTCCATCAAATGACAATTACAAGGTTGAAAGGCTGAAGAGAAACTTCTTCAATTGATTAAAAAGGTTGGGCAAGGTTCTGTTTAAAGGGAAATTTTGCAAATGATAAACAAAAGAAGTTACAAAGCTAGTTTGTTTAAAAAACATTCCTCATACAAAACAGAGACATGCCCTTAGAAAATTGTAAGAGGTTGAAAGCCTAATGTATACATAAAGTGCCCATGCAGTTTGTCAAACAAGGCCTCCTTCATAACAAGCAGAGCGCCCACTTCCCACAGTTGCAGATGACCTCCTTCAAATAGATGGTCAGGTTTCCATTGTTAACACTGAGGTTGAAGAAAGGTATCATTAATAGACAAGTTTGAGAGATACAGTGTTTTGAACAAATGGAAAACACAACACTTGTTTCAAAGACACTGTCATAAAATACACATGGTAATGTTTTTTGTGTATCTCTTAGTGAGAAGCCTACTCATGGCACAAAGTTCAAACTTCAAAGGAGACACCTTTCAAAAATGGATAAAGCAATTGGTAAAAGGCAAGCCCTCAACAAAAGAAAGAAAAACATTTTTCTTTACAAACAGAAAGGAAAAAAGTGAGAAATCACCAAAAGGAGGGAAAAAAGGCGTTCAAAAACATTTTAAAAGAGCTATAGAAGATCTCAAAGAAGAAGGTCATCTTCTATTTTGTGCAAATTGACAAAAGAAACATTTTTCGAACCCTAGACAAGTAGTTGGCAAGAAGTTTGAAGATGGGACGCACCAGTAGGTTTGCGCAACGCGCATCTAGCATTTTTACACAACAGTTTACACACGGCGAGATGCGCCTGTAGATTTGCGCAATGCACCTGTGGTTTTCACCCACCCAGCATTCAGAGGGAACCCAGGGCCCGACCCGACAACACACGATGACGTGCAGGTGCTACACACCTGTGCCCAGGAGCATAGCACCACTCAAACAACCTCCAATTCACCTTAAAGTGGATTTTTGTCCCGTGAACTCATATCCAAAAGTAGCCATACATTTTCAAGAGGTATTTACTGATTTTCTTCGCCTAATTTTATGAGTTTGAGAGGTGTTAAGAGTCATTTTATTAAGAAAAATACACAGTCACATTGAAGGAAAAAACCACCGTTTATGCTAAAAACCACCATGTTTACAAAGAGGAAATAAAACAGTGATTAAGTAAAAAGGGCTATTGTCTGGTTGCAAAAGACCTGTTGTTGAGTAAGAAGAAAAAACCCAGTTTTTGAGAAAGGGATCATTATTAGTTGAAAGCCCTGTTTTGCTTAAGAAGCTAGGCATAGTTTTTGAAAAGGAAGAACTTAGTATTTTCAAAGCAGAAAAGGGACATTTCTTAGGAAGGAAAACTATTTTCATTAAAAATAACCTGGTTGCTAGTTAAGAAAGAGATACAGTGTTGAAGGAGGAGTTTTATTTTTAGTTCATTTGAAAGTCCTGTTTTGATAAAAGAGTGAAAGAAAGCCTAAAACAAAGTTGTGCCTCCAAATAAAGTCAGCCAGGGTGGATTTTACAAAATATTTGAGCTTGTTACAACTCAAGAAGTAAATGAATCCCCTTCAGTTCTTTTTAACTTCCATGAGGTAGGTTGCCTTGATTTCTTCCAAAATGTCAAGGAAGTCATCAATTACCCTCCCTTAACACAATTTTTCACCCTGAGGCTGCATGGAAAAAATGTCCACCTAGCAGGTCTGGACTTTAAACTCACTCCTAGGGCTGTCTCCAAAGATCCCCTATATAGGAGAAAAGTGGTTCAAACAAGCATACCTAGATCTGAATCACTATAAACCCTTTCTAAAACTATACCATCAGGATGCTTGTAAAGCTATATTTCCTTTTTCTCACTTATTGAGCAGCTATGCCCCCCTCATGAGAGTTATCATGAAGTATTTCACATGTGAAGGGAGGTTTTACTGGATTTATTCCTATCACTTCAGGCTTCTCATGCATTTCACAAGGACTCAATTGCTAAATCTCCCTTTTTTCCTCTGCAAAAGCATAGACAAGATGTCCTCCCTTGTTCAAAAGAGACCTCCTACTCAGCAAAAAGCTAGTCTTTTCCATCATTCTCTCATCAAAATCATCATCCTTCACCAGCTTGAAAATAAAGGAGTTTCTTGGGAGACTTTCATTTCTCATCCATATTTTTCCACTACCTCTTCATCTCATGGCCCATCTCACATATCCTCCTCACCCTCCACTCACTATGTCTCTCTTCCATCAAGTCAAAATAATCCTCAAAGGCAAACATCTCCCATGATTGATAGTGAAAAAGAGCAGTCTTATGAAAGCAGGAATGAGGTTAGTGATGATGAGGAACATAGGGACACTAAGAAAATGAGTGAGCAAGAACCAAGTGAAAAATCACAAGGCAGTGACCATGAGCAGCAAATTAGTAATGATGAAGAGAAACAAGCAGTGAAAATGAGCAAGGGAATAGTCATGATGAAGAGAAATAGAGCAGTGAAGAAGAGGTGCAAAGTAGTGATGATGAAGAGCAGCAAGCTAGTGGTGATAGAGAGCAAATTGAAGAGGTTCAAAGCAGTGATGAAAGGCAAAGTGATCATCAGCAACATAGTGATCAGGAGGATAGTCCTCAAGGGAAAAATGAAGATCCTAAGCAAGGTATTGATGATGAACATCAAAAAAGTCCTCAAACAAAGAGTGAGGGAGGTGACCATGGTGGTAGCCGACACACAGAGTCTAAAGGAGACAATCATAATGAAGGAAGCCCTCAACAAGTTCAAGATAGTGATGAGGGTAAACAAGGCAGTCTATAGGAAGACAATAAATATGGTCAAATAGAAGAAAAGGATCATGAAGCTAACAACCCTAAAGAACATTTTCTAAACAACACTGATGAGGTTGAAGGCAACATCTGTCAAGAGGTTCAAAACAGTGATAAAGGTGAATCTGGCAGCCCCAAGAAAACTCAAAATAGTGAGCAGGGTAGCCAAGAAGATGATGATGAAGGCAGCCATGTGAAAAATCAAGTTGAACAAGGGAAAGTAATGAAACCTCCTCTCTCTTCACCTCAACACAGGAAAGAGCATGTGCTAGCTTACTCTCCTAGGCAAGGGGCCATGACTCTTCCTCCAAAAGTGGTGAAGCCTAAAAACACCAAATCCACAAAGAAGAAAATCACTCCAGCAGTGACTAGCAATGTCACCAGAGCACTAAGGAGTAGAGGAAAATTTCCTAAGAAGAGTATTGTTGAATTTCCAAAGAGAAAAAGGACAAATAAGTCTATCCAAGGTAAGGGTAAAGAAAAAGATGAACAACAGGAGAGTAGTCATGAAAAAGAAAGGGAGTTTGACATCATACAAATAGAAAGTGATGTTGGAGATGATGGAGCTAGAATTCTTGAGTCACTTTTGCAAAATAGAGAAGCCCAAATCCATGACCTAGAAACTGATCTAGAAAGGTCAAAGGACCTCATACATTCTCTACAAATGAAAAACAAACAAATGAGTGGGAAAATGGAAATTTATGAAGCCCAAGCATTCAAATACCAAAGGGAAGCATACAAAGCACAAGTCAAGCTTGAAGAGCGTATGGAAAAATTTGATGATATTGAGGAAGAAGAGCAGCCAGTAAGAAAAATGCCTAAGACTATGGGTCTTAGGAAGGCTTTGGAGAAACAGAAGGAAGAAGAAGCAGCCCTTGTTTGATCTTATCCTCTCACACAATTTCTTGCCCAAGAAATAGAAAATGATAAAGAATCATGGCTTGAAAGAGCCAACAAGCATTTGGATGATAAATTAGAGAAAGCAAACATAAACTTGGGTTTACATAGGAAGATTACCGGGCACTATAATAAATTGAACCAATTTGCCCGAAGAAAGCTCAAACTTGCTCAAGAAAGGCTCAGAACTGCTCGAAAGAGGCGCCCAGTGGAAAAAGTGTAAAAGGACATATCTAGGCTTGAAATATTGGCTTCCACCTCCTTTCATGCTTCTAAGAACCCATAAGGTGCTTGCTCACCAAAATTGAGCAATTTTTTACATGATTTTGTTTTTTTGTGTTTTTTGGCCCAAATTGCACATTTTTCTAGGCGCTGCCATGAGTGGTAGGAGCATCCTCAGCTCATGAAAGTCATTTTTTTGGATGCATTAAATTTGGGGGCAGCTACTCACAAGGTTTCAGATCAAAATGAGGTGTTTTGGTCCCCCAAAGAGGAAAAAATCAGTCAAATTTCACCTTTCTGCCTCACATATCAGCAAATGAGACCCTCCTGGGTTTTTTCACTCAATCCACATTTTGAAAGACCTCTAGGGATAATTTTGGGAAAAATAAAGTATTTTCAGAAACTAGACATACAGGGCTTTCCAACGAGCTATCACAGGCCTCGTTTTGACATCAGGTGGTCCCTTAAACGTTGTCTGCAAAACATGCTTTTTTCTGCTGCTATGCTCCTGTAACATTTTGGCTTAAAAGATAGTTTTCTAAATATGATCATCCAAATGTGCGTTTAGCTATTTTTAGCTCTTGTCAGTAGTATAAAGACTTTTTACTTGTCATTTTTAGCATTTTAAGATATTTTGTGCCTTGGGCTTTGCAAAGCATGAAGGACAAAATCATATATTTGTATTAGGCCAATGGGCTTCTAGTTGCTCTAGGTGGTTCTCCTCATCTTTGGCCTATATAATCCAAGAGGATTCAGTGTAACCAGAGGATGAACTTGATGTTATAGAGCAATACATATCATTACAAGCTTTGAAGGAATACTTTGTCTCATGAAGTGGATGATCTCTTGTTTGACTTGGATGGTGAAGAAGGACTGTTTGTAGGATTCCATGGCTTGGTGAATGGTATTTTTTTCCTTATCTGTTATGTTTCCTTAGTTTATCATACATGTTTTCATGCTTCTTGCTTGCTATAGTTCAGTAAAGAATAGATTTGAGATATGCCCATGGAGGCACCTCAAGTTTCCTGATTCATTACAACTTCTATGTTTTCATCTTTCTTGGTTATGTCAAAGAATTCTTAACTACTCTATGATACCCTAAGGACTTGTTATCAATTTCATTAATGGTTATTATGTATGCTATATAGTATGATTCACAGTATGCCCTGATTACTCATATCTAGTCAAAACCCCATCACTGAAATCTTTCTGTGAATTATTGGTTGTCTTAGTTAAGTCAAAGAGGTCTTGTTTCGATCTTGCCCTTTTCCCATGCTCTGCAGTCTTATTTCAACGTTCCCAATAGCTCAAAATATGATGTTTAGGAGTTCCCTCTTCATAGATTGAGTTGTTTTTTTGTCTTATTTGTTTTCCCAAAAGTATGAAGGTGATTTTCCCAAAGTTAGAGGGTCTTATACTTCTATGCATCCCCAAATTTTTTATTTTATACATCTATCAGTTTGAGTTTCATTTATTATGATTAATGATCAGCCCTACCACATGATGTTTTCTGTTTAACTATTCATGCTCAAAACCTCTTTGTCCTTCACAAAATTAGTGTCCATCTCATTTCACTTTCACCCAAAGAATCCATTTATCTCGACCAAATTGGCCCTAAAATATACCTTGTCCACCATTAGAGACAGTCTTGACCTTATCAACCCCATAGCCTAGTTGATCTGACAATATTTTTATCTATTTATCCTTTGATTAGTTCTCCCTCAAAAAACCTAAAACAAACCAGAACATACCTAACAACTAGCCTAAAATCAAATACATAGAAATCAAACAAGTTTACATCCTTTGCATAATAGAGAGAGCCCTCTCTAAGTCCAGGAAGGCTAGGCCCTAGGGCTCCAAAGTTGGTTTGATGTTACCCTGTCACTTGGCTTGCCAATCTGCCAAATCACGTGACCCTAACATAGTGGCAATCACGGTGGGACATTCCGAGTTAGTGACAATCTAAGTACACCTTAGGACTCCAGAAATCCCTTGTCTTCAAGAATATCTAGTGAATCAGCCACCTCATCGCCACACTAACATAATGGCGATCATGGTGGGGCCTACTAAGTGCATAAAATTCTAGCAAACTCTTGTAGACTCATTAGTCCTTCAAAATTAAAATCAGACAAACATCCTATAAAATCATTTAGAGTAAACTCTTATTGTTTCACCATCTTAGTAAAATGATGAACCAAGTTTAGGACACTCTTACAAACTAGGCTACATATAAAAACTCTCAGAAAACCCCAAAAACATCCCTATATTGGATTTTTCTCAGTTATTGGTGGTGGACCATAAATACATATCTCTAAAAAACAAAAAAACATCCACCTGACAACTCCACTAGCCCCAGGAGGCCTAATACTCCACAAAAACCAAAAATCTCATAAATCATTCTATCCTGTTGACTTGCCTTTCCAGAAAGCACAAAGTTCATGATGCAGCCTCTGAAATCAGTGACAAACTAAGTACAACTTAGGGATTCAGAAATATTCATCTAAACATAGGAAATCAACAAAATAACTTAAAGAAAAGAACTATAGCTTTCTCGACAATCTAGAAAACTGTTGAACTGAGTTTTAAGTCATTCTTACAAGTTTTCACATAAAATTTTTCTAGAAAAGAATTTTCCTAAAAAACATCTTTGTCTATATTGGTGGTGGACCATTAACCTCAAGAACATCCACCTAGCGACTCCACTAGCCTTCTTTTAGTTTTTACCTTACTCGCATCCACAAAACCCCTAGAGAGGACAAACATCCAAAAAAAAATTCACAACTATCACCCTCTCTGAATTTTGACTTTGAAATATGGCTTCACTAAGAATTAATACCAGATCTCACCCAGACCCTAATCCCCCTATCATAGTAGACGACCTAGAAAATATTTTATGGAAAACTTCTGAGACTGGTAACTTAGCTACTGATAGGGCCATCCACAAAGCAAGATATGTACCGAAACATCTTACATCCTTGCAAGATTCCCAGTTTGACTTAAGTTCAGCAAAAGCCCTTTTTAGAAGCAATTCGCAAAGCAAAATCAACCTTGCTGATGTTGAGCCCTTAGATTGGCAACAGAGTCCTAGAAAAGAAGCCTCACCCACTACACCTCCTGATTTTAATATTCTCCACCACTTTGGCTCTTATCACACCAAATTTTCTCAAAATCAGTCTACAAGTCCAAGTACCTCCGCCACACCCATTCATACCACCACTGTGCAAATCACCTCATCCCATACTACAAGTCCTCATACTGGAAATCTACCATCAAATCCTGTCATGGCCGCTTGGTATGCGCCCTTAGTGTTACCACAGCCTTTGGTACCTTTGCAAAATGATCATCAATCCAAAATCCCGCATTTCACTAGAGCTGAGGCTACTACTGCCCAACAACATGTAGATAGAATCAGTGATGCCTTTGAATACATGGAAATAGAAGATGAGACCATAAGAATGAGAATGTTTTCCCAAAGCCTAGGCGGAGAACCCAAGAAGTGGTTTAAATACTTAGCTCCTAACAGCATACATGATCTCCCAGCACTTTACCAAATTTTCATAAACAGGTGGGAAATCAGGAAAAACCCCATCCAACTCCTTTTCGAATATAAAAATCTTAAAAGGAATATGGGGGAAAGTGTTCAAGACTATTGCATAGGTTCAACAGTGTCTATAACGCCCTTCCACCTAGCATGAAACCTCCACTTAGCTAAGCACTAGTAAAATTTCCCGAAGGTTTTGATCCGGATATGACATACCAACTAAGAGAAAGAGACCTTGCAACTTTAGAAGAAATGAAAATGGTGGCTGTTAGTGCTGAAGCCAACCTGGCTGAGAACAGAGCTAGGATGAGATCAGAAAAGAAATTCACTTACCGAGATGAGGCCATGCCTTCAAATTCTTCCTTAGATCCCAGAATAGAAAACCTGGTTAAGACCCCGGAGAGAATATAGGAAAGAATGAATCTAAATGAAAAATCACCTCTTAAGGACAACCAGCCAAATCCTCAAAACAGAAGCCAGAACCAAAACTTTAGAAGAGACCCGCCTTAAATCAAACCAAGGGAAAATGAGCAACAGATCAGGCCACCTTTCCAAGAAAACTATGTTGATGAGGTAGAAAGAGATATGGAACCACTTGATGAAAATCACTTAAACTTGATAGGTTCTAATAGCAAGGGTGAGGTTTTCCTCATAGAAGAAGAAGAAGTTTTCTTCTCCTCAAACAAAAATGAAATAAATTATGAGGACCCCGAAGATCCTAAAATAGGGTTACAAAATGCCATAATGGAAGCTCATAGGCAATATGATCTTAGGAGTAAGAGAAACCAAGACAAGTCTAAAAAGGGTAGCTCAGACACTGCTGTTACAAAAACCCCCGATACCATTCTTAAAAGAACAACAGACAGTAACAAAATCATGGCTAAGAGAACTGACCAAAACAAAGAAAAAGCTAGCCAGGAAAGCCTTGATCCCAACTGTCCCAATACCTCTACCGATATTCCCAAAACAACTATATTGAACGAAACCCTGAATCAAAATCAGCAAATCAATAATATAGAAGAATTTATGGTTGAGTGAACTGAGATGAATATGAGCAAAACCCAAGCACCTTTTAGTTTCAAAGGAAAAATTTCCAAGATCAAGGTAACCATACCCCTCACTGAGCTAGTGACTATAGATAGGCACATATCTAAAATATTTAAAGTCTTGAACATAGAAAATGATGCAGATACTTTAAATATGAAAGACGACAAACCCGAGCTTTTATTTGGTCCCAAAATAGAAGGAGAATATCAAGAAGGAACTTTTTCCCCATTCTATGTAAGTTTGAACATCCATGATAAGATATTACATAATGTCATGTTCGATTTCGGTGCTTCCCATATCCTCATGCCTAAAATGGTCATGGAGAGTTTGGGCCTAGAGGTAACTAAACATTACAAAGAATTGTACTCATTTGATTCAAGTAGGGTCAAATGCTTAGGCCTGATAAATAACCTTTGTTTCACTCTAACACAAATACCGGCTAAAAGCTTAGTCATGGACGTAGTGGTGGCCGATATTCCTCATAAATATGGAATGATATTATCAAGATCATGGGCCACCAAAATACGAGGTAGCCTCCAAATGGACATGTCATTCGCTACCATCTTGGTCTTTAAAAAAAATAGGAGGTTGTACCAAGAAACTCACATGAAATATATGGTAAGCAACCTAGATAGGCCAAACAATATGCCAGTTTATTCCATTCATTCCAATTTATATTCTTTTATCTTATAAAATGAAAGTGATATAAATGAGCAGATAAAAGGAAATAAAGGAGAATTAAAACCGTCGGAACAACATCACTCATCCCCAGATAAAGAAATTGATGATAAAAAATCTAAGAAACCTGAAAAACAACTTAGTAACACACATGAAAAGGAAACTCTTTGGAGTATAAACTTTGATGGTTCCTGTGGAAAAACTGGTTCAGGGGCTGGCATCTGGATACACAATACTAATGAAGGTCATTATTTCAGATTAGAATTCCAATGTACCAATAACATTACGGAATATGAGGCCCTTCTCCTTGGTCTACACTTACTCAAAGACTTAGGTGCTAAGAAAATATCAGCCCAGGGAGATTCAAAACTTGTAATTAGACAAATCAAAGGTGAATATTCGGCAAAAAACTCAATACTAAGAGAATACATGAATCCATCATTAGACATCCTTAAAACCTTCGAAAGATATGAACTCACTTATATTCCTAGGACTCAAAATAACCTAGCCAATGATCTCGCTTTTGCCGCAAACAATTTCCAAAAACCATTTGTAAACAAACAATACAGTATCCAAGTCAAACATCGTCCTATAGTACTAGACAACATTGACCATTGGCAAATATTCAAAGATGATGAACAAATTGATGACTTTTTGCAATCCAGAAATGAGTTTGAAATGACTAAAAAAAACTTAGAACATCAAGAAAGAAGTGTTTACAAAAATGAAGACCAGAAGCCATATTTACCTTCTCTAACATATATAAACTTGATTAATCATCCTTATGAAGTTGAAACATGTGAGGACCTATACCAAAGAGAGGTTGAAGTCCTACACTATGAAAATGACACCATACCTAGAGGACTTGCACCCTTATAAGAATTGTTTGATTTTAATGATGTGGCCAAAAAACCAAAAATGGAATCTATTGAGGTTAATATAGAATAATATAACATAGGAAGCATAGAAGAACTAAAAATGATCAAAATTTCCAAAAATCTCCCTCCTCACATAAAATAGAAATACATTGAGTTGTTTAAAGAATTTAAAGATGTGTTCGCATGGGGATACCAAGATTTGAAATCATACGACACAAGCATTATTCAACACAAGATCCCCCTCAAAGAAAACCAGAAACCTTTCAAACAAAAGTTGAGGAGAATAAATCTCATCTTACTGCCTTCAATTGAAAAGGAAATAAAAAATATGTATGATGCCAGGAGAATAGTCTCCCTTAGGTACTCTGAGTGGGTTTCAAACCTGGTATCAGTCAGGAAAAAGACCGGTGACATTAGACTTTGTATTGACTTCTGAAATCTGAATAGAGCCTCTTTAAAAGACAACTATCCTTTACCCAAAATGGACCACATACTTCAAAAGGTGGTTGGTGCTAAAAGAATCTCATTACTTGACGATTTTTCCAAATACAACCAAGTGCTAGTTTTTCCTAGTGATCAACACAAAACTGCTTTCACCATGCCTTGGGGAACTTTCATGTATGTTAAAATGCCTTTTGGATTAATGAATGCTGGTGCCACATTTCAAAGAGCCATTGACATATATTTCTCAAAAGACATTGGTTATTTCATAGTCATATATCTGGACGACATCACAATATATTCCAAATCAGATGAAGAGCATCTGATTCACCTGAGAAAGGTTTTTGAAAAGTGTAGAAAATATGGTTTATCTCTGAACCCCAAGAAAACACTTTTCGGTCTCAAAGAAGGAAAGCTCCTAGGGCACATCATTTCTGAATATGGAATAAAAATAGATCCCAAAAGGATCGAAGGCATACTGCAAATCAGTCACCCCAGAAACATTAAGGATTTGCAATCTTTATTCATAAGAATTAATTTCTTAAGAAGATTCATCCCAAATCTTGCCGAAATTTTGAGAGATATCACAAACATGTTAGAAAAGGAATTTGGACTTAAATGGACTATAGAAGCCAAAAAATCTTTTGAATTGGTCAAAAGAGCACTCACCGAAACACCAGTTCTAATAAGTCCTGATTTCACCAAATATTTTTACATTTTCTCATTTGCATCTGAACACATGGTAGCCGTGGTATTGTTACAAAAGAACGTAGCAGGGCAAGAACAACCCATAGAATTTTTTAGCAAAGCCCAAAGAGATGCTCCCTTAAAATATACTATCATGGAAAAACAAGAATTCACATCGATAAAAGCACTGAAAGACTTCCGATTTTATATCTTACATTCTCACATCATTGCTTTTGTTCCCCATACCATCATCAAAGATATATTAAATCAAGATCCCGATGGTAAAAGAGTAAAGTGGATTGCTATCATCGTAGAATATGACTTAGAAATCAGACCCACCAAACTTGTTAAGGGACAAGGACTCACAAGACTAATGGCTGAAACAAACCTCCAAGCATTGGATATAATTTTTTTTGACACCTTAGAAGAACAGGAAGAATGCACAGTTCCTCAGGTTGAAGAAATATTTTTAAATTTTCCTTGGTATGATGATATTCTTTATGTGTTATCTTATCTCAATGCTCCTCCGACCTTATCAAAGACTAAAGCAAGATTCCTCAAACAAAAATATTTAAATTTTTTTATTCTAGATGGACTTATGTATTGGAAAAATCCCACTGGTATGTTTCTTAAATGTTTTCTTGAGGATGATGCAGAAAAAATTATGCACGAAATGCACGAAGGAGAATGCGGAGGACATATCTATTGGAAAACCACAGCCAAAAAAATCCTTAGAGCCAGTTACTATTGGCCTACCTTGTTCCCTGACACTCATAAACTTGTTATGACATGTCATAAATGCCAAATTTTTGATGGCAAGAAAAATATTTTTCCTTTGCCCTTACATCCCATCATAGTTGAAGGTCCTTTCCAGCAATGGGGTTTAGATTTTATTGGGTAAATACAACCTTCTTCATCTACTCAACACAAATGGATCCTCACAGCCACTGATTAATTTACCAAATGGATAGAAGCCATACCCTCTAGGAATGCCACTGATTGAGTCATCATCAAGTTCCTAGAAACCAACATTTTATCTAGATTCGATTGTCCTAGGAAAATCATCACTGATAACGCTGTTGCCTTTTCCTCCAAAAGAATGGTTGACTTCTGTTACAAATATCATATTACATTAGGTCATTCCACAGCTTATTCCCCCCAAGGTAATGGTTTAGCTGAGTCCTCTAACAAAAGCCTAGCCAACATCATTAAGAGGCTTCTTGAACAAAATCAAAAAGCATGGCATGGAAAACTAGTACATGCACTATGGGCTGATAGACTAACCACCAAAAAATCAATCGGTATGTCTCCCTATCAACTAGTGTATGGAATGGATGCCATTTTTCCGACATCTTTAGGGGTTCCAGTGATGAAAATATTACAAGAAATTCAAATAGAATAAAATGACATGCAAGGATAAATCAGCCTATCCATTTACAACAAACAAGAGAGGAAGTTTACCAAAGGACTCAGTTAGCGCAAGATAAGATGAAAAATATTTTTGAAAGAAGGAACAAAGAAAATGATTTTCAAATTGGGGATAAAGTATTAAAATGGGATTCCGAAAGAGAGGATAAAGGAAAGCATGGTAAGTTTGAAAACTTATGGAAAGGGCCTTTCATTATCAGTTCAATTAGTGGAAACAATGCTTTTTTCCTGTAAGAACCTAACGGGACTGAAACTTTTGGAGGTCTTGTAAATGGTAGGACACTAAAAATTTAATTTTGTCAAGAGCTCCAGTTTTAAAATTTTCACTCATTGTAAATATCACTGTTTGAAGAAATAAATGAAAAACAAAAAATACAAAAGCAGTAGAAAAGTTGAAAAGAGGGAATTTTTAAAAACAACAGAAAAGCCCCATGTTCAAAAAATAGTCATGCTGAAATTGCGCAAGTCTAAATGCCACTACTAGTGCTCAAAAGATATCTTGTTCAGTTATCAAGCCTAATCATAACTGGACATGTTTTAAATTGATTGCTGATAAGAATTGATAGTCAAATTATGTAAGCTTGAGTTGTCAATGAAAGTAGATTAGGAAAAGATACTGGTTCCACACGCTCAAAACAGAACTAAAGAGGAAAACAAGGATGAAAAAAAACTATGTATCCTAGCCCTGATTTTTCTAAATCTCATTTTTTGCAAAAATAATATTTGTGTGTAGCTTGTATTTTATGCCACAAACACATGAAAAATCAGACCGTCTAATCCTGATTTGGTCATTTTTCAATTTCATGTTTTATTTTAGTGAATGAAATCTTATCAAACAGCTTAATCTTGACAGTCGATCTAGCATAGGTAGAGAAATCAAAGGATTTCATCAATTTAATCTAAACTCCTAGAAGATATAAGTGCAGAATTAGATAGTTTTCCTTTTTTCAAAAATATCATGTCAAAAGGTTTCTAGTCCAAGCGCACCTAAAGAAGAAAAAATGTTAGGGGATATAGCTGGGTAGGTAGAGATGAGGTTGATGCTAATCATGCTGTAAATTTTCAGAAATATCATCAAGAGAGAGAGAAATTTGTGCCAATGGATAAGGCGCTGGTCTTCACAAGCCAGAGATCTGCAATTCTGGACACCTCTTGAAAGGGAGCTACCCTCCCCAAATGGAGCCACTATTAGTCATCAGTATTTTTACCTGTTTTGATGACTAGATTCCTTGGCTGATTTTTCTAGAAGCTAATCCAAATCTATCAATTTTTCATCTAGAAAACACCTCAAACAAATTTTTGTCTTCCTACCCCTCTCCTTCAGCTGATAATAAGAAAAACCCTTCAGTTTCCCTACCTATCTCAATTCAGGAAAGCATCCTCATCTATATCTGTTATAAGTTTGTCTCTCTACCATAAAAATCCTTTGTTTTTCATGCAACTCACTGTCCAACATTTAACAAAATCTCTACCCCTCTCTCACTGATCACTTTTTCATGTGATAATCTACTCATGCCCAAGAAGCCATTCAAAATCCATGACAAAGTATGTAGGTCTAGGTGATGGTGTTTTAGGGAAAATTCTTTGGCGAGACTGTTTGAGCCAAAAACCCTGTCCTCAATATCCGTCAGCCATCATGTCTTGTTATTTGCCAAAGAAAAACCCTTTTCTATCCCTAGGTCACGCACCATCAAAGAGGTCACTTTGTTTTGTTTCTAGCAAGGCTCAGGAATGTTCAAATCAGGAAAAGAGAAGGAGTTTTCCCTGTCTGAAGAAATATGATTAGATCAGGCATGATCCCCATGAAACATCAAAGAAGCCCTCCAAACTTCAAAAGCATCTGTTTTTACATCTCTACAGGGATGTAATTTACTGACAGGTCCTCATGAAGCAAAAGGCATTATGATTAAAATGATTTCATCAAGGATAAGTACCAAAGATTCATTGTTGCCTTCTATTTGTATTTTTCAAACAAACACACAGAGGTCACAGTTTTGAAATAAATGAATTTTTATAGTTTTTAGGACCTCCATCAGCAGATAAGTAGGGCGCCTTACCATAGATCTGAAGGGTCACAAAGACTTTGTTTTGGAAACCTCCTTCAAAGAATCGGGAGAGGGTAAAGGTACAATCTCAAAGGGCCTACATTTGGAAAAGGTAGACTTTCTCAAAGGTTAAAAACTGACAGATCAAAGACCTCCTTCAAGAGGAGAAAGGGCACCCCTCACAGTCCTAAAGAAACCCCCCTTGAATGAAAAACACAGGATCTCTTTTGAATGATAAACATGGTTAGTCTAAAGAGCCACAAACAATTTGTTCATGGAAATTTTTCAGTTGGTTGGCAGAGGTAAAAAAAAATCACCCATACAGTTTATCAAACATTGATGATCCATAGACAACTTATTCAAGAATAGTTCTCGAATGGTAGACAGAGATGAAAAAACACAGTGTTCACAAGGTCTCCTTCAATTATAAGCAGATGGAAAAAACACAGTGTTTACAAGGCCTCCTTCACAAATAAGCAGAGTGCCCACAGTTGTTTGAGGATATTCAAGAGTGACAAGTGAAAAGATCATAGTTTGCTCCTAGTGGTCTATTAAAGGAAATAGAGAAAACAAGCAGTCTTTTGCTTAGTACCTCCATCAGATGATAGTTACAAGGTTCAAAGGCTAAAGAGAAACTTCTTCAATTGATTAAAAAGTTTGGGCAAGGTTCTGTTTAAAGGGAAATTTTTCAAATGATAAACAAAATACGTTACAAAGCTAGTTTGTTTAAAAAACAGAGACAGGCCCTTAGAAAATTGTAAAAGGTTGAAAGCCTAATGTATACATAAAGTGCCCATGCAGTTTTTCAAACAAGGCCTCCTTCATAACAAGCAGAGGGTCGACTTCCCACAATTGCAGATGACCTCCTTCAAAATGAGCAGATGGTCAGGTTTCCATTGTTAACACTGAGGTTGAAGAAAGGTGTCATTAATAGACAATTTTGAGAGATATAGTGTTTTGAACAAATGGAAAACACAACACTTGTTTCAAAGACACTCTCATAAAATACACATGGTAATGTTTGTTGTGTATCTCTCAGTGAGAAGCCTACTCATGGCACGAAGTTCAAACTTCAAAGGAGACACATTTCAAAAATGGATAAAGCAATTGGTAAAAGGAAAGCCCTCAAAAAATAGAGAAAAACATTTGTCTTTACAAACAGAAAGGAAAAAAGTGAGAAATCACCAAAAGGAGGGAAAAAGAGGTGTTCAAAAACATTTTAAAATAGCTATAAAAGCTCTCAAAGGAGAAGGTCATCTTCTATTTTGTGCAAAGGGACAAAAGAAACGTTTTTCGAACCTTGGAAAAGCAGTTGGCAAGAAGTTTGAAGATGCGACATGCCTGTAGGTTTGCGCGACGTGCATGTAGCGTCTTTAAACATCAGTTTACACACGGCGTGATGCGCCTATAGATTTTCGCGATGCGCTTGTGGTTTTCACCCGCCCAGCATTCAGAGGGAACCCAGGGCCCGACTTGACAACACACGACGGCGTGCAAGTGCTACGCGTCTATGCCTAGGAGCGTAGCACCTCTCAGACAACCTCCAATTCACCTTAAAGCAGATTTTTTCCCCGTGAAATCATCTCCAAAAGCAACCATACATTTTCAAGAGGTATTTACTAATTTTATTCACCTAGTTTTATGAGTTTGGGAGGTGTTAAGAGTCATTTTATTAAGAAAAAGACACAGTCCCATTGAAGGAAAAAAACACTGTTTATGCTAAAAACCACTATGTTTAAAAAGAGGAAACATAACATTGATTAAGGAAAAAGGGCTATTGTCTAGTTGCAAAAGACTTGTTGTTGAGTAAGAAGAAAAAACCCACTTTTTGAGAAAGGGATCATTATCAGTTGAAAGCCCTATTTTTCTTAAGAAGCCAGGAATATTTTTTGAAAGGGGAGAACTAAATATTTTCAAAGAAAAAAAGGCACAGTTCTTAGGAAGGAAAACTATTTTCATTAAAAAGAACTTGGTTTGTAGTTAAGAAAGAGATACAGTGTTGAAGGAGGAGTTTTATTTTTAGTTCATTTGAAAGTCCAGTTTTGATAAAAGAGTAAAAGAAAGCGTAAAACAAAGCTATGCCTCCAAAGAAAGTAAGCCAGGGTGGATTTCACAAAATATTTGAGCCTGTTACAACTCAAGAAGTAAATGAATATCCTTAAGTTCTTTTTAACTTCCATGAGGTAGGCTGCCTTGATTTCTGCCAAAAATTCCAGGAAGTCACGAATTACCCTCCCTTAACACAAGTTTTCGCTTTGAGGCTGCAAGGAAAACATGTCCACCTAGCAGTTCTGGACTTTAAACTCACTCCTAGGGCTGTCTCCAAAGCAACTAAGATCCCCTATATAGGAGAAAAGTGTTTCAGACAAGCATACCTAGATCTGAATCACTATAAAACCTTTCTAAAACCAGACCATCATGATGCTTGCCTAGCTATATTTTTTTTTTCTCACTTACTGAGAAGCTATGCCCCCCCCATGAGAGTTATCATGAATTATTTCACATGTGAAGGGAGGTTTTCCTGGATTTATTCCTATCACATCAGGCTTCTCATGCATTTCATAAGGACTCAATTGCTAAATCTCCCTTTTTTCCTCTGCAAAAGCATAGACAAGATGTCTTCCCTTGTTCAAAAGAGACCTCCTACTCAGCAAAAAGCTATTATTTTCCATCATTCTCTCATCAAAATCATCATCCTTCACCAGCTAGAAAAGAAAGGAGTGTCTTGGGAGACTTTCATTTATCATCCATATTTTGCCACTACGTCTTCATCTCATGGCCCATCTCACATATCCTCCTCAACCTCCACTCACTATGTCTCTCCTCCATCAAGTCAAAAAACTCCTCAAAGGAAAACATCTCTCATGATTGATAGTGAAAAAGAGCAGTCTTATGAAAGTAGGCATGAGGTTAGTGGTGATGAGGAACATAGGGACACTAAGAAAATGAGTGAGCATGAACGAAGTGACAAATCACAAGGCAGTGACCATGAGCAGTAAATTAGTAATGATGAAGAGAAACAAAGCAGTGAAAATGAGCAAGGGAATAGTGATGATGAAGAGAAACAGAGCTGTGAGGAAGAGGTGAAAAGTAGTGATGATGAAGAGCAGCAAGCTAGTGGTGATAGAGAGAAAATTGAAGAGGTTTGAAGCAGTGATGAAATACAAAGTGGCCATCAGCAACACAGTGATTAGGAGGATAGTCCTTAAGGGAAAAATGAAGATCCTAAGCAAGGTATTGATGATGAACAGAGAAAAAGTCCTCAAACAGACAGTGAGGGAGGTGACAGCATGCAAAGTGACCATGGTGGCAGCCCACACATAGAGTCTAAAGGAGACAGTCATAATGAAGTCAACCCTCAACAAGTTCAAGACAATGATGAGGGTAAACAAGGCAGTCTACAGGCAGACAGTAAAGATGGTCAAACAGCAGAAAAGGATCATGAAGCTAACAGCCCTAAAGAAAATTTTATAAACAACACTGATGAGGTTGAAGGAAACATATGTCAAGAAGTTCAAAATAGTGATAAAGGTGAATCAGGCAGCCCCAAAAAAACTCAAAACAGTGAGTAGGGCAGCCAAGCAGATGATGATGAAGGCAGCGATGTGAAAAAACAAGTTGAAAAATGGAAAGTAATGAAACCTCCTCTCTCTTCTCCTCAACACAGCCAAGATCATGTGCTAGCTGCCTCTCCTAGGCAAGGGACCATGACTCTTCCTCCAAAAGTGGTGAAGCCTAAAAACACCAAATCCACAAAGAATAAAATCACTCCAGCAGTGACTAGCAAAGTCACTAGAGCGCTAAGGAGTAGAGGCAAATTTCCTAAGAAGAGTATTGTTGAATTTGCAAAGAGAAAAAGGACAAAGAAGTCTATCCAAGGCAAGGGTAAAGAAAAAGATGAACAACAAGAGAGTAGTCATGAAAAAGAAAGGGAGTTTGACATCATACAAATAGACAGTGATGCCAGAGATGATGGAGCTAGAATTCTTGAGTCACTTTTGCAAAACAGAGAAGCCCAAATCCATGACCTAGAAACTGATCTAGAAAGTTCAAAGGACCTCATACATTCTCTACAAATTCAAAACAAACAAATGAGTGGGCAAATGGAAATTTATGAAGCCCGAGCATTCAAATACGAAAGGGAAGCATACAAAGCACAAGTCAAGCTTGAAGAGCATATGGGAAAATTTGATGATATTGAGGAAGAAGAGCAGCCAATAACAAAATGGCCTAAGATTATGGGTCTTAGGAAGGCTTTGGAGAAATAGAAGGAAAAAGAAGTAGCCCTTGTTCGATCTTATCCTCTCACACAATTTCTTGCCCAAGAAATAGAAAATGATAAAGAATCATGGCTTGAAAGAGCCAACAAGAATTTGGAGGATAAATTAGAGAAATCAAACAGAAACTTGGGTTTGCAAAGGAAGATGACCAGGCACTACAAGAAATTGAAACAATTTTCCAGAAGAAACCTCAAACTTGCTCAAGAAAGGCTCAAAACTGCCCGAAAGAGGCACCCAGTGGAAAAAGTGGAAAAGGACATATCTAGGTTTGAAATATTGGCCTCAGCCTCCTTGCATGATTCTAAGAACCCATAAGGGGCTTGCTCGCCAAAATTGAGCAATTTTTGACATGATTTTGGTTTTTTGTGTTTTTTGGCCCAAATTACACATTTTTCTAGGCGCTTCCATGAGTGCTAGGAGCATCCTCAGCTCATCAAAGTCATTTTTTTGGATGTATTAAGTTTTGGGGCAGCTACTTACAAGTTTTCAGATCAAAAGGAGGTGTTTCGGTCCCCCAAAGAGGCAAAAATCAGTCAAATTTCACCTTTCTGCCTCACATATCAGTAGATGAGACCCTCCTGGGTTTTTCCACTCAATCCACATTTTGACAGAATTCCAGGGATAATTTTTAGAAAAATAAAGTAGTTTCCGAAACTAGACATCCAGGGATTTCTAGCGAGCTATCATGTGCCTCGTTTCGACATCAGGAGGTCCCTCAAACGTTGTCTTCAAGACAGGCTTCTTTCTGCTACTACGCTCCTGTAGCATTTTGGCTTAAAAAGCAGTTTTTTGAATATGATCATCCAAATGTGCATTTAGCTATTTTTAGCTCTTGTCAGTAGTATAAATAATTTTTACTTGTCATTTTTAGCATTTTAAGATATTTTTGAAGATATTTTGTGCCTTGGGCTTTACAAAGCCTCAAGGACAAAATCATATATTTGTATTAGGCCAATATCCTTCTAGTTGCTCTAGGTGGTTCTCCTCCTCTTTGGCCTATATAATCCAAGAGGATTCATTGTAACCAGAGGCTGAACTTGATGTTATAGAGCAATACATAGAATTACAATCTTTGAAGAAATACTTTGTCTCATGAAGTGGATGATGTCTTGTTTGACTTGGTTGGTGGAGAAGGGTTGTTTGTAGGATTCCATGGCTTGGTGAATGGTATTGTGTTTCTTATCTGTTATGTTTCCTTAGTTTATCATACATGTTTTCATGCTTCTTGCTTGCTGTAGTTTAGTAAAGAATAGATTTGAGATATGCCCATGGAAGCGCCTCAAGTTTCCTGATTCATTACAGCTTCTATGTTTTCATCTTTCTTGGTTATGTCAAAGAATTCTTAACTGCTCTTTGATACCCTAAGGACTTGTTATCAATTTCATTAATGGTTATTATGTATGCTATCTAGTATGTTTCACGGTATGCCCTACTTACTCATAGCTATTCAAAACCCCATCACTGAAATATTTCTCTGAATTATTGGTTGTCTTAGTTAAGTCAAAGAGGTCTTGTTTCGATCTTGCCCTTTTCCCATGCTCTGCAGTCTTATTTCAAAGTTCCCAATAGCTCAAAATATGATGTTTAGGAGTTCCCTCTTCATAGATTGAGTTTTTTTTTTGTCTTATTTGTTTTCCCAAAAGTCTAAAGGTGATTTTCCCAAAGTTAGAGGGTCTTATACTTCTATGCATCACCTGATTGTTTATTTTATGCATATATCAGTTTGAGTTTCATTTATTGTGATTAACGGTCAGCCATACCACATGTTGTTTGCTATTTAACTGTTCATGCTTAAAACCTCTTTGTCCTTCACAAAATTAGTGTCATCTCATTTCACTTTCACCCAAAGAATCCATTTATCTCGACCAAATCGGCCCTACAATATACCTTGTCCACCATTAGAGATAGTATTCACCTTATCGACCCCATAGCCCAGTTGATCTGACAATATTTTTATCTTTTTATATTTTGATCATTTCTCCCTAAAAAAATCTAAAAAAAACTAAAACATACTTAACAACTAGCCTAAAATCAAATACATAGAAAGCAAACAAGTTTACATCCTTTGCATAATAGAGAGAGCCCTCTCTAAGTCCAGGAAGGCTAGGTCCTAGGGCTCCAAAGTTGGTTTCATGTTACCCTGTCACTTGGCTTGCCAATCTGCCAAATCATGGGACCCTAACACCTTACTCAACAAGGTAATCACTTAGAATCTGATAATCCAAGTGTCCTTCATGCTTGTCTTCTCCTTGATCAGAATAGGAAGTGCATGGTCCTTCCTCTTCTTATTCTTCAATATTCTTGACCTCCTTGGAGAGGTCCCCTATGGATCTAAAAAATTATGAGAGTAATCTCATATTTTTCATCATTATTATCTTATTGGGCTGAAACTCACAATTTGAGCCAAGAAAGTTTCTCTGATACCATTATAATATCCAAAATTGGGAACTGCTAGCAAGGCATGACTGGAAAAGACATTTTCCAGAATTCTTGTTACAGTATTTGAATCCAAGACCTGGATCCCTTAGACAAATGCATATAGGACTGAAATCCAAGAGGAGGCTCAAAAGAAATCCCTCTAGGTTTGTTAAACAGATCTCCCACACCTAGTTGTCTTCAGAAAGTGCCCGATGAAGGGACTGCAACAATGTATGAACATACCAAGGAATAACAACATTATTTAAATAATTCTAGGCACATAAAGATGAAAATAGAAAAAAAATGTGTATTATAGCAAAAATGATATACAAATCCTTGAAGAAATATTCACTCAAGCAAGCAATGCAGCCTCAAAGGGACATGTACATGAAAATAGAAGAACACTGCTACACAGGTATTTCTGTAGGCTAAGAGGACATAGTTTATAAGAGGCACTGATCCATATTACATAATAACATAAATATGTGAAAATATATGGCTCAAGAAATAAGGGGGAGCAAGCTCTAAACCCCTGGAAACAATAATACAATAGTCCTTAGAAGGATTGGATGAAATATACAAAAAGGAAAAAATGTCGGAGTTGTTGGGTAGCAGCTGCAACTCAGAAAATGGAAATGGATGGTAATAGCTGAGGATGTTGCAAATGATGGTTGAATCTCATCCAATGGATCCTTTAGGTGAAATTCTGATCCTATCACTGAATATCTCACCCTCCAATCAACATTGCAAAACCCCACAACAAATGCTCTATGAAAATAATGCAGTTACTGAAGCAAAATGTGCTGTAGGGGAAAGGGAATGGGTTGGCCCAATGCCAAGATCTGCAATAAGCTCCAATGGATTCCAAACTGATATCCAAAAGGAAAGGAAGAATCCTCCTCGAAAAAACAAGGAATGGAAGAGGTGTTGTGATCCCTCACGGCAACACCCTACGACACAACATTATTCTACTGCAGAAATAATGCTCTACTGGAGGAGGATGCTTGGCCTCAAGCCTAGATGTGAGGAAAATATATACAAATCATTCAAGAGGCTTCTCAAGAAAGGAGAAGGATTCCTAAGTAGGAAATCATTGTGCTATGAATCACAGCAACTCAGCTAAACAGCTGGAGACTGCAAATATGTCTAAGCAGACAAGAAATCAATAATCATATCCATGAGAAACAATGGCTGCCTTTCCCTCCTTTTAAACACATGAGAGCTCCCTCTCCATGGGTACCACTCTTTAGGGTTTCCTCCTTCAAGGAATCTTCCCTCCTCTTTCTCTGTGCTGTCCCATAAGATGCTTTCCACCTCATACCTCTGTGTTGTTTGACTTGGTCAAACTTGACCTAGCATCTTTGCAAATGTCTCCTTTCACACATGAGGGTGTGAAATCTAGTTCCAAGGCTGATCCCCTTTCATACCAGAGGGATTTTATCCATGTTTTTATTTTGTTTGGGCCTCCTCACCCAATTATTCAACTTGTAAGTGAAATTGACAAAATATAATATTCCAATTTATTGAAGAAAAAAATTGGAATATTACACATTAAGACACAGTCGGAGCAGAAAATCACTGACTTACAGGTGAAATCGCAGCCCGAAACACCCCCAAAGGTACGAGCCTAGTGTGTTGTGCTAGTAACTATGGCTACAAACACCATTACAAGACATATTACCTAGGGCCCCCAGTTACTCAAGGCCTCCATGCAGCTCTGGACCAAGGTCCAGTGCGATCCGGTCCTCTGGCAAATAAATCAGGACTTGCGGCAGAAGGAGGAAGATTTCGAGCAAATCAAGGCTACATTACCCACCTTGGTTCCTGCACAACAATTGGCGCAATTAAGGACCAGAAATACCCTCCAAGATGAGATCGAGGCACTCTACCATAAGAAGCATGTTATTGGAGAACACTTTAAGCCTTGGGTTGCCGCAACCCTCTAGCTCTCATAGGATGTTGATGTTGTTGTGAAGCGACTAAACCAGACACTAGAGAGTGTCACGAATACGACAAAGGGACCAATATCATAGAAGATTATAGATATTGTACATAGCGCTACTACTCAGAGTCAAGAAGTGCTGCCTCCACTTGTTGCAGCCGTCAATGCACTGTGCGTGCAGGTGGAGAGTCCACCACCACAGTGACTCGGGATGAGTCACAAGATTGTGTTGGGGGACTATTGGAACAGGGTCTCCTACAAAGATGCGAATATGGTCCATATTGTATATTTTTGGTTATATTTATTCTAACACAGGGGTCTTTGGGTGGGTCAAAGCCCCTAATGGATTGTAAGTGGGTCAAGGGTAGACCGAGAGTCCGCAAACCACAATTTACGGACCATTGGATGCATAGGCTAAAGTAGTATAAGTAGTTGAACCTTTTTGAGTTGTAGGGCAGACAATGAACTAAGATTGGTTCGAATCGTGAATTAGTAGATCTGTTTTGGGTTTTTGGGGAAAGGACTCCCGCTAGTTTTGTGCGCGGAGATCCTCAATCCTGCTGTGTGGGGACCTTACTGCTATGTGCACAGGTTGGGTTTTGGGCATTGTAAAAGGATCTGAAGGATTAATGAAGTGGAAGGTTGTTGGAATATCTGAATCTGTTAATGCGACTCTATGATATCTGTTATGTTATGCATGATTCTATATTGAGCTCTGAAAGTAACTGTGTTATTTTCTTATGCTACGTTGACAATTGATCTGAATCTATCTGTTATACTTTATGCAAGAATAACTGCGATAGTTGATTTATTTTCTATTTTTTACTGTGATTATAAGTGGTATTACGCACGTGGATGCGAAGGGACCGATAGATCTGGGTTATGTAATATGCGATCAGATATTCGCGAAATCGAATGCAGCTCTGCTTGACTTACCTGCCCTCTCCCAGGGTGCGGAAACCTGGTTCTAGCACCCTCCCATACTATTTCGGGTGAGACTTTGGCCTGTGAAAGTAGTTCACTGACAAAAGGGCCAGTAGTATAAGAATTTGTTGGCAAACCTTAACCTCTAAACCTAGGTCAGGACCCCTCGAGCCAAAAATGTTGTAATTGTGGTTCCATCTTTGAAAAAACATCTCTTCATGAGTCATGTAGATTTCATGGCTGCTTTTCCCAGAGTTGTCTATATTTTGCTACTGAGTTCTAACTGTCCCTTGATGGGGGAAAGTTTCTTGCATCTCAGCTATTTTATGGGAAGATCCTCCTTGTCCTCGGTTACTCTGTAGCTTCTTCAGCTCAGGGAGATCGGGACAGTGGTGAGTATACTGACCGTACTCACCACATATCGAAAAATAATGGTTTGTTCGAAGTGGTGGCCTTTTTCTTTGTTGCTGGGCATTGCTTGGCTCCTAGCTTTGATTCTGGTTGGAGTTGCCTCCATCCTAGGATCGTGGTGGGCATTGCTGATTGTTGCCCCCTTGTCGAGGGTTCCCTTTTGGCTTGTTTTTTGATTTTTTATTCACCACATTAGAAGGGTAGTTCTCCTGGTTTATCTGTGTGGTTTTTTTTGGGACGACTGAACAAAGTTCACATGTGCATTGGTCTGCAGAGGTAGGTCTTGTGCTGGCGACTGAGCACAACGCGGTCCCTAGTTTTCACCTGGCTGTTGGAGGGGAGCTCTTTCGTCAATGTTTCTTTCTGCGTACTGGGCCCCCTGATCTGGAGCATAAGGTCCTCACTGGTGATACCCTGGCACCCTCTTGGTCAAATTTTGGTGAGGCATATGATGACTTTGAAAACTGGGTTGGGGTAAGTTTTGGGTAGAATTGTTTGTGTAACCGGGGTTTTGACTGCTGCTGCCTAGGTATCCTTGGGTCAATGACCCAATTAGTTCATTTGCAAAGTTCGACATGCCTCGAAATTCTTGATAATTTTGTAGGCGCGGGACGTTAGGTAGGATGTTGTAAATGTATCCTGACTGCATATAATTCAGCTTAAGCTGTTGGGCTTTGCTGATGGTGTCCCCTTCGGATGTGGGTATTTTTTTACCACATCCTTTGAACTCTTTGCCGTGAGAGTTTTCAGGAACAAACCTAAAAGAACTCGGTCATCAAGTTTAGCTTTACATAAACTACGATGCTGCCTCCATTTCTGGAGATGGTCCGAGAGGTGGACAACAGGGGTTTGTCTAAAATGTGTTAGTAATTCCATTCCAGAATCATGGTTAATGGGTAACTAAAAGTATGTTAGGAATGTGGTGGTGAGGGTGCCAAAGGTTCCATGTGAAGCTAAAGGTTTCTCCATGTACCACTTCGCAGCTACTCCAGTAAGAGTGCATTGAAATATTCTCAATCGAATAGTGTCGTCAATGATACTATTCGATGAGCACTAGAGGTGAAAGGTCATGACATGATTACCTGGGTCTTGCGCTTGCTTTCCTTCGAACTTTAGAATATTTGAAGGGAGCTTCGTGGGCATGGGAGGCCATGTAGGGTTGTGTACGATGGGGTCATTCATCAGCTTGGTTAAATCGGGTAGATTCAACGAAGCTAAGAAACGTGACTGAGAGTTTGATGCCATTGTAATGTGCAAAGACATAAAGTTCTAGTTAGGAAGAGGGTTGCTCTACGACTTAACCTACTGTGTATTCAGCTGGATTCCTAAATGGGACACACTCCCCTACCCCTTAGGTGTTGTGGGAGGAGTGGTCTGTGATGTGGTTTTGGGAGACCGACTAGGGTTCCCAACTAAGGATGCTCCAATAAAGGACAAACCAATAATGGTGGCAGCGTTCCTTCTTCGACGCCTAAACAACGAAAGACCTGGAACCCCTCCCGATAATGGGGGGAGGTCCAAAAGACACCTAGATCGATGAGGTCCCATTGGGTCCGTTCTAGTGTTGACCAGGTTTGGTTTTGGAAAAATTTGAGAGGATAGAGTTTATGATCAAAGAAAATTCCTTGTCACATACATAAAACAAAGTGAAAATAAAATAAAAGTTCCCTTTAAATTAATATATGTGATCAAGAAATCAAAAAAGTTGTTTTTGTTTGTTTGCGTATGATACTCAAAATCCTAGAAGACCTATTCATCCTCACACACTCAAATGTAACTGGGCCTTGAGAAGATATATTGCGAATGCTAGCACAACGTCCCGTAAGAGCTGGCGACAACCCTAGTCAGCCGAAGAAAATCTACCAAGGTAAGGGTAGAGGGTCTGGTGCTTGCCTGCACTGTCACCTATAGGGAAAGGATGCCCTAAATTTGGTCACTAAATACCACCGTCCCACATGAGCATTCAAGTGTTGGGTTTCTTGGTAAATCAGCTAACAGTACCGAGTATTAGCCAAGTCAGGTAGCCTTGACTGATACCTGCCCGCACTGTGCTTAAGGCTAACCCCCTCTGAAATGGGTCTCTGCCACACTCGAGTTTTCTTTTCCGTGGGCTGATAGGTGGATTTGAAGCTCCCTAAACAGTCAAATTCTATGTTTCAAGATGAAGAATGATCAAGGCGGCTTATTGGATGCCTACCCCCTAAATCCTAACTTAAGCCATAAATTCTTTTATGGCCCATGTGGGGAAAATTTAGTGATTTTGGTTAAGTTAGTTTTAGGTGTCTTTTCTTCGCTTAGTGAGTGAATGTGTGTGAGCACAAAGTGGACAAGAAAATAGTTTGAACGTGTGGATATTCGATGATCCTTTTCAAAATCCCCTATTTAAACTACGTTGTATTGTTCCTTGCTCAAAAGAAAAACATGTGCAAATTATGGGCCGCTTTCTATTTTTCCTAGTCAATATATGTGATAAACTATAGGGATATGGTGAGTTGTGAATAGGGAGCATCCATATGCTTACCTAGGATCACTAGAGGGTGCAAAGGTAGCAGATATCTCTTGCTCTGCTATAAACAATTCAATCCTAGTACCGAAAATCCTAGTGCAAAAATCTAACTAAACTAATAACTTTTACACTAGAAAAAAGAAACTAGCTACGCATGCGTGGTCTTGGGCCACTTACTTTGGATAGTTATCTAGGTGTGTAGGTACCAAAATTTGAAAAATATAATTTTTTTTCCGGAATGCAAGTTATTCCCCTCCTACTTATACTATGTGTGAACTTTGCAAAAATCAACTTGAAATAAAACTTACACTAAGCCTACAAAAAGTAGCTAAGAGTGAGCTTTAGCAAGCTGCAGGGTACCACAACCAGTGCTGGCAGGTGTATTAGGGGCTGCCAAGCACTTTACAAGTAGGAAAAGATAGAAATAAGGAGGAATTTTCTCTTTCTATATTTTGCACGCAAAAGGATGAAACATGCATGATGTCTGCGCGCGGGTCAGCTCTGAATGTGCGACCTACACGTCTGTGGGAAGAAAAAGTGCGTAAATTCATACAAGTAAATTTTGGAGCTTTTCTGCTTCAGTCTGTCACTTGGTATGAACTAGGGACTACAAAATAAATCAGGGGGACTTCACCTCCACTCCACAAAACAGACAACAGTCTCTACAAAAAAGGCACAACCACATAAACTTGGTAGTAAACGTTAGTGGAGTCACCAATCTTGTTGGAGTGTGTTTTGTGCACGTATGTATGAAATCACACCAACTTAAGGGGTGTGGTATACCCACTTAAGTTATTGGTAACAGGCAGAAAAAGAAGTGGACTCAAGAAAGTTAGCGGAACAAGCTAGAATCACAACCGTACTAGATAGATAAATAACATGCATATATAAACTAAAAATAAAAAAGCAACATGAGCTCAAAAGAGTGAAACAATAATAATGTACGAGCTCCTGATTGAGCGCTGGTAGGAATAACAGTGAAACTTTACCCTCTTTCCAAAGGCCCCCTAGAACATGGGCTCTAAGTCCCGATGCAAGGATGCTTTTATCCCAAGCTTGCCTCGGTGTAGTCTCTCTCTCTCTCTACAATGGTGGACTGAACTTTTTGGATGGCCAAAAATTGAGTCCCCTCTATCTTCAACTCTGGATCACACAATGATGGTATTTCTTGGGAAATTCTGACCAGCATAACAATGTGTTCACCCATTCTTCATCTCATGGTGGCCTTATATAGGAGATTTCAAATCCTCCTTCCCTATCTTGGTACATTGTGGATGGTGACCCAAGAGAAGGGTATGATTCCTTTGTGCGCTCCAAATATTCCATTATGTGGTCACTTGATGTTTAAGGAGGCATTGGTGGTTGTCCTTAGGCGGCTTCAAGTGAGGAATCACTTGTCCTATGATTTGTGTGGTCCCGGAAAGAGACATTTTTCCACTCCTAGGATTGCGCACATTTCGGGTCATAAGTCATGCAAAGGCATTGTTCATGAAGGATAATGCGTGAAAAATCATTTAGGAATTGTTCAAATTTGATTTTTCCTCAGACCTTAGAGATTTTTAAATACTTTCCAGATTATGTAATGTACTCTTCCAGCCCTTTAAATCCTTCTTCCTGCCATCAAATAATGTTTTCTTATGCTGTACGATTTTCCAATGTTAACAGTCATTATCTAGTTGATTTATGATGGAATTATATTCTTGATGATGTAATAAATGGCATAAGGTTTCTTCTCCTCCGGCTGCCCCAAAAAAACACCCAAAACTATTTCAGATGCATCCTTAGCAATATAGAATTTAAATCTCCAATTTTGTCCTTGTAAAATAGGTGCTGCTATTAAACAGTTCTTTAACTTCAGAAAGGCCTACTCACACTTTCCTGTCCACACAAATTTCGCATCTTTCATGAGCAAGGAAAACAGAGAAGATGAAAACTTTGAAAAGTTTTGTATAAATCTCCTATAGTACCCTACATGTCCCAAAAAACTACGTACCTCTTTTGGAGTCTTAGGAGTTTGGATTTTCGAGATTACCTCAATTTTTGTAGGATCTACCTTGATTCAATCTACCGAAATGAAATGTCCCAGCACAATTCCCTCAGTCACCATCATGTGTCATTTCTCCGTGCTCAGAGCAACATTAGTTTGTTCATAGAATTCCAACACCTTTTCCAAAATCTGACTAATGCCTGCTCCCCAAGGTAACCTAAGAGGGGTAAAAAAGCATCCATGCATCTTAAGATAATACCCAAGAGATCTAGTACCACCCAATATTTCCCTCTAAAAATTTGTTGGGATGATTAGAGAGGCCAAAAGTAAGTTAGACTCAGAGTGCAAAATTACCCTGTGAAAGGAAGGTCTTCATTCATCATGCTGTGCTACAATATGTATTTGATCGTAGCCACCGAAGCCATCCAAGAATGAGAAAATTTGTTTCTGTGAGAGAGGTCCAGACTTTATCAATGGTAAAATTTTTCTTGAGTGGCCTTGTTAAGGACTCTATAATCTGCTACGTACCCTCCACTCCGTTCTTTTTCAAAAAATATGACAAGAAGAGACACCCACTAGCCGTCGTAAATGGGGTAGAGGAAATTAACATTAAAGGAGTTTTTACAATTCTTCCTTTCACTATCTCATTAAATGGGTTGGTCATCAATATAGACAGTCACTGTAGGATTCCGTGGGTCATTATATTTAGTCAACAAAGGCTGATGAGTTATGAGATCAGATAGTTTCCCCATGACATGGATAGTAGCAGGGTCTTTTCATTTTCTTCCAGGATTTTTGATACAGATCCCTCATTTTTTTAGCATATATAGGTACTTCCTTAAGAGCCTATAACAATGGAATCCACACATAAAAATTTTGTAGTTCCTTGAGGAATTCAAATTTAGATTGTGAGGCTGGCCTACGTTCAGTTAATTGTTGGAGGTATGGAGGATCCTGAATGTTAACAGCTGAGTCAACTATAACAGATGCACCAGCCTTGCCCGGGTTGGCTATTGTAGAAAAATAAACCCTCCCGGGCTGGCTGCTATAGGTGTAACGACAGGTGATATATCAGCTATTACATGTGTAACAACTGCCTCAGAATTGCCCTTATCCTTTATAGGTGACTCACATTCTTCTTCAGTAATAATGGGAGTATGTTCATGTCTGATTACTTTTCCTGATCGAAGTTGAACCTCGTTGAGTCCAATAGGAGTAATAATATAGGTCTGGAAGGTAACCAAAGCATCTATGCTCTGGGATGCCTTATTATTCGAGTTGGGGTTAGGTTACATAGGTAATTGCGGTCAGACAAAAGGTGTATGATTTTGAAGAGAAGGCATTTGTAACTGCTATTGCATTAGTAGTGTAGGGGGTGCTCGACCTTGGCTGTTACCTCTCCAATTCTGGCTCCAAGGATTGGGTTGTGATGGAGGATATTGCATTGGTGGAGGGGAAGGCGACTGGTTCCATGGTGACGGAAATTGTGTTGAGGAAGGAGTAGGATACTACCATGGATATTGATGAATATTATAAACATTATTGTAAGGATAAAAAGAGGAAAAATATGAAGGCATACATGTAGGTCATGGCTGCCATGGTCTCTTTGATACGATGAAATAAGAAGACTGGACATCCTCGCTTGAATCTTGAAGTACAGCCTTTAGTCTGGGAAATTCAGAACAATGATTTGTAGAATATGCCAATTCACAGATATTGCACAAGTTGACGTTATTTAGTCCATATTCTCTTTCCAACTGCTTCTTCTTGCATCGGGGATAGAATATTTCTAAGGTTTATTCAGCTTCTTCTTGTGCTTCCTTAACTTGCACCGTACTGATCTAGGTAGAGAGAGTGCTAAGGAGGTTAGTTTATAAATCCTAAAATAGATTTCTGATACCCGCTCTAGTTACTCCTCCACTTGTGGACTTTTGCATCCAGATTGAAGGGTCCCAAACTAAACTTCTCCCTTTGACCGATCCTCTTGAGCTCCGCAGGAAAAGCTTAATTATTTTTTCAAGTGGTTCTTGCGACATGTCTCCTTTTCCCAACAGATTCAAATGATCCAGACAATCATCTCTTATACCTCTTAAGAATATTGGCTTCTATATTTCTGGGGCTAAGTTACTGAACTTAGACCTTTATAAACGGTAATGGAATCACTCCATATAGTCTTCCAAGCTCTCCTCCTCCTTGTGTGCAATTATGAAAATCTCTTCCTTCAAATACCTAGTTCAATAGTAATCATGATACTTAAAGAGAAATACCTCCCTTATGTCACTCCAGGTTCGAATCGTACCAGCACCCAGTCTCATGAACCATCTTAATGCTGCTCCTTCAAGAGTAGCAGGAAATAATTTTAGCTTTTGGGCATATGAACTATAGTCATAACCTATACACAGCACATCGAATTCGAACAAAAAGGTATCAGGATCTTCAACAACCATCCCTTGAAAGGATGGTAGGGATGACAAAGGAATATTCTTCATAGGAGCCTCATCCCGTATCACTATTATTGAGAGTTGAAAAATAACAGAGCTATCTATATTGACATTCTCGTCCCCCATGGATGATTCTTCCTGATGGGATGAACTGACCTCAGAGTGTGTAGGATATTGATAAATAAACGGATCAGGCTCTTCCAGGTGTTGGCTTGAGGGGTCCTGGCCTAGGTTGGGAGGTTAAGGTTTGCCAACAAACCCCTATACTATTGGCCCTTTCGGCAGTGACCTACTTGCACAGGCCAAAGTCTCACTCGAAGTAGTATGGGAGGGTGCTAGAACAAAGTTTCCACACCCTGGGAGAGGGCAGGTAAGTCAGCCAGAGCTGCATTCGACTTCACAAATATCAAATCACATATTACAAAACCAATATCTATTAGTCCCTTTGCATCCACGTGTGCAATCCTATGTATAATCACAACGAATAACATATATCAGACAATAGAGCAACTATCGCAACTATTCTTAAATAAATTTTAATAAAAAG